>MU227617.1:191011-207821 GCA_018584345.1 Thuja plicata | reverse complement strand
CTGAATTGTTTGTGCCTACAAGCAATTTGGTTAAAACTCATAAGAAGATAATCTGATGATCAAAAGAAACAAATTCATTGAAGATTAAACACAATCAGGGAGCTGTACCTGTCAATTCAGAGGGCAGGGATAGAAGACTTACACTGACCCATTTGTTGGTAAACATCCTTTTGTTCTTTCACCTTGGGTGTATTGAAGAGTCAGAGATTATAAATCTTAAGGAAGGACAAACTGTTAACCAACACTCTTCTTGGTTACTATGACAATTGATGGTTTCTTTCCCTTACTCCAAAGTCAAGTTCTAGGTCAGTAATTGTAGAGATAGTCATACCTCTGTTATTCCATACTGCTCTAGTGTTCAATGTAATTTCTTCTTTTCTGTTATCCGTCATGGTCCATTTTCCATTTACTATAGGATATCCAGTCACTCGATAAATCATGCTTTTGGTGATCTTGACTGGTCCATTATCTAACCACATGCACATGTCATGACCTCGGCTAAGGATAACTTTAATCCATTCATCTTTGAAACCTTGGGGAAAATATAGGGCATGAGTTAACCCTTTGTCGGCTAGATGTTTGAATTCTGCCTTCAAAACTCCATTGTCACACAATTTACTGTAGGATTTCCTTAATTCACTATCTCCTACTTCACCAATCTTAACCATATAACATGATCGAACATCATGAATCATGAGTACCTTGGGTGGAATGGATGAGAGGGCTCCCGTTAAATCACTCTGAATCACACTTTCAGGAATTGCTCAAAATTTGAGAGGTTCACATTCATCACTCTGTATCAACTGAATTTGCTCTGGTTCTGCCTCCATACTCTTAGCTAGTGTGGAAGAAATTGTAGCCATAATTTTGAATTTAGGGTTCAAAAGATGTAAAATAGAGTACCTCGGCAAGTAGCTCTTCGCACTATTCACTTTTCACCTTAGGATTTCTGATGACACGTTGGTAAAAGATCTTCGTAGCTAACTTTGTTAAGATCAATTCTGCAAATTACTGCAATCGCTCTGTTAACCAGTAAAAATCACAAGGTAAAAATGAGATGTCAACTATTCATCCTTTATAAGCTTTGAAATGTCAAGGTAGGTGAGCATTGAATGTTCTACCCATTGAGTTAGTGCAAACTAACTATCCTCAGCTTTAACACAACTTGCATCCCACTCGGCTCACTACACTTAGCCTTCACAAAATTTCACTCGGCCAACAAAACTTGGCACTCACTAAAGAACTCGGCTTTAGTTCCCATGAATAGTACTCAGCACCTATTAGTGCAATTTTCTCATCTCAACATTTGTCTTCAATAATATGTCCTGGTGCATCTTAGCATATGTAAATATGGACTTTTGTACATATCATGTTAGGAATTGATGTAAGATAAGAATTTTTAAATAAAGTTCCTTACATACCTCTTTCTCTTAGTTGGAGATGATGTGATCACCTAATCCATTGGATTGGGTGACCTTAGCTTCATTAGCTTCACTGCTGCATGGTTCAGACTTCTTAACCCATGTCTTGTTCATCTGTTCCCTTATTTTCTCAACAATAGGAGTAGGTACTCTAGTCTTGCAATCTTTCCTTGTATGTCCAATTTTCAGACAACTATGACAAACTAGGCTTTCATTCATCCAACTTTTAGATTTACCTTTGAAATGTGTCCTTATGCAGTTTTTTGGAACATGTCCATACTCACCATAGTAATGACAACTATGCCATGTATTGTAATCCCAATTGTGAGAATTTCCTTTTCTTGGTGATTTCTCTTGTACCTTTGATGTCCACTACTATTTACCTTTAGATCTACAATCTTGTGCTCTATGATGATATTTGTGACAGTTATAGCAATTACCATTGAGTCTAGATGGTTTTCTTGCCTTTGTCTTGCATTCACATTCTTGATGTAAAAACTTATTACAGTTAAATCAGTAACCATTAAAGTTAGTTTTTGGATTGGACTTACCATTCTTTCTTTGACAAATATTTGATGTATGACCTGGTTTCCCATAGTGGTGACAAATAGGTTTGTTTTTTCTCAGCTTTGCATGCCTTCTTTCACCTATCTTAGATGATTCTCCATCTTCAGTGGTTGTATGTTGTCTAGTGTGACCTAATCCAGAAGAATCCTTAGGTCTTCTTGATGCTTCCACCAGTTGTTCAAAGTAGCTCATAGTAGCACTCGGATCATTCGCTCTGTTATTGATCTCTTTCTCAAATCTACATTCATCTTTCAATTGACTATTCTCAGATCTAAGATTAACAATCTCCAAGTCTTTCCTACTGATCTCCTAATTTGCAAGTAGTAGTTGATTTGTCATGTCCACTTGATTGACTATCATCATTTGCACATCATGTGTTCTTTCATCAAGTCTGGTAGTTAGCATTCTCTTGTCTTCTTCTGCCATAGCCTTGTCATTTTCAGATTTCTTTTTCTGTTCAACGACTTCACACATTCTTATTGATTGGGCTTCTTGTTCCTTTTTCAGATTTTTGACTTCTTCACATAGTGCACTGTTATTTTCTAGTAGATTTTCTATTACTACATTGCTCTCAGTAGAATCTCCATTCTGAAATAGATTTGTGGTGTCCTCTTCCTGATAATGAGTGTCATTCATTTTTTTGGCCAAATCTTTCCTTGTAGCCATGGACTTCTTTAATTCCTGTCTTGCAGTCTCAAGCTGTTGTAGTGCTAGCTGAATATCAATCTTTTGATTCTCAATGACTTTACCCATCTTGTAGATCTCCATTTCAAGATCTATATTCTCAAGCTGATTATGACCTTTTTAGAGAATTAGGCTCTAATACCAATTGTTGGAAATACAATAATGGGAAAGTAAGGTACTGAGAAGGGGGGTGAATCAGATCTTCAAAATTAAACACTTAAAATAAACTTGATCCACATTCATACATATATGAATTTAATGTAATCTCAGATAGCATCCACACAATGAAATAAGTAACACATAACACAATAAATTGGTAATAAAACTAGGGTGGGGATGACACCCACAAAATTCTCCACTACTGCAGTAATAAAGTGTACCTATTAAGGTTACAAATGTTTTATTACCAAATCTAATCTACCCTATGAAAGGTCTGCCCTGTTAAGAGCTTAAGATTATTACAATCTACCCTGTTAAAGGATTTCAACTTACAATGAAGTAAGCACTCTTTTAGGAGATAAAGAAAGGTCTGCTAGAACCACTCTGTTAAGAGATTTTCACCTGATACAATGATTAGAATGTCTCAAGTATTGATCCTTTGTTATGCACTCTAATGCTGATGATGGATCTCCTCTTTTCAGAACCTTCTATGATCTCATAATCTGATATAACTTTACTCTGCTGTTCACTATGTTCTCACTCTGCTTGATCTCTACTTCTTAAAAAAATAATCCTCTGTGCATTTCACTTCTGAAAATGCAGTCACCACACACCATACACACTTGCAAAGTAGGGTTTAGAAGCAATCTAATATACTTGTTCAAATATGATAGCGAGATCTAGATCAATGATCAAGATCTAATATCCATACCTTGATGGTAAAACAATTAATGCTTACAATGAGTCATGCATAGGATAAAACAATTAAATGCATAACTAACTCCGTATAAGAATATTAAATGCATACATTAGTCAGCCCAAAATGCTTATATAAGTCAGCTGGATCACTTATCCTTGAAGTTTGTATCATTCCAGACATGTATACAAAAATTGTTTAGCTCGGCACTTGACTATCTGTTGCTTGGGACTTAACATCCCTATATCCTTCTCAGCTCGACAATGTAACTTGGCTCAGTAATGTAACTAGGCAAACTGAAAAATTGCTCAGCCTTGCATAGTTTTAGCTCAGCCACAGTGATAGCCAACTAAAAATGCCTAGATGAATGACTAAGTGTTGGTCACTAATCATCAACAAAACTTAGAGATTAACAATCCACTTGGGCATAACCACAAAGAAAATAAATATGAAAATAACATTTAAGAACTTAGTTCTAGCAATCAACCATTTATGTTTACAAATTAAATCACGATACAATGAGGTCTTGTCTCTCATTAGACGCAACCTTGGCTTAAATAGAGTTCACATATAGCTATGTTTGGTTCCCTAGATTTTAATACCATGGTCCCATACCTGCACACTAAATCCAAATATCAGTAGCCCAAGGAGATAAATATACATTATGAAGAAATGAACAATATTCAAAAACTTAAGGAAACATCTCCATATTAGAGTTATTACCTAAGGTCATAAGCAATAATAATTTCATTTAAGCATATAACATAAAGTAAGATCCACTTTGCATGATAATTCATTTAAATTTCAATTTTCTTATAATCATTATATCATTAGTAATCCATCACATAATCATAATGTTTTTCCAAATCAAATGTCTCGAAATAATAGGTCCAAAATAGAAACATAATATAGTCCATCGGATGCATCATAAAGTATCTAGTATCCAACGTTCAAAATGATCAATCCATGATATAAAGCATAAAATCCATAAAGTCCATAGTGCATCAAAAAGAAATGTATCATGTACTGGGTCTAACATATGCAAAAAATGGAAAACTACGATGGGGTTCAGGGTGAGGCCTCACATAGCATAACTTGAGGTGGATCTCCACTTGTCTAAATCTCCACCAAGATCCGAATCTATGAATCCTTGTAATGCTAGCTTATCTGTCCCAAAGCATAAAAAAAGAGTATAAGTACCTTTAAGATACCGGAGAATCCATTTAACTGCTTCCCAAAGAGGCTTGTTGGGATTACTCATAAAATGGCTTACTTCTCCCACTACATGAGCAATATCTAGGTGAGTAGAAATCATATCATACATAATACTTCCAACTATTGAAGTATAAGGAACTCCCTTCATGAATTCTATATCCTCTTGTGTTGTGGGACACATTTCAATAGTCAAACATAAATGAGATGCTGAAGGAACACAACAGGTTTAGCTTCCAGCATGCCAAATCTGTCCAATACCTTGTTAATGTATTTCTTTTGAGATAACCAAAGTTTCCTCTTGAATCTATCCCGTGAAATGGTCATCCCAAGTATCCTTTTGGCTGCCCTCAAATCTTTCATTGCAAATCTGTTGGCCAAATGCTTCTTTAATTCTTGAACAATCTTCATGCTATTCTTGACCACTAACATATCATCCACATAAAGTAAGAGAATTATAAATTCACCAGTGGGAACCTATTTATAATAAACACAAGGATCAGCCTCTAAACGTATAAACTTGTTGTCAATCATAAAATTGATCAAATTTCTTGTACCATTGCCTTAGGGCCTGCTTAAGTCCATACAAGATTCTCTTCAACCTGCAATAGAGATGCTCCTTCCCCTTTTTCACAAAACCTTCTGGCTGCATCATATAAAGTTCTTCATTTACATCACCATTTTAGGAACACAATCTTGACATCCAACTGCTCTAGCTCAAGATCCCATGCAGCAACCAAGCCTAGAATGAATCTAATAGTCATCATCTTGACTACCAGGGAAAAAATCTAATTGAATTTGATACCCTACTACTGTCCATACCCTTTGACCACTAATCTGGCACAATAAGGAACCCTGCCGTCATCTTCTTCCTTTAATTTGTAAACTCATTTATTTTTGAGGGCTTGTCTATTTGGTGGCAAAGTCACCAAGTCCTAGGTCTGATTTGTTGCCAATGAATCCATTTATTCCCTCATGGCCTCTTGCCATTTTTGTGAATCTGGAGCTCTGCAAGAAACCTTGTAATTTGCAAGCTCCAATTGATCAGACACTAGTATAGACGGTTCTGCCTCCTCTGCAACTAGTAACTCATAATCAGAGAACTTTGTTGGAGGTCTTCTCTGTCAAGTTGATCTTTTGAGTCCTTGATCAATTTGTGAATTCTAAGGATTACAATTTTCACTACCATTTTCTCCCAAATCTGTAATTTTCTCAAAATATCTAGCAGCAGTGAAATCATTCTGAGTAGCATGACCCCCGATTTCAATATTGTGTTTGTTTGAAACTGTAATTTTATCTGTGGGAAGAGGTGTGACTTTCTCTATTCTCCCCAACATCCTATGTGGAGACATAACCTATTTGTCTTTTCCTATCTCTGTAGGTGATGCTGCTAAGTCATGTTGTGTGCTACGTGCTTGTGGAATTGTCTGCTGGTCACGCATAGGAGAAGGGGGACCCATGGTAGCTGCTCAGGCTATGTCTGCATGTGGGGGAGGTGAATAAGCCCCTGTAGCTTCTGCTACTTTGGCCACACATGTAGAGGGAGAAATAACACTCATAGAAGCTACTGTTGTTGCACCCGCACGTGAGGAGAAACTCACAACTTTTTTTTCTTTTGTGTGTGGGGTGTCGGTGGTATTTGGATACACCACGATTAGTGTGTGGAGTTCACACTTTTTTGGAGAAGAAACCCCTTCCTCCCAATGCATAAATGAGTGGTGTGAAATAGAGGATGTATGTACATCCACTCTATCCAACCCATACATTAGTTTGTGCATTCTCTATGTTTGAATCATAGAATATATACTCCCTGTCACCATTTTGTGTCTTTGAAACATTATTTTTGAAAACAATTTTGGACACATATTCTTCTTCTGATGTTGATTGTGACTGCAGAACTTGAAATGTCTTCTCATTGAAGACAACATCTCTGCTCCAAATGATTTTCTGCTTCATTGGATCCTAAATAAAAAATCCATACTGATCTTCACCATAGCCCATGAAGATACACCTTTGTGATTTAAAATCCAACTTAGTTGTTTTTTCTTTCGACACATGAACAAAAACTTCACACCCAAACACCCGGATGTGAGAATATGAAATTCTTTTTCCCAACCATTCCTCCTTTGGAATGCCAAAGTCTAGTCATGATGAAGGATTCAGATTTATGAGATATACCACTATATTACACGCCTCAGCCCAAAATTCCTTACTCAATCTGGCATTATAGAGCATACATCGAGCTCTCTCAAGAATATTTCTATTCAACCTTTCTGATGCTCCATTTTCTTGTGGAGTAAAAAAAACAAAATTGATTCGATGGATACCATTATCCACACAAAAAGAATCAAATTCTGAGGAGCAGAATTCTCCTCCATTATCACTTTTTAGACACTTAATCTTGTGTCCACTTTGATTTTCAACAAGAGCTTTAAAAACTTTAAATTTTGAGAAATTTCTGATTTCCTAGAGAGTATATAAATCCAAAATTTTCTTGTACAATCATCTAGAAAGGTAAAAAAATAATTAGCCCCACCAAAGGAGGTCACCTTAGTGGGTCCAAAGACATCTGTGTGAAAAAGCTCCAACGGTGTGCCCTTCTTCTCACTATCGGTCTTCAATAAGCTGACCCGCTTATGTTTTCCATAGAGACAATGTTTACATAATTCTATATCAATATATTTCAGCTCCAATAGTTGATCTCTTTTCAACATTGTACATCGAGACCTTTCTGACTCATGTGCCCGAGCCTTTGATGCCAAAGCTTCAAGTCGTTGTCCATCATTGTCATAGCAGCTCCCACTTCATTGTTACTTTCTAGGATATATAAACTCCCAACTTTATCTCCTTTTGCAACTATCAAATACCCCTTTGTTATCTTCCATGTATCCGGATTGAAGAATGTATGGTAGCCTTGAGTATGAAGTTGAGAAATAGAAATCATATTTCTCTTCAATTTTGGAACATGTTGAACATCCTTTAATAGACATTGTCTCCTCCATGTAATGGCAATAAAATATCACCCTTTCCAATAATATCACAAGCATTATTGTCACCCAAGAAAAATCTCCCGAATTTACCTTCTTGGTAATTTGTGAACAACTCCATGCATGAGGAAGCATGAAAGGATGCACTAGAATCAAGTACCCATGATTCTGAAATAGTATCACTTGCAGAGAGAACTAAAATTCTGAAATCATCCTTCTCATAAGCAATATTTTCTTGGCTGGCCCACACCTTATCTTGTGCCTTTTTGTAAGCACGATAATTTTTCTTTGAGTGGTCTGGTTTGCCACAAAACCAACAATCCCCTTTGCTTTCTTTAGAATCCATCCCTTTAGCAGACTTGGATCTCCCTCTATTGTTGGATTTTCTACCTCTATGATGGATCATTCCTCTATAGTTGATGCGCACTACCATTAAGGCTTCACTGGACGAAGGAACATCACTCTTTATTCTCATGTCTTCGCTAAGAAGAGTAGCTGCAACTTCATCAAAAACTAACTTTTTCTTGCCGGGAGTGGATGTGCTTACAGCTATTACAACTCCATCCCAACTGGATGGGAGAGAACATAAAAATAAGACAATTTTGTTTTCATTGCTTGGTGGCATGCCGACCAAATTTTCTTGACTGAGAAGAGTATTAAACTCATTGAGATGATTTGCAATGTTACCACCATCCTTCATTTTGAGACAATAGAGTTTCTTCATGATGAAAACCTTGTTTGTAGCAGACACCATTACATAAGTAGTTTTCAGCTTGTCCCAAACTGTCTTTGTTGTTGTTTCTTCTGTAACATTAAATAGCACATTTTTGGATAGAAAAAGAAGAATTTTTGCTCTTGCCTTCTTGTCCATCATTTCCCAATCCTCATTAGACATCATGTCTAGTTGCTTCCATTTCCCCTCTAAAGTAAGAGCCAGATCTTGCTTAATTAATAGCAACTCTATTTGCACCTTCCACAGGCCAAAATTATTGCATGTAAAATTATACACTTTGAGCTCCTCCATGATCCCAGAATTTCAACCCTAAATTACAAACAACAATGTCATGCTTTGATACCAATTTTAAAAGTTGAAGAGCTGAAATAAAATGTGAAAAAAAGAACAAAAATAGAGTACACAAGATTTATCATGGTTCGACCAATCTTGCCTATGTCCACATTGAGCAGGAGAATATATTAATTAATCTAGAAGTACAAACAAGTTATAACAAATACAATTGATAAAGAGCTCTAAAGAGACTCTTGAGAAACCAGTGGAAGAAAATGAAGAGATAGAGTCTCTTGGAGGTGATGAGCCTCTCAAAATGCCATCCTTTCTATGTTGCTTACTTTCTTTTACAACAGTTTTTTTTCAAAACAGAGACTTTAAACTTATGGTTTTATATATTTTATATATGTAAGGACATAAGTAGGTAAAATGGATGACAAGAACATGATGTATTTTTCTTGGAACTGATGGATTGAAGTTGCAGGATATAAGTAGTTGCATGCTAAATAAATAATCCTATCTCCTATGCTATGTTTATGGGTAGTCTCCTTCCTATAGCCGAATGTTGTGCAAGAGTATCAAATGGAAACTAACACTTCTTTCTTAGTATTAAAATGATAAAATATATTTATGTGTCAGAAGTTGTGTATGCTAACCATTTTGTAGGAATCAAGTAATGACGCATTCAAGAATATCAGCATGGTGTTGAAGGAGTCAACGAAAGCTGTTACCCATAGAAGCGCCATCATAAACAAGGAATTAAGTAAGCGGTTGAAGAAGGGCATGTCACAAGACTTTCACAGAGGAACAAGTCAATTCAGTTCCTAAGTAACACTGCGTGTAGATCTAGAACCACCACATGCTATATTTTGGGAGAACTTGAAGACTTACTCTTGTTGTTCGATATTTTCTGTTATGAGCACTTTGTATCCATTAGTAATCCTCATTAATGGAGTGATCCTAGGTTTAGGGATTAGTGTAGTTTCTCTTTAAATAAGTTGACTTTTGTAGTTCTTAGGAGTCGAGAGCCAGTTGATATATTTTCTAGAATAGAAGTTGACATTGTAAAACTATTTTTACTTTCCAAGTATATTTTCTCCATGAATGAATAGAGTGCATAATTTGAGTTTAAGTCTCTGATCTTGATATCATTTCTATTCACTCATCCAAGTGGGACCACTTGGTGAGTGAATCATTTTATTAGATTAGAAGTTATTTCCTTGCTCATTAAGAAGTAAATAAAACTCTGTTGTTCCTGCAGCCATTGGTAATAGAACTGGTGGACTGTTCCTGCAGCATAGGCGACTAGAGTAACCCCTATTCATGATTACTATTTTCTTAGAGTAAACACATTTACTTGAGATAGTATAGATTCCTGAAGCTTAATGTATTTCAATTCTATAGGTTTAGCCATGACAATCAAGAAGGTTTGAAGCATATACTTTGCAAATACCATTCCAAGTTTACGTCCCTGGTCGATAATTAAATGAGACTAAATAATCTACTAAGCAACCATTTAGGGTGACCAATCCTGAAGTATCAGTCCAATGCTATGTGTTTCTAAGACAATTGTTTAGCCAAGCATTTTTGGCGTTGCTACCGGGGATGGTGTTAGTTCAAACCTACTTTGGTGTTCATATTTCCAGTTTTCATAATCTAGGATTTAATTTCAAGCAATCCTTTTATGCATAGAAGAAGAGATCCTTGTGGGAGATTCCTTCCTCGTCAATGCCAGGTTGAACCATTTGATATTTTCAATCCCGAGCCTAAGGAACCCCGAGTTGATAGTGAAGAAGAAGACCTATTTGAAAACCCATTTGCTGACGCCCAAGGAAAAATTTGATCACCATCGTCCTCTGAAGAATCGCTACATTTAGAAGTCCTTTTTGATGAGCCTGAATATCACAACCCATTAGCTCTTATCATATATTAGCCACAAAAACCACAATAGCCAGGACCTCCTCCAAGGATGGCTCAGCCTACCTTCCTCTTCCCAATTCCTTCTCAACAAGGTAACCAAAACCTGAAGAACATTCCAGCTGCAGCATTACCAAAATTCTATGTACTTATTATTGAAGATCCAAAGACCTTCTTATTCAAGTTTGACATCCTCTGTAGGAGCTACGACTACACAGCTGATGCCCATAAGCTGAAGTTGTTTCTGTCAACTCTTAAAGAGGTTGCTCAAAGGTGGTTCATGGGCCTCAGAGCTAATGCTTAGAAAATTGGAATGCTATACGCAACATGTTTCTTTCCAAATATAAAAGTACTGTAGAGGACAAGATTTAAAAGGAGATGACATCTTCAAGATGTTTCAGAAAGAGGATGAAACCTTGGAAGACTATGTTTCTAGGTCTATGTTTAACCTACAGTGCAACACTCAACACCAGTTAAATAAGGAATCAGAGAAGTATTTGTTCCTCAAAGGTGTCAATGATTGGAGCATAGAAGCCTTGGACCTTATGGCTGGTGGGGACATCACTCAGAAAAATTGGATAGATATCAAGACCATATGTCTGAATTACTCAAGAGCTATTGTGAAAAAAAGAAGACTAAGGGAGCTACCTCATAAGACAAATGGCTCTAGAGTGTCTAAGATAGAGCTTTTCAACCTCCTATCTGACTTCAAGAAGGACATTATCAATTAAATTCCCACTTATCTAGACACCATGCAAGCTCGAAGGAAGAAAGAGGATGCAGAAGCTATGCTGGCTGAATTATGCTCCCACTGCAGAGAGAAGAAAAGAAACTGTAAGTGCAAAAATGTTGCATTTGTGGACACTACCTCAATGCCCACCGAGCTCAAGGCAATAGATGAGGAGAATGGAGAGGTCTTTTATGTGGCTCAAAGGTGACCATGGGCTCAAAGACAAGGTATGCCTCAAGACCCCCTAAATCATTTTGGTTATAATAATAATAATAGTAATCAGTGGAAAAATCAAAACCCCCATAATTCTAGCCCTCAAGGATAGAATTGGAATAATAACTGGCCTAGCCAGCAACCACAAAAAAACCAAAATTATTAGTAGCATCAGTATAACCAAAACTTCTAACAATAGTTTAACCCTTACCAACAGCAGTTTAACCCTTACTAGTAGCTACAATAGAATAACCAATGGCAACCACATGGTAACTAGCAACAAAAAACTGAGTGAAGACCCAATCATCCTAATCAGCAACAAGCCATCATGCCTCCACCTCAGTAGCAAGCTATTATGCCTCCACCTCCAGCACCCAATAATAGTCCTTAGAAGCCACAACTGCCTACGCAAACAAATCCAAATCCTAATAACAAGCAGCAGGCTTATTCACTGCAAGTGAATGACATTTACCTGAGATCTGGAACCACATTGCCTGCATCAAGAGAACCCATAATAACTAATGTTTCTAATTCTAAGGAAGTTCCTGACAAACAAAATACTGGTGTTCCACCTATTGCACTACCTGCTCCAGCTAAGAAAATTCCACCTTACCCACAAAGATTGGCTCAACCATCAGTAACCCCTAAAGAGAATCCTATTGCAACTGATCTGATTGACCAACTGAAGCAAATGACTGTCCAAATGCTGTTATTATATTCCCTCAAGGAAATTCCCATTTATAATAAAGCAATCAAGGAAGCTTGTATCAAGCACCCTGGTAGGAAAAAGAAAGATCCTGATAGTGTCCATGTTCTTGGGAATCTTTTTGATATTATGCTTAGTAAAGCCTTGATGCATAAATACTCTGATCTTGAGAGTCCAGTGGTTACCATTCACATTAATGGCATATAAATATAGAATGTGTTGGTTGATCTAGGGGCCTCTATTAATGTTATGACTATAGATGTGTTGTTAAGACTTAGTATCATTGGGTTGAGGGAAACACCCACCATTCTCCAATTAGCTGATAATTCCACTGTTAAACCAGATGGTATGGTAGAGGATATTGTTGTCACACTAGATTCCTTGGATTACCCCTCAGATTTCATCATCATGTCCCCCAAAGCCACACTAGGAGGGTACCCATTAATCCTAGGAAGGCCTTGGTTAGCCATAGCAGGTGCTTGCATTGTATGTCACTTAGGAAAAATGACCATATATGATGGCATTAATACCAAGAAATTAACTTTGTATTCTCCAGCCAAACCCTAAGCTAAACTTGACCATGTTGTCTGGCCTGATCTAGGAGATGCTCCCATCGAAGCCAATTTAGTACAATAGCTTATGGTTATTGGTAGAGATCCATTCATGGCTGCACAGCCAAAAGAGTATAGATTCCTTAGGTAAGGAATTGAATGTCAATAAGAATCTCTCCGAATCCCAGATGTCTTGCCTTCTCCAGATTTTAAAAGAGAGTCAACAAGCTTTTGCATGGGACTATACTGACATGAAGGGACTTGACAAAAAATTGTGTACCCATAAGATCTATATCAGTCTTGAGTCCAGACCTATTAAGAAAGCTCAAAAAAGAATAAACCTTTCCCTAAGAGATATCGTAAAGGCTGAATTGAAAAAACTCCTCCAAGCTGGCTTTATATATCCTATTTCTAACGGCTAGTGGGTCTCCCCTCTTGAAATTGTCCCAAAGAAAGGTGGAAAATGGAAAGTCTGTGTGGACTATAGGGAGCTTAATAAATCCAGCAAGAAGGATCACTTTCCATTTCCCTTCATTGACCAAGTGCTTGACAATCTTCCTGGTAAGAAGTATTTTTCATTCCTCGATGGTTTCAGTCACTACAGCCAGATCCAGACATCTCAAGAAGATCAAGATAAAACAATGTTCACCTATCCATGGGGAACATTTGCTTATTATATATTTCCATTTGGATTATGTAATGCACCTGCTACTTTTCAGAGGGCAGTAATAAATATTCTCTCTGACATTACTACTGATTGTGTTGAAATATACATGGATGATTTCACTATATATGGAACTACATTCGAAGAGGCTCATTTCCAATTTGGGAAAATTTCTTAAAATATGTTAGGACTACAATCTCTCACTTAATAGTGAGAAGTGTTATATGATGATGGAGGAGGGAGTTGTCCTAGGGCATTACCTCTCATCATTTGGTATCCAGGTTGATCCTGCAAATATTACAGTCATCATTGCACTCCCAAATCCAGCAAAGTAGAAGGATGTCCAAAGTTTTCTTTGTCATGCCAGTTACTACAGGAGATTTATCAAGAAATTTAGCCAACTTTCCACCCCATTGTACAATCTGTTGTAGAAGGAAGCAAAATTTGAGTGGACAACTAACTGTGAGCTATCATTTTAGCAATTGAAAGATGTGTTGACAAAGACCCCTATTCTTAGAGGACCTGACTGGAAGCTTCCCTTTCATATCCACACTGATGCATCTAGCTATGCCATTGGAGTAGTCTTAGGTAAAAAAGAAGGTATAACTAAGCACACCATCTATTACATAAGAAAAAATCTGCAAGGTGCTGAACTAAATTATACTGTTACTGAAAAGGAGATGCTTGCTGTAATCTATGCACTAAATAAATTCAAACATTACATAACCAGTTATGAAGTATTTGTTTATACTGATCACTTAGTGATCAAATACTTGATGAACAAACCTGCCATCTCTGGTAGGTTAGCCCGCTAGTTACTCCTCATGGAGGAGTTTGATATAAATATCATTGATAAACTAGGAAAAGCTAATGTAGTGGCTGATTTCCTCTCTAGATTACAAGTTCCTGATGATCCTACAACAATTGATGATAGCTTCCCAGAAGATCACCTATTATCTGTTGCAACTTACAATCTGTGGTATGCTGACATCGCCAACTACCTTGCTACAGGACGAACACCACCTCATTTTTCACCGCGTGAACGCCGACTGCTGGTTGAGAAGAGCTTCAACTTTTCATGGATCTCTAGATTTATTTTCTACACAGGTCCTAATCAAGTCACCCATAGATGTGTTCATGAAGATGAGACCTATGAATCCGTCGGGCATGTCATGATGAGCCGTGTGGTGGTCATTTTTCCAGAAAAAAGGACAATATACAAGGTGTTGACAACTAGTTATTACTGGCCTACCTTACATAAAGATGCAGCTAAGCATACCAGGCATTGTGACCGATGCCAAAGGATGGGATGCCCCACCAAGTCTGATGAAATGCCCCTGTAGCCTCAGGTGGTGGTAACACCATTTGACAAGTGAGGCATCAACTTTGTTGGCCTCATTGAGCCATCTTCCCATGGTAAGTCTTATATCTTGGTATGCACTGATTACGCCACAAAATAGGTTGAAGCAAAAGAAATGAGGCATGCAAGGGATCATAAGGTAGTAGAGTTTCTCTATGAGCTTATTTTTACTAGGTTTGGTGTGCCTTGAGAAATAGTAACAGATCAAGGGGCACAGTTCACCTCTAATATTATTGTTGAATTGATGAATGAGTACACAGTGAGGCATGGTAAATATTCACCATACCATCCTCAAGCTAATGGGTAGGCTGAGATCACAAATAAGGAAATAGAGGCCATTCTGACCAAAATAGTTGTTGTACACAAAAAATATTGGGCTACTCACCTTCCTAAAGCCATATGGGCTTATCGAACAACTTGGAAAACCACTACTAGATTTACTCCCTTTGAGTTGGTCTATGGAAAATTTGCATCCATACCTATTGAGTTTCACCATAAGACCCACATAATGGCATTGTATTTAGATATTAACTTGACCAAGGCACAAGAGGACAGGCTCCTACAACTCAATGGATTGGATGAATACAGAAAGTTTGCACTTCACAACACAAAACTAATACAGAAACATTGCAAAAAGTGGCACGACCGATTCATCAAGGAAAATAAGTTTTCCATTGGTGATTGGGATTTTCTCTATGACTCTCTCTATCAGCATACTCTCAAAAAGTTTCAGACACGTTGGTTGGGGCCCTATGAAATAGTCTCAATTTTTGATAATGGTGTCATTCAGCTATCTACAATTGATCCTATCAGATTCAAACTCCTTGTAAATGGATATTGTCTTAAGATATATCACAAGCCTATGGGTCATCAAGACTTCCTGCAACAGTTCCAGCAGAGCTTTGATAGCTCCACTCCTGCAACTAAAGAATCTGGGTCTTCCACCCTGATTTTAGCCAAGCTGTGATTTTATCCCAGCTTCCATAATAAACATTTCACTCCCGTGATTTTATTTCTCCGCAATAAAAATCCACATCACCTTCTCTCTCTTACATGTGTCCATACCACTGCATCACTCCATCAGTGTGTGTCGCATAGCAGCAGACTCTTCCTGCAACAACTCTCAGGTTAGTAACACATATGTTTTGCACATATATTATTTTATTCATTTATTATTTTGAAAAGAGTGTTCTTTTCTTTTTCTTATTCTTGCACGCAAAGGCTTAGTGGGACCCATGCCTTACACTTAGTTGGGAGGAGGGGTTATTTAATGCTTGTTTCAAATATTTCCAAATCAATTTTAGCATGCAAAAAGGCAAACTTTATTCATTTATTGTCCTTTCACGGGGATGACCATCATGTGGGAGCTTATATGTCCTATCGTGATTAAGTCATCATGATGTGGAAGCAATTTAAAGTTAAGGTTCACTTAATAATGACATTTTTGTGACGTGTTCGGGTGGCGAACCTTAACACACATAAATGTATTTACGAATACCATTCGAAATAATGCTTATTTGCCTAGAATTAAAAGCTATTCTGCACTTCAGTTTTTCTCATAAAAAAACATCTCATGTCTGTAAGAAGTCCTGCATTTTCTAGTTTTCTGTAGTGTCTGAGAAGTTCTTGTAGAGCCATTTTTATCATCCATAATGGGCGGAGACCTATTAGGAACCTGTGTGTTCCTTCTGTTTATTTTGTTAGTGTAGTGTTGTTGGACGCATATGCTTTGTAAGTCATCCCGTGAGTATATTTTATTATCCCACATGCATAGGTAGTATTACTTTTCTAGATTGTACTTAGTATATAAGAGTAGGTTGAGGCCTTTGCTGGATACCGACGAATTTATTGTATTGAGCTTTCTCAAAGGAGGTTACCCCCTCGAAGTGGCCCGCGATCAATAGATTCATTTTGCATTCTGCTATTGCTCTATATT
>MU227617.1:139336-186060 GCA_018584345.1 Thuja plicata | reverse complement strand
TGCTCAAAGGAGGTTACCCCCTCGAAGTGGCCCGCGATCAATAGATTCATTTTGCATTCTGCTATTGCTCTATATTCTGTGATTTCGTGCATTCTCACCATATTGCTGTAAGGAGGTTCCTCTCAAGACCTTCAGAGGCACAAGCCTATGAATCATCAAGTTCTACTTGGGGATCCGACCGCCTGTGAATTGTTTCAGAGAAGGGGATGGTTGGATTACTGCTTAAACCTTAATGGCTTTGATGAAGAAATTGCTTTTCAATTCCTAAATACTCTAAACAATGGGTTTGTAGTACTAAAGGGTTTGAGAATAGAATTATCAGAGGAAATTGTGGTAGAAGTTTCAAAATTTCCACAGGAAGGAGAAAAATAGAGTAAGGATATTGACTTGTGCCTAGCCAGGGCACAATTTACCCTACATAGTGACCCACGGTTGGATATTGATAAGAAGCAGGGCACTTTAAGAACATCATTACCCATGGAGTTTATGTAGCCAGATACATTCATAATATCCTACTTCACTTGTGAGGGCCGTTACAAGTACATGCGTGGACTGCATTTCAAGATTTTGAGCGCCCTCCGCCATGAAAACATGCCAGTAAACTTAGCTAGTTTTCTTTTTAATATTGTGAAAAAATAGGCGTCTCTTGTATAGTCAGGAAAATTTCAATCTATTTCCCATCACTGTTTAATTAAGCTAGTTGTAGAAAGGGATTTAATTAAACAATCATTTGGGACTTGGGAAGAATTAGCACCTCAAGTGGTTGGCCCTAGAGGCTAGGGTGTAGGTAGTAGGGTTAATACAGAAATGAGGGTTTGTAAAGTAATTTAGTAAATAATGCATGTTCTTGAAGCTTCCTCTTCTAGACCTACCCTATCTAGGAAAAGAGCCTGTAATGTTAGTACTCTTGTGTCTGATAAAAAGAAAGGAAAAACTAGGGAAGCCGATGTCACTCTTGATACTTCACATTTCGAGCAAACTAGGCCTGTTGTTATGAAGGTTAAAGGTAAAACCATAGATACAGAGGGTATGACTCCAGAACAATAGCTAACTAAGAATGAAAATGTGGGTAAAATACCTAAGGAACCCTTTCCTTCTCCCAAGGAGGTGATGCCAGAAGAACCTCCTGTAGCCATTACGGAGGAGATGTCCTCCAGCAGGAAGAAACACAAGGAACCTATGAGCTCTTTTCAAAACCCCTGTCAGGAAAAGTGCTAGACTTTCTTCTAGTACCAGTAAAGTGTTGCCCCACTTTTGGTCTACATACCTATTATGCCCTGCATCCCCATCCCTACATTTTTTTTGTGCAAAATGTTGGGTCCCCCTTTTTTTTTTGTTTGTTTTTGCTTTTGGTTCTTGCCTTCTCCCTTTGTTTTCTTTCCCTGGGGTTTTCTTCCCTGTGGTCATGTTGTTTTGTTGGTTTCTCATGCCTCCAGGACCCTGGTCCCAAAGTTTGTCATCTTTTGTTGGGAGCCGGATTTTGGACTCCAGGATTATTCACCACGACATTCTCTTTCCTTTAGATGATATCGTCATGGGGAATCCCTAGGCCCGGAGTCCGGGGGTCTGTCTATCTAGAGTTTGTTGATGAAGAGGTGGATCTCTTTTTACTACGGGTATAAATAGAAGTTACCTGTCATTTTAACATTTACCATGATTAAACACTCAAGCACTTAGAGAAATTTCAGAGTGATTTGCAGAGATTTAACGATAATCTAGTGCTAAGTACTTCCATCATTTATGAGCGATTGTGAGTGGTTTGTGGCGGCCGATTGTGATCGTTTGAAGTTTGTAGCTATTGCAGAGCTTTCACAGAGGCTTTCTTTCCCTCTCCTTTTTGTATTCTCAGGTTGGTGCCTCTTTTCCCTTCAGCTTCCCTTCTGTCTCGTGTTGTTTCCTTTCCATTTCTGGTTGTCTTTTCTTCTTTCTTCTATTTTGGTTTTTCTTGTTTCTTTCTAGTTTTGTCACCCGTTGGAGGGTTGGCTTTTCCATAGGGTTGTTCGCCCTCTGTGTAGGTGTATTTTAGTTTGTAAATAGTGTAGGAAGCTGTAGATAGTCTATGTTTGCCTGGTTTCTTATAGATTTTCATTCTGCTATGTATATGTGTAAATGTAATGTATATGTGTAATTTTAGTGTATATTTATTATGTATCCCTCCATTCCCCATGTATATATCCCTTGTCTCCAATGTATATCCTATGTATATCCTTCAAGATAGTTTAGCAAGCTCACCAAGTTGCCCATGTTTCTAGTTTTCTTCCCGTAAGCTCGTTTCTAGCAGAATACCACCTGTTTGAAACTTGGCTCTCGGCCGGTTTCAAATAGGTAGTTTTCCCTCTCCTTCGTAGAACCAACCTGGCCCTCATTTATGTCCTATGTGCATATTTAAAACTATCCAAGTGGCCTTCACTTTTCACACATTCGGACAGTTGGCTCCGCCGTCATCGCCATAACTCCTATTTATTACCTACCCACGTGGCGCCCACGTGGGCCTGACGGTTTTCCTTTCTACACATCTTTACCAACGGTTACTTCTCCAGGCTCTGGGTCTCCTACCATCATCCATCCCATGTCCTTCTTACCAAATGAGATAAAATTCCCAAACCCAGATGGTCAATCAAATTCCTAAGTTCATAATATGTATGTGCTTTCCGGAGTTTTTTTTGAATGAAACTAACTTTTCAGGGAAAGTGGACATCATGGTGGTAAGATCTCCAGACCCTAAAGTATTTAGTTATTAATGCATTCTGATAGTTTCTTTACCTTGCAGGTTTCTGGAGTGCACTCCCAAACATGTTTGAAGCATCTGCATCCTCACCACCCGGAAGTCCGGAACTGCCTTCCACGGTGGCTGCCAGAGCGGCTGTTAAATCCAAAATGGAAAGGGCTTTGGAGAAGCTTCCCCTTAGCATGAAGTTTGTGAAGGACAGTGAAATCATGAGCTCAAAGATCGAGTCTAAAGTTAAATTCATTACTGACACCAGTGTCGGGACATGGCCCGAGATGCAGGCCTTAGTAAAATGATGTACATCCAGCGACAGGCTGGAGATCAACTAGCCATTAATGTCGGGGACTCTAGGATTCTTAAGGCGGCTTGTTTCCCATGCTTTGTACAATCTCTAGAGCTTATTCTAACAATGGCTACCAATTATAACTCTTCTGTCTAGGCTGTTATGCTCGCAGCCGTAGAACCCACCGAGTACCCTACTCCTCTGGTATCCCTCGACCCTGACACATTGCAGGTGGGTCTAGTGATCCCTCAATTTGACAAACCTTCTGTGGTTACAAGGTCAAATTCCTTGGCCCAATTCATGCAATTGGAGGAGGCCGCCCGGATATATATGAACAATCACTGGCTAAAGGTCCCGAAGAGGGACCCCAAGAGGATTAAGATAGAGATTCCTAGGTCCGAGTTCAAAGAGAGCATCCAGATGGGAATGATAGCACTATCCTGGGTCTTTGGGCAACCCTTTGCCCAGAAATTCACTCCATGGATGTATTACTTCCTCCTCGTCATCTCCATTAAGGGAGGGTACTTTGACTAGGCAGCTATAACTTCCAACCACGTCGACTCCCAGTTCCTCCAACTGGCCAGGAAGAATAAATTTTACATGACCTCTTATGTTTTCTAGGCCCTAGCTCAGTAGAGGCCCCACACCCATGGGCTACTTACAGATGGTGTGCTCAGAATTGGCCCAGGACAAAAGGCACCGTGTGACCATTTCTCGCAGGTTCAATGGGAGGCCAGCTTCCCAAGTTTTTTCCAGGTAAATGATGCCTTCTTTTACTATCACCTGCTCACACCCACCCGGGACACAGGATATCACCTATCCACAGAGGTGATGAATTTGGTCAAGATCTATGGACATTATTACATCCAATTCCAGCAACACACTTATATTAGGGTCACTGACTTCTCTAGGAAACCCTACTTGTTGCCCAAGCACTATGGGGACAAGATAATTCTCTTGGAATACTGTAGGCAGATGATGGAGTTACATGCCTTCTTTTCCTTAAAGAAAGTAACCAATATCCCATTCCCAATCACTTGTGGAAACTATTCATGCAGTCTGGCCACCACAAAAGAGGTAGATAATGAGCTTAAAAGTTATAACTTGGCAGAGTTGTACTTGATGCGGAAGAATTTTGATCCGCACTGCAAGATTGCAGCGGCACTTCCCTGGGCTTCAGAGCCCCATCAATATCATATGGAAGAATTTTGGAAATATTGCCAGGATGACGTGGAGGTGTAGAGATGGCACTACATCAGGATGACGGTAGGCATGATGCAAAGGTTGAAGCTCCGGAGGTTCCCCAAGGACTTCTCAGATGCCGGCCCCATGATCAATCCCCAGTACAAAGAAAAGGGGATCGATACAATGGCCCTCCCACTGGTAAATTGGGATGCCCAGGAAGGGCCAAAAATAAGGACTTCACCCAAGATGTGGTTGAGTGAAGCCATGCTTACTTTAAAAAGGTGTGCCTCGAGAGTGTCCGTAGAGCAGCCCAGCCAGTACTAAAGTTAACTTTGCGGGCTGGGACTTCTTCACAGAGAGTGGATAAAGGGGAAGGAATATATACAACTCCTCCTGCACAAGAAGTGCCCATAAAAGAACTAATAAAGTAGTCAGAGGCAGCCTCCCAACAAATAGAAAAGTTAATCACATGGCTGACCACTCTAGTACTCATGGCCGAGCCAATTTGTCCCCCTTCCTCCCCATCATTGGCAGCCTTTATGGTAAAGGCAATAGGGGTAGATCTAGTAGAACAAGCAGTACTAAGGGATGCGGGGCCACCCTTAGTTACTTGAAGAAGGAAGAGGCTTAACCAAAAGCCTAAAGTAGAGCCAGGGTCGGGTATCCCCCACACCCCACAAGTGGAGATCCTCTCTTTGAGTTCTATGGAGCTGGAGAGAGAAACCAGGCCTGCTAACCTCCCAGCCAGTCCTCCTATGCAGGATAAATTTGATGATGTCTTTGCAACCGATGAGTTCGGGAACCTGCAGGGGGACACCAAGAAAATAGAGGCTGAAGTCCCAGCCCAAGAGGAAGCTATGGAACAAGAACTTGCATAGGAGTAGAAAGAGAAAATAGAAGGGGAGAAGGAAGCAGAGCCGGAGATTGCCTCTGAGGCTCTGAAGATGCAGGTTCTGGGGATGGACCAACAAGGGCAGAATGAACAAGTGGCACTTGCTGAGGGAACCGGACCTACGAGAGCAACCGTAACCTCAACCACCATGTTCTAAGTGCCCCTCCCTGGAGAAACTTTTGGATAGGTAATTACCATGGGGAAAACACTGAATCTTGGCCTGGTACCTCCCCTACTTCTAGAAGATATATCAGAAGAAGAAGAAATCCTGGCAACTGAGGCCAAAGAAATGTAAGAACAAGAGGAGGAAACCCCCAGAACAACTGGCGAAGGTCTAGACAAGGATGGAGATACAGAGGACAGAGCGGAAGAGATAGACATCCCTGAGAAAAATTTTCTTGATAAAGCCCAGAACAAAGAAAAAGGGGCAGGTGAGACCCACACCACTGAGGAGGAACAACAACAAGGCACCAGGGAGGAACCAAAAGAACAGACTTTGGTGAACAAGCCACCCCTGCCACCTTAATGGTTAGTGGAGAGAAAGAAAATAAAGGCTCCATCTACTCTCAGAGTTCCTCTCTCCCTAGCTAAAATGATGGCTCAGGTCCAGGCCCCACCAAAGGCCAAGAAAGCTCGGATGGTTCATATTCTTTGAATCGGGCCGGGCGGAGAAACAGTTGTCATCGTGGCAACACCTCCCCCAGACACCGATGTGGCAACCACAGAGCCTAGAGATTATAAAATTACAAAGATATCACTTGGGATGAGAGGTAAATAGGGTGAAGTGGACTTGTTAAAGGAGGCGGCCAAGGCAGTGGAGGCCAGATATGAAAAAGAGGCCCAGAGGCTCAAAGCAGAAAAAGAAAAGATAGAAAACCTCATAGGGTTGCTTACTGAGCTGGCCCAGCCCATTAGTGATTTTCCTCCCGAGGCCTCCACGTCCAATGCACCACTACCACTAAGCAACATTGACTCCCTCTGAGCAATTAAGAAAAAGGCCCAGGCGGTCGATGAATGGGTCTCTTTGCAAGTAGGAAACACCCAACATTTCCTAGTGTCCACCATCCTAGATTTATACATGTCATGACATATTCTGCATCAGGTAGAGGCTCTCATTGATCTATGGGAGGGTGACAAGGAAAATTACGAGGCTTGAAAGGTAGAGCTAGAGGATCTCCTCAACCTCGGGGAAGAGATGGTCTCAGAATCTGGGATTTTGGGAGAAGAATCATTTGACTTCGTGAGAGCCCAACACTCCAGACTTGACCTCACATTGGAGGTGCTCAAGCAACTGGTAGGGGCTCTGCATGAAAAAGTCAACAAAGTGCAATATTTTTCAAATATGTACAAGGCATTTGTGACAAAGGTCTCTGGAGCAGACCCATTCAGCGCTGATATGTGCACCTTGGAGGAATACATCCTGGGAGAGTTTGACAAATTGATGGAGTCTAAATACCAATCTCTGGAGGGACTAGATGGGACCCAAATTATGGGGCTAACTCGCATGACCCTCAGTGGTCATGATGCGATAAAAATGGCCGATGAGTTGAAGGATAATATTCCAGAGCTTGGAGAATAGATTGAGGTGGCTAAGTATCGACGGTCCTGCCTCAAAGAGATTGATGAGGATGGAATCTCCCACCTTCTCCAAACATTCAATGACAACAAGAAATCATAAGGTTTCTCTAGAGGCCGAAGAAAACTCAAACATTTTGTATTCTTTATTCTTTTGGAATGTAAGTTCCCAGATTTCGGAGTCCCAGATCCCAAATTTTGTATTCTTTTAAGTGATCCATGTCCCGGTCCTCGAGGCCAACTGGTCATTTTCAGAAGTGGTTAATAAAGGATTTTAGAAGGTAGTTGGCTACATCAACGGGGTGTCAGATCAATAGTTGGTTTTTTGATAGATGGTTTTCTCAAGGTGCCGTTTCAGAGGTACACCTGGCACATTGGAGACAGGGTGCCACATTTCCCATTTATGAGGCATGTAGCCTCAATCCCCGGGGATCTAATTTCTTCCTTCTCTTTCTTGGCTCTCCTCTCAAGGCTGATTCTTCCGCTGTATATTCTTGTCTCATTCTTCTGACATGTCAAGCCTATTCTGTCTCAAGGTCTTTTATAGGGTGGCACAGGTAGTACCAACCCCCAAATATTGTATTTTATTGAGACATGATGTATAATAGGGTTAGGGTTAGGGTTAGAAGAAAATGTGTATAAATAGTAAGACCGGCCCATTTCCAAGGGTCGACGAAATTGATGATTTTTCTGCTCATAGTAATAGAAAAACAATTTTTCATTTTAGTTGCAGAGCTCAATGCTCCATTATTTCACTTTCCAATAGTTAGATGCTCCCCTGGAGCCACCATTATATCACGCACCAGTGCTTGCTGAAAGAAACATTAATGAACAAAGGAAAATTCTTTGCAATGATATTGTTGGCATTCAAACTTCTGAGTTAATGGTATTTTATGTTTCATGTTCTTTATGTCTTCTGCTCTGATATATCAAGTAGATTAATGACCTCTTTTCCCTTGCTACTGATAAAATGCTAACTATTGGTTGCGTATTTCTTCAATATTTAGTGTAGTATATCAGATAATTATTGATGTTTTGAATGTTTAAGCATAAATATAGTTAGATGAAGTACTTCTAATCCTGCAGGATCTTTTTCATTTTATTTGCTAAGTGTAGAATGCTTGAAGGAACCTCACCTTACTGAATCTCTGGAGAGAACGAGTTGAAGAAACCAGCTATCCCCCTCGAAAATAGTCACCCCTCCCAACCGAGCCCCGCACCATCATGACCCGACACCCAGGTGCTTGGAGGCTTGGGGAATCTAACTCCCTTGAATAACCTTTTACAGGTAGAGTTGGCCGGTACCCCTAGTACTCGGTGACAACTTATGACTGCTGGCAGACCCGGTCAGCAAAATCTTGTGAATAGAAATTGGCGCTTGAAGGAGGGCATGAAATCACCCCCCTCTCAAGATTTTTATTTTACACCTCCCGAGGGTTCCCTAAGTTATAGTTTTAGGATTCAAGCCTTCAGTGGGATTGGGCTTTTCTCCCCAGTGAAATTTAAAAGAATCCTTAGGTCTGCCTTGAATCCTAAAAGGTTTGTTGAACTCAAGCCTCCTGCTCGAAAGAAACGGACCCCGAAAACCACACTAGCCACTATTGTCTGGGGGTCTAGCATACCTCAGAATATCCAAACTTCACAGATAATCCTGGGAATCAGTGCTCAAACCACCCAAAATCTAGTTCCCCCAATAGTTGCATATTTTAGAAACACTGGGTCCCCAATGGGAACTTTTCTAGGCACAATCAACGACTTACCCTCGCACCTGGAGAAGATCTGCCCACGATATGAGCACTTAGGCTCACGGACCGTAGAAGAGCATTTATAAGCATATAAGGATACCATGAACTGACACTGGATCCAACATGAAGATGTTGTGACCCATATGTTTCCCTTGTCTTTAGGGCAAGGTGAGTTGAACTGGTACCTTAACCTTCCTGCCAACTTCATTAACAACTGGCAAGACATGGAGGACGCCTTCTTGGCTGCCTTTCGTGTACATGGGACCCAGCCTGGTCCCATAGCTAGTTCATCTCCATTAGGAAGGAAGAATATGAACCTCTTACAACATTCTACCATCGGTTCCAGCGTGCTTGAAGTGGTGCACGGGTCCTTTTATTCCATCCCTAGAGGTAACCATACATACTTACCTTAACGCGATGGACCCCTTCGTTGCCACTCTCCTTTGGAGGACAACTACCGCAGGTGACCGGGACACTATGGTGAAGGTTTACAACCTAGCCTTAGAATTATCCCGTGGTCTCAAAAAACCCCCAGGCGGGATTGGGAAGAGCGCGCCCTTCAACATGGTCCCTAGTGAAACAGCATATGCCGGGGGATATAACCCCAATCTAGCAATAGGTGCTCCCTCGATGGAAATGAATCCCTCACCACTACTGATAGACCAGCAGGCCCATGTTTATCCAACATAGACTCAGGTGTTACCAGGTCGGGAAGCTTTCCCTTGGAATCAGCTGCAGTAGGCACAACAGCCTCAGACACAACCATTCAGAGTGCCCTTCTTTCAGTCATCCCCGACTGGAGGATTACCGCCCTCAACTCTGGCTAATACTGCTGCCTTCCTAGGAAACCAACAACAACAACCATCACAGTGTGACACCAATACTTAGTTGCCCATCGAGGTTGAGTCCCTCTGGCGAATGTTTTCTACCTTGACTATGGACATGGGTCAACTAAAGGTGGGGTCCTATGCTCCCTAGAATCCCAATTCCCAGAGGGGAAATATCTTCTCTGGCTAAAGAAATAACAATTCTAGGGGAAGAAACTTCAACAACGGGCCTAGGCTCAATCAACAACAATGGAATAATAACATGAATATCGGAGGTCCACCTCCGAACCAAAATACAAACCAAAATGGTGCTAAACCATCACATTTCACACCAGTTGCAGACTTCCAGCCCATGACTAATTGGTGTAGATTGCACGACACAGGTTCAGACAATGAGGTAAATTGTGCCACATTGGAAAAAGTCATCATGATCTCCCAGCTAGACAGACAGTAGTTTCATGATGATACCCCTCCAGAGCCTCCTGTGCAGGAGTCAACCCACAGTGCCTTCACCTGTGAGACCATCTTATTCGGAACCTCTGGGGAAGATGAAGAGGAATCTGAATTGCATGGATTCTTTGATGAATCTATCCTGCCATTTGAGGCCAATGCCTTCACCAACCCATAGACTCCATACAATACTTGGAGTCAGGTTGATAAAGGACCAGCTTACATGCCTACGCCCCCTATCAAGGACACTCCTCCTCTCCGGGATAACATGACCGACCAACCCGCTCCTCTAAAGGGTTCTAGCTCTAACCAAGTGAAAGACCTAGCCGAGGGAAATCACCCATTCCTGGGAGGAAGGTTCAACATTACAAGGGCGTTAGAATAGACCACCACCTCCATGACCTTGATGGAGGTCTTGCTAAACTTCCCCGAGAAGAAGAGGTCTCTTCTGAAGCTCTTAGGAAACCCGAAAGTCATCAGTTGCCCACCAAAGACTGTCTCATTCAAAGATGCTAACGCGGTCATCTTCTGAGGGAACAATGAAGATCCTCCTTTCCTACTAGGCCTAAATATCCAAGGCAAAAACATAGACAATTACTTAGTAGACTTCGGAGCTTTGGGTAACATCATGCCCTTATCCATTTTTCAGAAGCTCAGGTTCCATCCCACCCCATCTAATGGTGCAGTGATCCAGTTAGATAAGACTGCCGTAAAAATGTTGGGGGAATTGAAGAACATCTGGATACAGCTTATCCAGGACCCCAGGATAGCCAGCATAATCAACGTCCAAGTGGTGGACATCCCACAGACTTATGGGATGTTATTAAGTCAGAATTGGTCTAAGTCCTTTAATGGATACTTTTCGACTGACTTCACCCATTAATGGCTCCCCTGGGAAGGAGAATCAAACAAGATTCGGGTAGAAAGTGAACCCCAGATGAAACATGCCCTTACTGAGGTCGGAAGGGTCAATGAGGTCTTCTTCTCTGAGACTTCCCCTGGGGTGTATCGACCCTTTGAAATCTTAACATTCGATTTCATCCCCGGGGAAGATCCCGTAGTGATGCAGAGAACCCAGGACCTAGAAGAAAAGTTGAGAGTTGAGGTTGACTCTCAAGGTACCGCAACGACCCTCGCTACACTCCTTTTTGGCACCTGGTGCCGAGTACACTATCAAAAATATTCAGAGCTTGATTGTGGGCCCTGCCTTTCAGTTGCTACCCGGCACATTGATGCCTTCCAAAATAGAGAACATATAGCTGATTCCCTGGAGCCCAATGTTCCTACAAGACGCACTCCTTTGGTGCCATCTCCTTGGGAATCCCAAATCCAAACTCCTCTAGAGGTAAACCCTACCTACATGCCAACAGTTTGGGAGGAAGCTTCTCCTAAGTCTCCCAATAGAAACCCCAAGGCTACTCTCGCTCCCCAGCCCCAAACTACAAATAACGATTTGTGGACCCTCAAGTTCGATGGGTCCCAATCCAAACAAGGTTGTGGGGCCAGAGTAGAATTAATCAACCCATGAGGGAAATCCTTCCTCACATCCCACAGGTTGCAGTTCAACTACACAAACAATGTCACAGAGTACGAGACTTTGGTCCTTGGACTCTTATTTGCATTAAGGAAAGGTCTCACCCACCTCCAGGCTCTGGGTGATTCAGATTTGGTTGTCAAGAAGGTCCAGAGTTAATATACATGCCATGAAAAGAGACTAGCTGCATACCACAACCAGGCTTGGAGCCTTGTTGAAGACTTTGATGCCTTTGGTATTGATCTCATTCCCCAGTGACAGAACTATGTCCTGGATGCCCTTGCCATTTCTGCCAGCACACTTGAGCCAATGGCCGGCTCGTGACTCTAGATATTTTTAGTTGAGATGCTCCCCACCCCGTCCATTCCAGATAATGTCACCCACTTTCAGGTTTTTGACGATGATCAACATATCCTAGCCTTCATGGCGAATGTTGGTGTCTTTGAAGACCAGATAGTGGAGGAATAAGACCATGACGATACTAGGTAGGGAGACGAAGACGATAGGATCATGGACCTACCTACTAATACCATCCTGAAGGGGATGGTTGCACTTGAACAAATTTTTGATGCAGACCCTCGGGCCCGGGAAAAGATATCATCTTCCTCTGAGGGAGGAAAGTTTGAAAAGGTAAACATCAGCCAGCCCAGTGAAGAAAAGATAATCCATATTGGCACCTCCTGCTCCCTTAAGAAGGAGAAGATTCTCACGGTTCTCCGAGAATATATAGATGTAATTGCATGGGGATATGAGGATTTGAAAACATATGACACATCCATTATGACTCATACTATTCCCCTGAAACCTGATGCTAAGCCCTTTCAACAAAAGCAACAATCGGTCAACCCACTGATCGAGCCTCTGATTCGTTAGGAGGTAGAAAAACTACTGTCAGCCCAGATAATCTTCCCAATCTAGCACACTACATGGGTTGCCAATCTAGTCCCTATGAGAAAGAAGAACGGTGAGATCCACCTTTGCGTAGATTTATGAAACTTGAATAAGGCCTCCAAGAAAGATAATCACCCTCTCCCATCATTGGATGAGGTGTTATAGATAGTAAATGGATCCCAAATGATGTCATTCCTGGATGGGTACTCTGAATATAACCAGTTCATGGTTAAGTACGAAGATAGGAAGAAAAAAATGTTCACCACCAAGTGGGGAACATTTGCATATAGGAGAATGCCCTTTGGCTTGATTAATGTAGAGGCCACATTTCAAAAGGCTATGGACATTGCCTTCAAGCGCCTTGTAAATCAGTGCATAATCATCTACATGGATGATTTGACCATCTTTTCCTGGGATAGGCGTGACCATTCCGCCCATCTCGCTCAGATCTGCGAGAGATGTCGCTAGTATGGAATATCCCTCAACCCCAAGAAGTGCATATTCGGGGTCACCAAAAGGAAGTTGCTCAGGCATATTGTCTCTGATAAGGGCATATCCATTGATCTTGAGAGAGTTGAAGCATTTCTGAACTTACAAATGCCCGGTAGCAAGAAAGAGATGCGATCTTTCTTTGAAAATATCAATTTCGTCTGGCGGTTCATCACTAGATTCACTGAAATAGTCAAACCAGTCAATGAAATGATGAAAAAAGATACCAAGATTGAGTGGAGTCTCAAAGAAAAGCCAGAATTCTCCCAAATCAAGCAGACAATAATGGAAGCACCCATCCTGGCTAGCTCGGACTACTCCCTTCCATTTTACATTTACTCCTTTGCTTCGCCGCATTCTACCGCGGAGGTGTTGACTCAAAAGGTTGAAGGGGAAGAATGACCAATAGCTTTCATGAGCTCCCCCTTCAAGAACGCTGAATTCCAGTATTCATCACTACAAAAATAAGCCTTTGCTCTAGTTCACGCCGTGAAGAAATTCTGACATTACATTCTCTGGAGCAAGGTGCATGCTATCATTTTGGACCAAGCCGTGAAGTCTCTACTGATCCAGAGTGAGTTGGGAAAAAGATGGGGGAAATGGATGGCCATCCTCTAGGAATATGACTTAGAAATGCAGCCCATGAAGATAGTCCGGGGTCAGGGACTGAGTCAAGCGATGGCAGAAGAGACTCCCCGCATAGAATGCCAAACATACATAGTGGAGTCCATCACTCGAGACCCATGGTATACTGATTTGGTTTACTTACTACTAAATAACAAATGCCTGGAGGGGTTACCTCCCAATAAACATCACGCCCTGTGGATGAAAAGTGCTCACTTCATGATCAAAAACTCTGCACTCTACCGTAGGAACTACGAGGGAGTGTACCTCCGGTGCATCGATAGGGACCAAGCTATGAAGATGATTGATGAATTTCACAGGCATTTTGGGACCGGGCATGGCTCTGCTGATGCCACTACCCATGAGATCCTTCAGGCTAGATATTATTGGCCCTGTATATTTAAAGATGTTTACACTCATGTTAGAAAATGCCACACTTACCAGACCACGGTGCATCGTGAGCATAACTCGGCTATGCCTTTGCAACCAGTCTTTGAGGCTAGGCCCTTTTCCCAATGGGCATTTGACTTCATTAGGGAAATCAACCCCAACTCGTCTGCCAACTATTGGTACATTCTCACTGCTACTGATTACTGCACCTGGTGGTCCAAGGCTATACCGTGCAAGAATAACATGGCAGACGTAGTCATCAAATTCCTAGAAGAAAACATTGTCACAAGGTTTGGAATGCCCTTTGCTTTGGTATGTGACAATGGTCTGACATTTTCTTCAGCACAATTACTCGAGTGGACCTACAATCGGAAGATCACTCTGAAGTTTTCTAGCAACTATTACCCCCAGGGGAATGGCATTACTGAATCTAAAAATAAAAACCTACTTGAAGTGATCAAACACCTGCTAGAACAGAATCCCTAGGATTGGCATCAAAAGTTAAAGTTTGCCCTTTGGGCAGATCGCATTCTAATAAAGGCCGCCTTGGGAACATCCCTGTTTCACCTAGTTTATGGCCAGAACCCTGTATTCCTGATTAACTTACAGATCCCAGTTTTATAGTTTATGCAGGAATTCAGCAACAGGGATGACATTGTGGAGGTTTGGCTCCTAAATATGGTGTGAATGGAAGAATAGTGAGACGCAGCCCTTGAATATTTTGCGTGTCACCAAGCAGTGGTAAAATGATGGTTTGATCGCAGAGCCTAATACAAGGCTTTTCAAATTTCAGACTTGGTCCTGTTGTGGGACAAAGCCCAGGAAAAGAAAGGAAAACACACCAAGTTCCAACAGCTCTGGCTCGAACCATATTTAATCTCAGAAATCTGTGAGGCAAATACTTACCACCTTAATGGCATGACTGGAGAACCTGTCCCATTGCCCATCAATGGACAATTTCTCAAACACTACTTTGAATAGGGTAAGTTTGTCCGAAATTGTACTTTATGTAAAGCCTTCCACTTGTAAATATTTCTTTTCCAGTGCCTTGTTGGGAGGTAGCGTGTCTTGTAAATAGCCTTGTCGGGTGCCCTCTGGGGTAGACCTCTCTTGGTGGTTTTTATTTTCATATTTGGTTTTCTCTTCAGGTCCCAGTGTTTTGTTCTCCCCTGTAATGATTTGAATGCTTCACATAAACTTTGGTCTCTGGTATGATGTCTGTAGCATGTTGAACTTAAGAATCTATCTTTAGCATAGAACTAGTCTGGTCTCTATAGCTGTTTTATAGGTTTGGTGGCACATTTTGAGAAATCTCCATCGGGTTTTATCTCCAGAGGTCTGGCAATTAGTGAACAAAAAAAAAAAAGTATAAGGAACAAGTAATCGGACACGCCGAGGGTAGATCAGTTGTACTGATTGGTTGACTCAGATCTAAAACTTTAAAAAGAATTCTTTTCAGGTCTAGAGTTTTATCCCTTACTCAACATATAAAATAGGTGGAAAGGTGAAAGAAGTACCGCCATTAAAATTAGCTAAGCTTAAGCTTAATGGTGAAGAAGTACCACCCTCCCACCTAGAAACGAACAAAATAACAAGGAAAGTGGGACGAACCTCCGGTCTCTAGGAGAAATGAATAAATATAATGACTGGTTCAATGTAATTAGTGCCTCTTCTCTACTCCTCCCAGAGGTCATCAGCTTGATCTCCTTCCAAAGCACACACGCCACCACTGATGGAAGACTATGGAATGGATCCCGTGTGGTCAGATTCTCTCAGATATGTTTCTCCTTGCTTGTCAGATACTTCGAGTAGTGACTTGTTCTAGTTTTGCTAACCAGAGATTCTATAGTTCTCAAATGTGCTAAGACATTTATCCCAGATAGTCACCATTTGTTATGCCCTGCATCCCCATCCCTATATTTTTTTTGTGCAAAATGTTGGGTCCCCCTTTTTTTCTATTTGTTTTTTCTTTTGGTTCTTTCCTTCTTTTTTTTTCTTTCCCCGGGGTTTTCTTCCCCACAGTCATGTTGTTTTGTTGGTTTCTCGTGCCTCCGAGACCCCGGTCCTAGAGTTTGTTGTCTTTTTTTGGGAGCCAGATTCCAGACTTTGAGATTCTTTGCCACGACATTCTCTTTCCTTAAGATGATATCGTCACGGGGAATCCCCGGGCCCGGAGTCTAGGGGTCTGTCTGTCTGGAGTTTTCTGATGAAGAGGTGGATTGCTTATTACTGTGGGTATAAATAGAAGTTACCTATCATTTTCACATTTATCGTGATTAAACACTCAAGGACTCAGAGCGATTTCAGAGTGATTTGCATAGATTTAACGATAATCCAGTGGTAAGTACTTCCATCATTTCCGAGCGATTGTGAGTAATTTGTGGCAGCCGATTATGATCATTTGAAGGTTGTAGCTGTTGCAGAGCTTTCACGGAGGCTTTCTTTCCCTCTCCTTTCTATGTTCTCAGGTTGGTGCCTCTTTTCCCTTCGGCTTCCCTTCTGTCTGGTGTTGTTTCCTTTCCGTTTCTGGTTGTCTTTGCTTCTTTCTTCTGTTTTGGTTATTTTTGTTTCTTTCTGGTTTTGCCACCTGTTGGTGGGTTAGCTCTGCCAGAGGGTTGTCTGCCCTTTGTGCAGGTGTAGTTTAGTTTGTAAATAGTGTAGGAAGCTGTAGATAGTCTATGTTTGCCTGGTTTCTTGTAGATTTTCATTCTGCTATGTATATGTGTAAATGCAATGTATATGTGTAATTTTAGTATATATTTGTTGTGTTTCCCTCCATTCCTTATGTATATATCCCTTAGCTCCAATGTATATCCTATGTATATCCTTCTAGATAGTTTAGCAAGCTCGCCAAGTTTCCCATGTCGCTGGTTTTCCGCTTGTAAGCTCATTTTGAACAGAATACCACCTATTTGAAACTCGGCTCTCAGCCAGTTTCAAATAGGTAGTTTTCTCTCTCCTCCGTAGAACCAGCCTGGCCCTCATTTATGTCCCATGCATGCATTTAAAACTGTCCAAGTGGCCTTCACTTTTTGCGCATTCAGAAAGTTGGCTCCGCTGTCATTGCCATAACTCCTATTTATTACCTACCCATGTGGCACCCACGTGGGCCTGACGATTTGCCTTTTTACACATCTTTACCAATGGTTACTTCTCTGCGCTCTAGGTCTCCTACCATCATCCATCCTATGTCCTTCTTACCAAATGAGATAAAATTCCCAAACTTGGATGGTCAATCAAATTCCTAAGTTCATAATATGTATGTGCTTTCCAGAGTTTTTTTTGAATGAAACTAACTTTTCAGGGAAAGCGGACACCACGGTGGTAAGATCTCTAGACCCCATAGTATTTAGTTATTAATGCATTCTGACAGTTGCTTTGCCTTGCAGGTTTCTAGAGTGCACTCCCAAACATGTCTGAAGCATTTGCATCCTCACCACCCAGAAGTCAAAAACTGCCTTCCACGGCGGCTACCAGAGCGACTGTTAAATCCAAAATGGAAAGGGCTTTGGAGAAGTTGCCCCTTAGCATGAAGTTTGTGAAGGATAGAGAAATCATGAGCTTGAAGATCAAGTCTAAAGTTAAATTCATTACCGACACCAGCGTCGGGACATGGCCCAAGATGTAGGCCTTAGTAAAATGATGTACATCCAGCGACAGGCTTAAAAGTTATAACTTGGCAGAGTTCTACTTGATGCAGAAGAATTTTGATCCGCATGACAAGATTGCAGCGGCACTTCCCCAGGCTTCAGAGCCCCATCAGTATCATATGGAAGACTTTTGGGAAGATTTCCAGGATGACGTGGAGGTGCGGAGCCAGCACTATGTCAGGATGACGGTAGGCACGATGCAAAGGTTGAAGCTTCGGAGGTTCCCGGAGGACTTCTCGGATGTCGACCCCATGATAGATCCCTAGTAAAAAGAAAAGGGATCGATACAATGGCCCTCCCATCGGTAAATTGGGATGCCCAGTAAGGGCCAACAATTGAGGACTTCACCTGAGAGGTGGTTGAGTGAAGCCATGCTTACTTCAAAAAGGTGTGCCCCGAGAGCGTCCGCAGAGCAGCCTAGCTAGTACCGAAGTTAACTCCGGGGGCCAGGACTTCTTCACAGAGAGTGGATGAAGGGAAAGGAATAGATACAACTCCTCCTGCACAAGAAGTCCCCATAAAAGAACAAATAAAGTAGTCAGTTGTAGCCTCCCAACAAATGAGGGAAAAGTTAATCACACGGCTGGCCACTCCAGTACTCATGGCTGGGCCAATTCATCCCCCTTCCTCCCTATCATTGGCAGCCTTGATGGTAAAGGAAATAGGGGTAGATCCAGTAGAACAAGCAACACTAAGGGATGCGGGGCCACCCTTAGTTACTCAAAGAAGGAAGAGGCTTAACCAAAAGCCTAAAGCAAAGCCAGGCTTGGGTATGCCCCAGACCCCATAAGTGGAGATCCTCTCTTCCAGTTCTCTAGAGTGGGAGAAAGAAACTGGGCCTACTGACGTCCTTGCCAGTCCTCCCGTGCAGGATGAATTTGATGATGTCTTTGCAACCGACAAGTTTGGGAACCTGCAGGGGGACACCAAGCAAATAGGGGCTGAAGACCCAGCCCAAGAGGAAGCTGTGGAACAAGAACTTGCACAGGAGTAGGAAGAGAAAATAGAAGGGGAGAAGGAAGCAGAGCTAGAGATCACCTTTGAGGCTCTAGAGATGCAGGATATGGGAATGGACCAACAAGGGTAGAATGAACAAGCGGCGCCTGCTGAGGGAATCGGACCTACGGGAGCAATTGTAACTTCAACCACCATGTTTCAAGTGCCCCTCCCCAGAGAAACTTTTGGATAGGTAATTACCATGGCACAAATGCTAAATCTTGGCCCGGTACCTCCCCTACTTCTAGAAGATATATTAGAAGAAGAAGAAATCTCGGCGACTGAGGGCAAAGAAATGCAAGAACAAGAGGAGGAAACCCCCGAGACAACCGATGAAGGTCCAAACAAGGCTAGAGATACAGAGGATAGAGCAAAAGAGATAGATGTCCCTGGGGGAAATATTCCTGATGAAGCCTAGAACAAAGAAAAAGGGGCAGGTGAGACCCACACCACTAAGGAGGAACAGCAGCAAGGCACCGGGGAGGAACCAAAAGAATAGAATTTGGAAAACAAGCCACCCCTGCCGCCTCAGTGGTTAGTGGAGAGAAAGAAAAGAAAGGCTCCATCCACTCCTGGAGTTCCTCTCTCCCTGGCCAAAATGATGGCTTAGGTCCAGGCCCCACCAAAGGCCAAGAAAGCCTGGATGGTTCATACTCTTCGAACCGGGCCAGGAAAAGAAACAGTTGTCATTGTGGTGACACCTCCTCAGACACTGATGCAGAAACCACAAAGCCTGGAGATTATAACATTACAGAGATATCACTAGGGAAGAGAGGCAAATAGGGCGAAGTGGATCTGTTAAAGGAGGCGGCCAAGGCGGTGGAGGCCAGATATGAAAAAGAGGCCCAGAGGCTCAAAGTAGAAAAGAAAAAGACAACAAACCTCATAGGGTTGCTTACTGAGCTGGCCCAGCCCATTAGTGCTTTTCCTCTAGAGGCCTCCACATCTGATGCACCACTACTGCAAAGCGACATTGAATCCCTCCGAGCAATGAAGAAAAAGGCCCAGGCAGTCGATGAATGGGTCGCTTTGCAAGTAGGAAACACCCAGCGTTTCCTAGTGTCCACCCTCCCAGATTTGTATGCGGCATAACATGTTCTACATCAGGTGGAGGCTCTCATTAATCTATGGGAGGGTGACATGGAAAATTATGAGGCTTGGAAGGTAGAGCTGGAGGAGCTCTTCAACCTCGGGGAAGAGATGGTCTCAGAATCCAGGATTTTGGGAGAAGAATCATTTGACTTCATGAGAACTCAACACTCCAGACTTGACCTCACATTGGAGGTGCTCAAGCAACTGGTAGGGGCTCTGCAAAAAAAATTCAACAAAGTGCAATATTCTGCAAATATGTACAAGGCATTTGTGACAAAGGTCTCCGGAGCAGACCCATTCAGTGCCGATATGTGCACCCTAAAGGAATACGTCCTAGGAGAGTTTGAAAAATTGATGGAGTCTAAATACCAATCTCTGGAGGGACTACACAGGACCCAAATGACGAGGCTAACTTGCATGATCCTTAGTGGTCATGATGCGACAAAAATGGCCGATGAGTTCAAGGATAATGTTCTAGAGCTTTGAGAATAGATTGAGGCGGCTAAGTATCGACGGTCTTGCCTCAAAGAGATTGATGAGGATGGAATCTCCTACCTTCTCCAAACATTCAATGAAAACAAGCAATCATAAGGTTTCTTAGGAGGCTGAAGAAAACTCAAAAATTTTGTATTCTTTATTCTTTCAGAACGTAAGTTCCTGGATCCCGGAGTCCCAAATCCCAAATTTTGTATTCTTTTAAGTGATCCGTGTCCCGGGCCCCGAGGCTGACCGGTCACTTTTAGAAGCGGTTAATAAAGGTTGTTAGAAGGTAGTTGGCTACATCAAGGGGGCGTCAGATCAACAGTTGGTTTTCTAGCAGATGGTTTTCTTGAGGCGCCGTTTAAGAGGTACACCTGGCACATTGGAGACAGGGTGTCACATTTCCCATTTATGAGGCATGTAGCCTCGATCCCTGGGGATCTGATTTCTTCCTTCTCTTTCTTGGCTCTCCTCTCAAGGCTGATTATTTCGCTGTATATTCTTGTCTCATTCTTCTGACATGTCAAGCCTATTCTATCTCAAGTTCTTTTGTAGGGTGGCGTAGGTAGTACTGGCCCCCGGATATTGTATTTTATTGAGACATGATGTATAATAGGGTTAGGGTTAGGGTTAGAAGAAAATGTGTATAAATAGTAAGACCGGCCCATTTCCAAGGGTTGGAAAAATTGATGATTTTTCTACCCACAGTAATAGAAAAACAATTTTTCATTTTAGTTGCAGAGCTCAATACTCCATTGTTTCACTTTCCAATAGTTAGATGCTCCCTTGGAGCCACCATTGCATCACGCACTAGTGCTTGCTGGAAGAAACATTAATGAAGAAAGGAGAATTCTTTGCAATGATATTGTTGGCATTCAAAATTCTGAGTTAATGGTATTTTATGTTTCATGCTCTTTATGTCTTCTGCTCTGATATGTCAAGTAGATTAACGACCTCTTTTCCCTCGCTACTGATAAAATGCTAGCTGATGGTTGCATTTTTCTTCGCTATTTAGTGTAGTATATCAGATTATTATTGATGTTTTGAATGTTTAAGCATAACTATAGTTAGATGAAGTACTTCTAACCTTGTAGGATATTTTTCATTTTATTTGCTAAGTGTAGAATGCTTGGAGGAACCTCACCTTACTGAATCTCCGGAGAGAACGAGTTGAAGAAACCAGCTATCCCCCTCAAAAACCATCACCCCTCCCAACTGAGCCCCACACCATTATGACCTGACACCCAGGTGCTTGGAGGCCCAGGGAATCTAACTCCCCCGGATAACCTTTTACAAGCGGAGTTGGCCGGTACCCCCGGTACTCAGTGACAACTTATGACTGTTGGCGGACCCAGTCAGCAAAACCCCGTCAACAATACATTTGAGACAAAGTGGATGTTTAATGTGTAGTAGCAATTTTGAAAGCTTCATGAGATTCCTGAGTCCAAGTCTAGCTATCCTCTTAGGATAGGAGACCTTTATCAGATTCTCGTAAATTGCCTTCTGTTTTGTGAGCCAGGGGGAATTTATCTTTGAGATTGTGTTTCATGGGGTAGCTTAGGTTCCTAAATTTGGTAAAGGTCATTTTTCAAAGGATTCTAACATTAGTTTCAACTGCAGATAAAGTATTTTTCCTTATCATTACCTCTTGTAGCTTTGGCAGAAAATTGGTTCTGAGCTTCTCCTCGACGAAAAATCACTTGTAGAGTGCGTTTCCCGCAATAGACAAAACTTAGTATCAAAAGTTAGTGGAAGAAACAAGAGATTTGGGAATAAGAAAGCTTTGGGCATTCAGATTAAACCTATTCAAAGAAAAAAAGAATGACTGAATGAGGAAGAATTCAAGATGTAAACTTATTGGCAGAAAAGAGGAAAATGGCTTCTTCATTACTCCAACCGGCGGGTTTCGATCCGCGGGGTATGTTTTTTTCCTAACTATCAAAATGGAAGATTTTTGAGGAATAATCGATCTCCTAAGTAATCCAAGGTATAAGGAAAGTAGATAGATGAATCACCTTTTACTTTGGCATCACAATAAGCCATATTTTTCCTTCAACAGATTTTCAAGTAGAAAGAACTCTAAAAGCATTTCTCTGCTGAAGGTGAAGTGGAAATGTAATTTTCCGCCACCTTCAGAAATTTACCGTTATGATTACTAAAGTGAAAATAAATTAATAGCTCATAGAGGTAAAGTCATTAATTTAAATAAATCCATTTGGGATCATAATGGGCTTTTCATTAATGCTTAGGTCTTTTCATTTGTTTGGTGCGGGAAGTCGATCGTTAAACAGTAGAAATTCAAAATTTATAAAATCAGAGAACTGTTACAAATAGAGGCCACCATCTTTTTTATGAATTGTTCGATTTGGAAGCCTCAAAAATATTTGTTTCATTCTTTTTACATCCTAGAAACATATCCCCAGATTCCTTAATCTCAAATTCTAAGTTTCGAGATGGCAACCAGATTTATGGGTTTTGACGGGATGAACGGAATCACATCTGATTGGCATAATATCTCAGATACATCTCTAAAGTTTTTTGATATGTAGAACTTTCAGAATAGGCTAAAGGCAGACCAGATGGATCCCATCACTGAGAAGTTGAAGGAAAGCAGATTAGTTAAAGCCACTAGTTTTCTTGTAGCCGTTCAAGCCCCTGAATTGATCTGAGAATGCATAGCTCGATAAAACCAAGACGCCAAGCAAATCCTCTTGCCCAATGACATAGTGCTACTCTCTATTGATAGATAATTGGTTCAGAACTTTCTTCACATCCCAGAGCAAGCTGAGTATTTAGAAATGACATACAGTCGGGCAGTGACTGAATATATGGCAAAGAAGTCAGTATGGAAGAAGGAAATAATGAAGGCATGGTTCCAAGAGCCTAGAAGTGCCAAAGGGAAGCCACCAAAAACAATATATGCCACTAACTTGAAGCCAGAAATCATAGACATCCTGGTGCTACTTCACATGATTAGAGGTGAGAGTGAGGCACTCAATTTTTTGGATCATTATTTCTTCTTGGTACAGGTGATCTGTTCTCAACACCATTTTATTGATTGGGCATTCATGGTAAGTGAAAATGTGGCCAATGCCTTAGATAGAGCTAAACATAAAAATGAATTCTACATGTCTTTAGTTTTAATGTATATATTGGCCACAGTCCAACTTTGGCCAGGGCTTCCTAGATTAGAACACTTTCCTGATGATGTTAAAAGCTACAAATTCTTCTCGTGTCTTCAGTTACACAATAGTTATGCTGACTATCTCAGAGTTAACTATACATTTACAATGAGATTGTGTAGGGAACTATAGGGTTGTCCAAAAATGAGATTTTCTCCTAAAGCCATGGCCTTCATTAGCCAATTTGGGTGCTTTTTCATTCAATTTGCGGATTTGTCATATCTTTGTCTTGTAGGATTTGATGATTTCCACTTAAATCTGCCCAGATATCCTGATGATATGATTGTGCTGATCAAAGTGATGAGACAGTCACTCCAAGTGAACCTGATCTACGCCGATGCTAAAAAGAAAGGCTATGAGTTCTCGATAGCCATTGGGGCTTACAGTTGTGCATCTTGATCTGAAGCAAAGAATGTGCTGAAGACCTTCTCCAAAAGATTCTAGTTGGAAACATATGATGTTCTAAGGCCACTTTATGACCCTATAAATTATGCCCGAGACCATCTGTAAATGAGCCAGTCAATTCATCATGTTGATAATATTGAATACTACTTGGATAATTGTAAACATGACTTGGAGAGAAGAGAGAGGTTCTATGACCGGTTAACTATTGAACAAGTCAAAAAGTTCAAAGTTAACATCAAAGTGGAAGGATTGGAAGATGACGGCCAACATATGTATGATGATACATATTTGGAGAAGATAAAACCACTCCCTATAAGTTTTGAGCCCATGCTAGGGAAAGCCATTAACGACCTAGAAACCTTGATGGGTGGAATTTTCAAGAGAACAGAGCAGTGGGTTGAGTGGATTGCAGGCAAAAGGAGGAGGTCAGAAAGGAAACTTCCTACTCAAAGGAACCTAGAAAAAGATACTTTGAATGTTGCAAAAAATTCTTCAGTAATACTCCCAACCTTGGCCAAAGGTTCATCTTAGCTGGGTGGTGGAGGTGATGAACCTCCTGAGAAAGAAGTTCAACCAAAGAAGACATGTGGAGAGGGCCTGCTTCCAAATATCAGGTTGACAGAAGAAGCAGTTTCTATAGACTTGGCCAAGCCAATAGAAGAACGCACCAGAGGTGTAGAACCTGAGCAATCAGCTAAAATAGTCATTGTAGATACAACAACCAACACTTCAACCCAAGATACTCCAAGATAAGGGTCCCCTCTCATAGTAGAGGTGGGTGAAGATACCTCGCCACAGAATTAGATGAGACAGTTGAGAAGAAACACGAAGCTGCTCAAGTCATCAGACTGGTCTCTTCTTCCCCTACCTCTGTAAATCCATTTTCTTCAAGACCAAAGTATACTCCTCCAGCTATTAGGAAACTATTTATAGAGGAGTTGGTCTCTGCCACCAAGTTCACCAACACCGAGTCCTTGATAGAGAACACTCTGGAACACAAGAGAAAGAGGATTGAAGAAGGGGCTCCTAGAAAAGATACCTTAGCTCGAGCCTTGCAATTTGAAACCGCTACAACAAAAGATAAGAAAGTAAAAACACTGTCCACATTGGGCTGAGATCTAGAAACTGGGCACTTCACTATTGAGGTAGCGAAACCCACAAAGAAGGGCAGGTTTGAAGATTTAATCCCTTCAGATTTTGAGCTACACTCATTTGACATGGGCTTAGCTTGACATGATACCAAAGTGGATTGGTGGAAATCCACTAATGTAGTAATTGAGGAAGATTTGGAAGAACTTAAAATGGCTAAGGTACAACTTAAGGCTGAAGTCAATGAACTGAATAATTTCATTTGGTAGTTGGTCACTCCAGTTGTTAATATTCCTAGTACTTAGACCACATTTGATCCTAGTGCCACGAGGAATCAAGCCATAATAGCCAAATTGCAAGAAGACAAACATTTCGCATAGATCAGTAGGGGATGGATCGAGAGACTCGAATATGAAGGATTGGTAGTTATTGAGAAACTGGGTAATGCTCTCTTAAGACTGGGAACAGAAAGGAGTGATATTGAGAAGAATTTGCAAACTCTCGCATCTGAGAGAATGAAGTTTCATGAATGCATAGTGACGCTTCATGTGGTAGTAAAAATGAAGACCAAGGAGGCACTAAAAGCCAAGATTCTGCAGAAAGGAGATGAACCTCTAATCGAGTGGCTCCAAAGTCTAGAGTTCAAAATCGAGATGATCATTCAAGATGAGACATGGTTGCAACAAATAGGCATTAAGATCAAGGAGGAGCAAAGTAAAAACTTTAAGATTCTTCACAGCCTTTTCACAGAGTCCCAAACAAGTGGTCAAGGAAAAGAGGTGGTCGGGGTGGCACTCATGCAAAAATATTTCTCTAACTACGTGCATAAGTTAACATAATAGTCTGTCTCTCATTTGGACAAGATTCCACAACTTTAGCAGTTGAGTGAATGTATCTTCAAGGCCAGGGAAGAGTTAAAAGATTGGGTGGATGCAATCAAGAGTTTGACCAAGGAACATTCCAGGTGGCTCATCTGATATACCAATGTCCATGTCAACAGGAATGAAGAGCTCATCCGAGTTATTACAACTATCACCGCCTATAAGGCTAAATTAGGCAAAGGGAATGAAACTGAAGCTTAGCTAGATTCCCCCCTTTGTACCCAATTTTGATGAGATTGTAATGAATAAACCTTTTTTTATCATTTTTGCTTAAAAGAATTTGAACCATTTTGGTTACTCTTTTTGTAACGATCAAGACTCAAACTCTATATGTACTATACTGAAAGTTAATACAAAGGTCGGCTAAATTTTTGTGTAAAAGATAGCATTTTGCAAAGTCAATTGTGTGTCTGAATACCACTGCTTTAACTATCCTATAACATTGCATTTATCTTTCTATTGAATTTGAATGTTTCATTTAAGTTAGATTTACAATCTGTATTTGAACCAGAGTTTTGTATTATGATTTGATACAGTTAATTAGGGAGAAAATATGTTCTTATCTTAAGTTTGAGAAATTTTTTTGTGATATATATCGATTCATCATCTTTTCATCATTAATATTTAGTCTTGCATCTGCATTTTCAGTATTTGTTCATGCATTAACAGGTTTGGGAGTTAATCTAATTAATGAAATCTCAAAATCGGCTAGATTTAGATTTGGATTTATCCTGCCTAAGCTATTTCCTGTCTAGGTTTAGCTTGGTTTACCTCTTCTATTCTTGGGTCAAGAACATACCCCTGTTAGATTAGGAAAGATCAAAATTCACTGAAAATCATTCATATAAGGGAGCTGTACCTTTAAATTTAGAGGGAAATTAGTTTACAATTATAATTTCCCAACTGTTGTATTCAATTGCTTCTTCAATATTTGGGTATTTTAGAGTTATAACAAAGAAGAACAATTTGTTTACCAATAGATTTTTTGGTGACTTTGCTGGACAAATCAAATAGTCATTATACCAGAAGCATAACATGGATAAAAATGGTGCTTCCCCATGAAAATATAATTCCTGTGCTCCAATCAAATCTTGGATTCCAAGACGATCAAGAGGATCTCATTTCCTCACTGAATACTTTTGTTTGGAGATACAGAAGAAACACTGAGCACTATAGAAATGCTAGTCAAGTGCTAGAACATGAGGAAGCTAGAACATAAGCACTTGCAGAAGCCATTCGAAGGAGAAATTTGAGAAGGGCACGATGCCAAGCTGAGCATGAAGCTAGACAAGAAGACTAGTTAGAATCCTGGAGCCCAAGAGGTTTCTTAGGAGTGCAAAGAAGGAATGTAACATAGACCCAATTTTTGAGAAACTTGCAAACCTTGATTTCACTCTACTTGAAGTCCCCCATCAAAATAACAAGAGCACTAAGAGAAAAAGTAGACCTCCTTCACCTCCCAAACAATCAACTCTTTTGTCTACCACTTGTCAAGTGTTAACTTTATACGGGGTATTTGCTCCTCCTATTGTTAATTTAACACTCTATCTACCTCTTGTAGCATTGACTCTCCCTTGGGCCACTACAGTCAGACCACTGCATTTAGCAACATACAATCCTCTTCCTTCAGGTTCTAGAAAGAACTTTCCTAAATTTTTTGGAGACGGGAAAGTATCTACAGATGAGAACATTACTTCCTTCTTTGCTTTAGTTAATATCCTAGCAGTATGAGAAGAGGATGTGTCCATCAGATTATTTGTTGAAACTCTTGTTGAGGGTTCTATCGATTGGTTTCACCACTTACCCAATTCCTCTATCACAGATTGGGCCTCTATGAGAGCTGCCTTTGAGAGAAGATTTAAAACTAATGAAGACAAACATGCCCTATTGATGCAATTAACTTCCACCAAGAAAGAACCTTCTATCAGTATGAGGTATTTTATAGCTAAATTCAATAAGCTTGTAAATCACATTCTAGCAGCTGACAGGCCTATGGTGGGAAATTTGAAAACATTCTTCATAAGTTCTATGCCACCGGACATCAATTATGATCTAAGAAGAGTGAACCCCATGGATTTGGATGCCACACAAAGAACTGATGTAGAACTTGAAGACCATATGATCTCATCTGGGAAATGAAAGAGAGAGATACAATCTAAAGCCAGTAGTAGTAATACTACATCATCAGATGAGATGATTCAAAAATTATCCAATGAATTCATTGCCTTCAAGAGGCAACTTCCCAGATTTAATAATCCCTACTAGCAAAAATTTCAGGAGTAGCCTAGGAGAAACAATGAGGAGAGGAATGTTGATGGAAAGACATTACAGTTAATTGATCCACCATAGAAGTTAGCCATAGAAGCTCCTCCTAAGAGGGGAAATATGTGTGCCTTCCATTTAACTGTAGACCATGACGGAGAAAGATGTCTTGATGTAGCTCATGCTTGGAAAATGCATCAGACTGATGAATGGAATGCTGGAGTGTCTGTAACTAAACCAGATTCATGCCCACATGGAGACTCTAAAAACCTATATCTATAGTATGAATCAGATTCAAAACAAGGAGCAACATGTTATGCTACCATAGATGGGACCTCCTATACAATCTTGACCCGGAGTCAAAAAGATAAAGGCCCTACTTCCACATCTCCTCCAAAAAATAATGAGGCATCTACTTCAAATTATAAGGAAGCCAATCAGGGAGTGAAGGTTCTACAACCAAGTAAGGAACAAAGCTCTTTTGATATTATTTAGTTTTGTAGAGATTCTAGAATTTAGATTTCCCCCATAGACTATCTTAAGTCTAATCCTGTAGAACTACAAAAGCTTGTAGATTACTGTAAAGAGGGTAGTCAGAATATAAATCAAAATTCTATGACTACCATAGAAAATGAGTCTATATTTTTAGACCCAATTGAGCAAGGTGAGCCATCTGTGTTGGCTACTTTCCTAGGCCAAAAACCTAACCCGTTCTATGTATCATTGTATATTAATGGTTGCAAGTTAAGCAATTGCATAATGAACTCTGGAGCCTCAAATAATGTAATGCCATCAACTGTAGCTAAATATTTAGGAATTACCCTCACTAAAGCCCATGGTAGGTGTTAGTCTATGGATTCCAAACAAGTACCACTGGTTAGCGAAATCAAAGATGCCCAAGTAGCCCTAGCAGTGCACCCTGAGAAGATGTTGTTATCAATCCTTGTTGCTGATATACCGGCTAGTTACAGTATGCTGTTAAGAAGGAGTTTTTGTAGAGACCTTAGAGGGGAGACAAAGTTGGATTGGTCCCAAGCTTTAATCCCAGTGGGCAACAGAAAGATAAAACTGGTCCCCGAGGAGAAAGCTAAGTTCACAGTGCTGAAATCTGATGACCCTAAAGCCCAAATTCTATATCTAGAATTGGAATTTGGTAACTATAAGCTGTTCACTACTGATCATGATGATGAAATGGATCCTATAGAAGAGGAAAAGTAGTTTTTTTCCAAATAAATTCCACCCCAGTTCTCGACTCTTGAATTTGATGGCAGTTGTGCATGATCAGGATCTGGTGCAGGTGTAGTCTTAATATCACTAGATAGAGTATGTGAGCCCATGACTTATAAATTGGAGTTTGGGAACACCAAAAATACTGCCGAGTATGAAGACCTTCTATTAGGGATTATCATTGCAAAGGAAAAGGGTGTGAAGATCTTGAGGGCTCATGGTGATGCTGAGCTAATCGTGCGTCAAGTCAAGAATCAATAGTCTGTAAAAAATTACGGATTAAAAAACTACAAGAACAAAGTATTGGATGAAATAGAAGCACTGGATGCATTCTTTATTGAATCAGTGCCAAGAAAATTGAATTCTAAGGTAGACTCCTTTGCAGTGTCAGCCTCACTATTCCTCCCTCATCTAGAATTCAAAAATAAGAAGTACCAAGTGGAGGTTGTATATCGACCATCTATGCTCGATAATGTAGAATATTGGCAAGTGTTCGAAGATGACAAGAATCTCCTTCTCTTTCTAGAGAATGGTGGTGACTTCCATAAAGATTTTCCTAAAAAAACTAAAGGAGAATGTCAAGATGAGAAAACTAATGATAAGTTAGAGGTCATCCAGTTGCAAGGTAATGTCATTCCTGCCCATTTGGTCACTCTTGAGAAGCTTTTCAATAAGCATGACACCTTTGTTAAGAAGAATACAATCAAGAGAGGTCCTACCACTGGTGAATATGAGGGAATGAACATAGGAACTGAGAAAAATCCCAAGATGATCAACATTGGAAAATGCTATACTAAAGAGGAGATGAAAGAGGCCATGAAACTCTTTCTAGAATACCAAGATGTTTTTCCTTGGAGTTATGAAGATTTGAAAATTTTTATGAATGGGAAATTCAAACACCAGATTCCCTTAAAACCTGAGGCAACTGCATTCAGACAGAAACAAAGGAACTAAAACCCCAAAGTTACTGATGCCATATTTAGGGAAGTTGATAAAATGCTCAAGGCAAGGATCATATACCCTATCCATCATTCTACTTGGGTAGAAAATATATTGCCTGTGAGGAAGAAGAACACAAAATAAGAATCTGTGTTGACTTCAGAAACCTTAATCAATCTTCCTTGAAAGATAATTATTCTCTTCCCAACACTGATCATCTCTTGCAGATCGTGGCTAGAGATGAAATGATGTCCATGTTAGACAGCTTCTCAAGGTATAACCAAATTGAAGTTGAGAAAGAAGACTAGCATAAAACAACTTTCACTACTCCATGGGGTACCTTTGCATATCACAGGATGCCATTCGGCTTAATCAATGCCGGAGCCACCTTTTAGAGAGGTATAGACCTTTCCTTCAGTGATATGAATAAAAAAATCATTGGTATGTATCTGGATGATCTTACTGTATTTTCTAGGAAAAGAGTAGATCACATAAGTGATTTAAGAAGAGTATTGCAAAGGTGTCGAGAAAATGGGATTTCATTGAACCCCAAGAATTTATTTTTTTGTGTAACTGAAGGGAAATTTTTGGGTTACATTGTCTCCCAAGAAGGTATAAGGATCAACCCAAAAAGGGTAAGAGAAATCCAACAATTGAGTTTACCTGTGAACAAAACTGGAGTGAAATCATTTTTCGGTCAGGTAAACTTTCTTAGGAGGTTCATTCTAGATTTTTCTGAGATTACCAAATGCATAGTGGACATGATGAAGGGAAATGTGAGTTGCAAGTGGAATGATCCTAGTAAAAAAGATTTCAAAAGCATAAAGAACGCCATAGCCAATGCTCCTGTGTTAGGTCACCCAGATTATAAGAAAGATTTCATAATCTATTGTTATTCTTCTGAACATACTCTATCAGCCATCCTCATGTAGGAGAATGAAGAGGGAATTCAAGCTCCCATTGATTTTATGACCACACCTCTAGAAAATCATGAGCTAAGATACTCTCAAACTGAAAAGCATGCTTTCATATTTGTAAAAGCTTTAAAGAATTTCAGATTCTACATTGTACACTCTCAGTCTCTGGTATATGTACCTGATATTGCAGTAAAAAACATATTGACTCAATAGGATGTAAGATGTAACAAAAGAGGAGCATGGGTGGCTAAAACCCAAGAATATGACATAGAGATAAAGCCCACCAAGTTGATGAGAGGGAATGCACTGTGCAAGGTGATGGCGGAAAACCAAGCGGATGAAGATCCAAAAGCTGCGCATTTGGTTTTGGAAGTAAGTATGCAAGACCCTTGGTTTGAAAACATTGTGTATTTCCTGACATATGGAGAATTCCCTAAAGGATTAACTTCGATGCAAAGAAGAGATCTAAAACTAAAAGACTCTAAATACGTAATTTGGGAGGACAGACTATATAAGAGATCTATAGATGGAACTTTCCTCCAGTGTGTTGACAGACAATAGCAAGAGAAGCTATTAAAGGTGTTTCATGATGAAGCTTGTGGGGGACACTTCTCCTCATCAGTCACTGCATTCAAGATTTTGAGACAGTGTTATTATTGGCCGAGAATGTTCAGAGATGCTTACCATTGGGTAGCGAGATGTGAAAAATGCAAAATATTTACTAGAAATCCTCAGTTGGCAGCACTACCCTTGAGACCAGTGATAATTGAGGGTCTTTTTTAGCAGTGGGATCTTTATTTTATTGGTCCTATAAATTCCACATCTAGTGCAGGTCATACATACATAATCACTGTGAATGACTACTTCACGAAATGGGTGGAGGCAAAAGCAACCAAGAGAACTACTTCGGAGGTAGTATGTGAGTTTATCAAAGAAAACATTCTGGTAAGATTTGGTGTTCCTATTAAGTTAGTTATGGATAATTTTGCATAATTTTCTTCTCAAGAAATTACTTAATTTTGTTTTGAGTATGGCATCATGATCAGTCATTCATCTGATTATTTCCCTCAAGGGAACGGTCAAGTTGAGTCCAGCAATAAAAATTTGGTAAACATCATGAAGAAGCTCGTAGCAGATAACCAAAGAACCTAGCATAAGAAAATCTATGAAACCCTCTAGGTGGATAGAGTGACTCCCAAAAGAACTATTGGTGTATCTTCTTTTGAACTTGTTTACGGAGTAGAAGCCAGTCTTTCATTGCCATTGGAGTTAGCAACATTCAAAATGAGAACATCAGTAGAGGATGGCATATACGAAGATGGTTTAGAAAAGAGGATTTTCTACTTGAAAAAACTAGAAGAAGAGAGGGAAAAAATGGTTGATCACATCACACGACACCAAATGCGTGTGAAGAACTTGTTTGACAAAAAGAACAGACCCCGTAAATTTATTGAGGGAGACATGGTGTTGTTATGGGACAAGCGCAGGGCACCCAAAGGCATGCACGGAAATTTGAAACATTGTGGAAAGGACCTTTCAAGATCCATCAGGCGTTTGAGAAGAATTATTTTATATTGACATATCTAGATGGTGAAAGATTACCCCTAATGTATAATGGTTAGGATTTGAAGCTGTATTAGATCTGAATTAAAAATAGGTAACCCCTGTATTGTACAATAGTTACGTTTAGTTCCTACTTTTATTTCCCTTAGTTAGGTTTCCTTCATATTTTCCTTTCCATGTTTTACTTTAGTTTTGTTGTGAGCTACCTTTTGTCGAGCCTTGCAAAACCAGAGATTTGAGTCCCTTGCTTAGACATGTGAATGTCCAGGTCCCCAGATAGAGCCAGTTGTTGCCCCACTTTTGGTCTACATACCTTTGAGACAAAGTGGATGTTTAATGTGTAGTAGCAATTTTGAAAGCTTCATGAGAGTCTTGAGTCTAAGTCTAGCTATCCTCTTAGGATAGGAGACCTTTATCGGATTCCCCTAAATTGCCTTCTCTTTTGTGAGCTGAAGGGAGTTTATCTCTAAGAGTGTGTTTCATCGGGTAGCTTAGGTTCCTAAATCTGGTAAAGGTCATTTTTTGAAGGATTCTAACATTAGTTTCATCTACAGATAAAGTATTTTTCCTTATCATTACCTCTTGCAGCATTGGCAGAAAATTGGTTCTGAGCTTCTCCTTGACGGAAAATCACCTACAGAGTGTGTTTTCTGCAACAGATAGAACTTAGAGTATCAGAAGTCAGTGGAAGTTGGGAACATGAGATTTGGGAATAAGAAAGCTTTGGGCATTGAGATTAAACTTGTTCTAAGAAAAAGGAATGATTGAATGAGGAAGAATTAAAGATGTAAACTTATTGGCGGAAAAGTAGAAAATGGCTTCTCTGTTACTCCAACTGGCAGGTTTCAACCCACGGGGTATGTTTTCTGCCTAACTATCAAAATGGAAGACTTTTGAGGAATAATTGATCTCCTAAGTAATCCAAGGTATAAGGAAAGAAGATAGATTAATCACCTTTTGCTTTGGCATCGCAATAAGCCATATTTTTCCTTCAGTAGATTTTCGGGTAGAAAGCACTTAAAAACATTTCTCTGTTGAAGGTGAAGCGGAAAAGTAATTTTTTGCCACCTTTAGAAAGTTACCATTACGGTTACTAAAGTGAAAAGATGTTCTTAATAACTCATAGAGGTAAATAATTTAAATAAAGTTGTTTGGGATCATAACGGGCTTCTCATTACTGCTTAGGTCTTTTCATTCATGTGGCGTAGGAAGTCAGCCATTAAACGGTAGGAATTCAAAAGTTATAAAATCAGAGAACTATTGCAAATAGAGGCAACAATCTATTTTATGAATTGTTCAATTTGGAAGCCTCAACAATATTGGTTGCATTATTTTTACATCCCAGAAATGTATCCCCAGATTCCTTAATCTCAAATTCTAAGTTTCAAGATGGCTACCAGATTTATGGGTTTCGACGGGATGAATAGAATCACATCTGATTGGCATAATATCTCAGATACATCTCTGAAGTTCTTTGATATGTAGAACTTTCAGAATAGGCTAAAGGCAGACCAGATGCATCCCATCACTGAGAAGTTGAAGGAAAGAAGATTAGTTGAAGCTGCTGGTTTTCCCATAGCTGTTCAAGCCCCTGAACTGATCCAATAATGCATATCTTGATACAACCTAGACACCAAGAAAATCCTCTTCCCCAATGAAATGGTGCTACTCTCTATTGATAGAGAATAGGTTCAGAAATTGCTTCAAATCTTGGAGAAAGCTAAGTATTCAGAAATGACATACAGTCAGGCACTGACTGAATATACAACAAAGAAGTCAGTATGGAAGAAGGAGATAATGAAGGCATGGTTCCAAGAGCCTAGTAGTGCCAAAGGGAAGCTGCCAAAAACACTATATGGCACTAACCTAAAGCCAGAAATCATAGACATCTTGGTGCTACTTCACAGGAATAGAGGTGAGAGTGAGGCACTCAATTTCATGGATCATCATTTCTTCTTGGTACAGGTGATTTGTTCTCAACACCATTTTGATTGGGCATTCATGGTAAGTGAAAATCTGGCCAATAGCCTAGATAGAGATAAACATCAAAATGAATTCTACATGTCTTCAGTTTTAATGTATATATTGGCCACAATCCAACTTTGGCCAGGGCTTCCTAGATTAGAATAGTTTCCCTATGATGTTAAAAGTTATTAATTCTTCCCGTGTCTTCAGTTACACAACAGTTATGCTGACTATCTCAGAGTTAATAATACATTTACAATGAGATTGTGTAGGGAGATGTAGGGTTGTCTAGAAAGGAGATTTTATCCTAAATCCATGGCCTTTATTAGCCAATTTGGGTGCTTTTTCATTCAATTTGTGGATTTCTCATATCTTCATCTTGCAAGATTTGATGATTTCCATTTGAAGCTGCCCAGATATCCCGATGATATGATCATACTGATCGAAGTGATAAGGCAGGCAATCCAAGTGAACCTGATCTACATCAATGATAAAAAGAAAGGCTATGAGTTCCTGATGGCCATTGGGGCTTACAATTGTGCATCTTGATCTGAAGAAAAGAATGTGCTAAATAGCTTCTCCAAAAGACTCCAGTTGGAAACATATGATGTTCTGAGGCCACTCTACGACACTGTAAATTATGCCCAAGACCATCTACAAATGAGATGTTCAATTCATCATGTTGATGATATTGAAGACTATTAGGATAATTGTAAAGATGACTTCGAGAGCAGAGAGAGGTTCTATGCCAGGTTAACTATTGAACAAGTCAAAAAGTTCAAAGTTAACATCGAAGTGGAAGGATTGGAAGATGACGACCAACATATGTATGATGATACATATTTGGAGAAGATAAAACTACTCCCTATAAGTTCTGAGCCGATGCTAGGGCAAGCCATTAATGACCTGGAAACCTTGATGGGTGGAATTTACAAGAGAATAGAGCAGTGGGTTGAGTGGACTGCAAGAAAAAGGAGGAGGCTAGAAAGGAAACCTCCTACTCAAAGGACCCCGCCAAAAGATACTTTGAACATTGCAATAAATTCTTTGGTAATACTCCCAACCTTGGCCAAAGGTTCATCTCAGCTAGCCGGTGGAGGTAATGAACCTCCTGAGAAAGAAGTTCAACCAAAGAAGACATGTGGAGAGGGCCCGCTTCCAGATATCGGGTCGATAGAAGAAGTAGTTTCTATAGACTTGGCCAAGCCAATAGAAGAACCCACCAGAGGTGTAGAAACTAAGCAATCAGCTAAAGAAGTCGATGTAGATACACCAGCTGACACTTCGACCCAAGATACTCCAAGATGAGGGTCCCCAATCATAGTAGAGGTGGGTGAAGATACCTCTAATACCTTAGCCATAGAATCAGATGAGAGGGTTGAGAAGCAACAGGAAGAAACTCAAGTCATCAGGCTGGTCTCTTCTTCCCCTACCTCCATAAATCCATTTGCTTCAAGACCAAATTCTACTCCTCCAGTTATTAGGAAACTATTTATAGAGGAGTTGGTCTCTGCCACCAAGGTCACCAGCACCGAGTCATGGATAGAACAAACAGACGTTAAGATCAAGGAGGAGTAGAGTAAAAACTTTAATATTCTTCACGACCTTTTCACAGAATCCCAAACAAGTGGTCAATGCAAAGCCCTAGTCACGGTGGCACTCATTCATAAATCTTTCTCTGACTACGTGCATAAATTAACAGAACTGTCTGTCTCTCATTTGGACAAGATTCTAGAACTTTGGTAGTTGAGTGGATGTATCTTCAAGGCTAGGGAAGAGTTAAAATATTGGGTGGATGCAATCAAGAGTCTAGAAAAGGAACATTCTAGATGGCTCATCTGATATACCAATGTCCATGTCAACAGGCACGAAGAGCTCATCCAAGTTATTATAGCTGTCATCACATATAGGGCTAAATTAGGAAAAGGGAATGAAAATGAAGCTTAGCTAGATTCCCCCCTTTGTACCCAATTTTGATGAGATTGTAATGGATAAACCTTTGTTTATCATTTTTGCTTAAAAGAAGTTGAACCATTTTGGTTACTCTTTATGTAACAATCAAGACTCAAACTCTATATGTACTATACTGGAAGTTAATACAAAGGTCAGCTAAATTTTGGTGTGAAAGATAGCATTTTGCGGAGACAATTGTGTGTGTCTGAATACCATTGCTTTAACTGTCATATTACATTGCATTTATCTATCTATTGAATTTGAATGTTTCATTGAAGTTAGATTTACAATCTATATTCGAACCAGAGTTCTGTATTATGATTTGATACAGTTAATTAAGGAGAAAATCTATTGTTATCTTAAGTTTGAGAAACATTTATGTGATATAGATCGATTCATCATCATTTCATCGTTAATCTTTAGTCTTGCATCTGCATTTTCAATAGTTGTTCATGCATTACCCATTCTGGGAGTTAATCTGACTGATGAAATCTTAAAATTGGCTAGATTTAGAGTTGGATTTATCCTTCCTAAGCTATTTCCTATCTAGGTTTAGCTTGGTTTACCTCTTCTATTCTCGGGTCAAGAACATACCCCTATTAGATTAGGAAAGATCAAAATTCACTGAAAATCATTCATATAAGGGAGCTGTACCTTTAAATTCAGAAGGAAATTAGTTTACAATTACAATTTCCCAAATGCTGTATTCAATTGCTTCTTCAATATTTGGGTATTTTAGAGTTATAACAAAGAAGAACAACCTGTTTACCAACATAAAGCAAACAAAACCCCTGATTCAGTTATCAATGTTGAATCCTCTGAATCTGCAGAGAAGTCCTCTTCGGAGGCAATGGCTTCAAATAGAACAGATAGTGACATCCTAGTCCACATTATGGATGATGAAGCTACAGCTAATCCACAAGTTCAATATGTCCTTGTAGACAGTGATAAGGATTCTATAGAAACAGAGGGATTTTTCAATAACTCTGTTGGGCAAGATTTTGATGATAGTTTAGAAATTCTTCCCCCTGATGAATTCCCTACAATGGATGAGGACATTATTGAGGAAGTGTTTGAACAAATGGGCAGAGACGAATTGGACACACTGGTTAGGGCAGCTGAGTCATCCCAAGTGAATGATTCAATGAAAACCCTTGTCTTATGGAAAGGTAAAGCTTCCATTGATGAATCCTACCAAGCAGATGATTCAGTGAGAACTCGTAACAAAAGAAAAGGGGCTACTTCCACTGAAGAGGAGGAAGTAACGATCCCTCAACCTAGATCTGGGTGGATTAATATTCTTTAGCAAGATCCCATGCCACCATAGGATTTATCCACACCTTTAGCAGCAGGATTGAGTTTGTACCAAAACTTCACATGGGAAAAGGGACAATGGGAACTGGAAACAAAAAAATTCAAAAGAATAATTGAGGAACAAGCTTGTTAACTTGAACATAAAACAAATCAAATTGTAGTATTGGAGAGGATAATTGAGCAGATCACTGAATTAATTCCTGCAGCAATGGCATGTAGGTCACCTTCTCCAGTTTATGCTTTGTTCCTTAAGGAACAATTTGCTAACTTTCAATTGACAAGGATTGTAGAAGGATTAAATCCTTCTATTGCTACACCTCACAAATTTTATGATGCCTTCCAATCATCACCCATGCCAATCAAAAACCTGTTATGTCAATTATATCTACATAATCTAGCTGTGCCAGACAATAGAGATTGGAATTCCCTTCTATACGTGGGAGATGTTCAGTTGAGGGAAGTAATGTCCTAGATTTGGAATGAAATTAGCAGAGAGCATCAGGCCCTGCCATATAGAGACAGTGAGATAGACACACCCCTCATGATGAGACATGAAGTTCAGAGTTCTAGGCGGACTTTCCTTGATTGGATCTCAATCACAATGAATCCTAGTGGGTCTCACAAGGTCCTTCCAGTCAGAGAGAAGGTATACAAAGATTGGGAACAACATTCATCACAGGATGTTGAGGCCACAATTGCAGCTAGCAGACAAAGGTGAATATGGATGCACCATAACTTAAAGATTAGGGAACCTCATTCTCCATAAAATTTAACTCTTGCTACTCGCCGAGCCCCATGGTTTATAATGTTGGGTCGAACATAGTTGCATTATTGGACACCCTTAAGGTTTCAACGTCCTATCCTCCTGCAGCCTTTATTGACAGTAAATGAAAGTGTAGAAGATCATGATATGGTTTAGGAAAGATAGAGGTAGGACAGGCTTCGAGACAACCATGAGTATTTCAACTATGTTGTTGATGAACTAGGTGAAAAGACTGCCAGTGACTTGAGGCTTAGGACCAGAATCTATAATTTCATGATTGTTGGGGACTAGCAATAGTGCAGTTGGGGGGAATGATGAGCCTCTCGAAAGGCCATCCTTTCTATGTTGCTTACATTCTTTTACAACAGTTTTCTTTCAAAATAGAGACTTTAAACTTATGGTTTTATATATTTTATGTATGTAAGGACATAAGTAGGTAAAATGGATGATAGGAATATGATGTATTTTGCTTGGAACTGATGGATTGAAGTTGTAGGATATAAGTAGTTGCATGCTAAATAAATAATCCTATCTTCAATGCTATGTTTATGGGTAGTCTCCTTCCTGTAGCCAAATTTTGTGCAAGAGTATCAAATGGAAACTAACACTTCTTTCTTAGTATTAAAATGATAAAATATATTTATGTGTCGGAAGTTGTGTATGCTAACCATTTTGTAGGAATCAAGTAATGGCGCATTCAAGAATATCAGCATGGTGTTGAAGGAGTCAACGACAGCCGTTACCTGCAGAAGCACCAACATAAACAAGGAATTAAGTAAGCGGTTGAAGAAGGGCATGTCGCAAGACTTTCACAGAGGAACAAGTCAATTCAGTTCCTAAGTAACACCGTGCGCAGATCTAGAATCACCGCATGCTATATTCTGGGAGAGCTTGAAGACTTACTCTTGTTGTTCAATATTTTCTGTTATGAGCACTTTGTATCCATTAGTGATCCTCATTAATGGAGTGATCCTAGGTTTAGGGAGTAGTGTAGTTTCTCTTTAAATAAGTCAACTCTTTTAGTTCTCAGGAGTCGAGAGTCAGTTGATATATTTTTTGGAATAGAAGTTGACATTGTAACATTGTTTTTACTTTCCAAGTACATTTTCTCCATAAATGAATAGAGTGCATAATTTGAGTTTCAATCTCTGATCTTGATTGCATTTCTATTCACTCATCCAAGGGGCCCCACTTGGTGAGTGAATCATTTTATTAAATTAGAAGTTATTTCCTTGCTCATAAAGAAGTAAATAGAACTCTGTTGTTCTTGCAGCCACTGGTAATAGAACTGTTGGGTTGTTCCTGCAGCATAGGCGAGTAGAGTAACCCCTATTTGTGATTACTATTTTCTTAGAGTAAATGCATTTACTTGAGATAGTATAGATTCCTGAAGCTTAATGTATTTCAGTTCCATAGATTTAGCCATGAGAATCAAGAAGGTTTGAAGCATATACTTTACAAATACCATTTCAAGTTTACGTTCCTGGTCGATAATTAAATGAGACTAAATAATCTACTTAGCAAGAGGGAACGTGAAGACGGTTGAGATTCATATCCCAAACAGTATGGGCATGAGTAGACCCCATTTGCAGACATTCTCTTTGTGAACAACTCTTTGACTTACGTTAGAATGCGCTCAAGTGTGATTCAGCCTTCCAGACAGACATTCATTGATTGGAAGCTTTCCTTGGTTCTCTGAAAAATTGCGCTATGGGACTTTTCATGTATACTCCTCATTTTAAATTCTTTACGCTATGAGTGCTCAGGGAGTTTTCCCGTGGACATTCTTCTTCCTCAGACAGATTCCTTGGTAGCTTTGGATGATCATATTGCGGGTTGTAGAGAGGAATTTATTTAAAATGTTCCCTTGGCCGAGTGTGGCGCATTTTTCCATTTATTGAGGACTATCTTATTTGAAACATTCCTTTACTTTCATTAGAATGCGTACAAAGCGCGCATGGGACCACCACAAGACTTTGTCTTGTTTTCAAAGTCTCCTTGACTGTGCCATGAATTCACGCTCTGAGACCTTTGGCTTGACGGTGGAACCATCGTTAATACATGCTCGGGCAAGGATTCATTTGGTGTATAAGATCAACGCAATGATAGGAGAATTGCATTGGTATTCACGACACATTCGAAACTTCCAAAACCATCGAACAAAGATCATAACAGGAACAAGTTACCAACATCACTGGGTTCACACTTGTATCGAATTTGTCTTGAATATGTAGCAGTTTCATGTCAATGATAACATAGCATTCTGCCAAGATTTGGGTATTGAATTTCGCTCGTGTCTGGAAATAATGCCGAACCTGATCTGAATCTTCATTCCCTTTGTATTTGACTGGGATGACTGTGTACACATGAAAGGATTCTCAAATTCTTTACCATTTCCCTAACTATGCCCAGTATGTATAGAGGTGACAAATTAGGACCTAACACGGATTTTGGCTTCATTAACTCGTAAGGATATCACACTGGAGATCTTTTTAGGTCTTCTCACCCCTTTAGGAACATTTCCAATGCTTTTCAAATTGCTCATTAGGACCGCCTTCTCCATGTTTACCAATAACTTGCAATGCCAAAAGTAGGGGCTTCAAAGTCTTACTGATTTTCACCAAAGGATTCAAATTCAAAAACTCAAAGTCCGGACACCTTTGAGATTTAAACCCCAAAAGGAAGGGAACAAGACTTGGTTCTAGACCCTAAACAAGACCACCACTTTTTATTAATTTATTAGTAATTTCTTGAGATGTTCTCAAGTTGTATGTAATTATTTTAGAAGGCTGATAATTAGAAAATAGTAAGTTAGATTTTTGAGAGAATTTTAAAGGAGATATAAGGATTCATTATTTCACTTGTAAGGAGGTTGAAGAAAGAAGAATAAAAGCAATTCATTAATCACATTTCTTGAGCTTTTTGTAGTTTTTTTGTTTTTATTTATTTTCTAAATTTTAGTGGTGAATTGCTTGTGGTGAGTTTGGCTATATCATCAACACTTGAAAAATTTAATTCTTGCTTAAAAAGATGTTATACATAAGGATTACATGTGATTTTTAGAAGCACTTGTGTAATCGACTAGGTAAGCATTTTGACTATCCTATTCATGGGGCCAAAGTAAAGTGGGAACATTTCCAACGCTTTTCAAACTGCTCATTAGGACCGCCTTCACCATGTTTACCAATAACTTGCAATGCCAAAAGTAGGGGTTTCAAAGTCTTATTGATTTTCACCAAAGGATTCAACTTCAAAAACTCAAAGTCTGGATACCTTTGAGATTTAAACCCCAAAAGGAAGGGAACAAGACTTGGTTCTAGACCCTAAACAAGACCACCACTTTTCTCTGAAACAAGAGAAACTTGGGAGACCAGAGCTAGGGCCACTGAGACAAAACCAAAAGGGGCCAAGCAAACAAAAAAAAAACAAGGGGTCCCACGCAATGGGTGGTGTGTGAAAAGGTCACAACAAGACCTCAATTTACAAGTTAAAAATGAGCTCTGGGAAACCAATAATTAAGATTGAGACCTATTCAGCCTGAGTTGGCCTAGTGGTGGAGAACTTCTGCTCTTGAAAGAGGGGTCATAAGTTCAAATCCCACAAGGGGGTAGGGTATGTATGTCTAGTTTGTAGTACATTTAGGTTCCTCATGCAATGAGTACGTGGTAGTTCCATATTATTGTCACCATATGTTGACCCAAAAACAAGTGGCTGATATCGTCGACTAGAAAAGGACCTATCCTTTTCCTTTCCTAATCTTGCGATTGTTAAGAAACACTTTGAATATGAATTGAAAGGAACATGGCAAAGTATAAAATGTGAAATTGCCAAATGACATGTTTTCATTTATTCATATAAATACTTCAATCATAAATGAAAAGAACTGTCGCATGACAACTTGTATTGAGGGCCAACACTTGGTAACAACTCGCCACACTCGAAGATGAATAGTAAACCAACAAACTCCAAGAAAATAGATTTTACTCAAAGGACATTTAAGAGCAAGATATAAATAAATAAAATTCTTGAAATAGTAGGGAAAAATATATTTTAGGTTGACCATGAGTATAAGGCATAAAAAGAAATTATAAATTATCACCAATATGTGGAACATAACAAATCTTCTAGAAAAGAAATTTCCTTTCTCTCAAAAACGTATAATTTTTTTTGAAACCAATAACCCCAAAATTTGCATAAAAATTGGGTTTGTTGGTGGCAACAAAGCAAGAGTATCCTCAATATAAATAACATACAAACGACTTACATTTGACAATATTTTTGAGGTAATTCAGCATTTGCATTCCCTTTAGAGGTTTTTTTTTGTTTCCATGTGTAGATGTAATTGGAGCGTAACTTGGCTATATGAGCGAATTATTAGTGTTAAATATAAATTAGATGTTTTAGAAATGTTTTGAGTTATTGTATTGCTTTATATAAAGCATAGTTACAAAACCCAAATTTAGTTGAGAATTGATGAAAAAAAGAAATATAGACATTTTAAAGGATTTTAATTATGCACCCTTCACTTTAAATTAGTGTTAAAAAATATGATAAACTAATTAAATAGAAGTTATCTTGATCACATACACACATATATTGTAATTCCCTGCCAAGGAATCCTCGGAACAAAGGGGTTAAATATGCACTTAACAATTAATTTTTTGAAACAAAATAAAAATCATGTAACAATGAGCATCACAACGATAAACCTTTGCAAGATACAACATGCAAGAGAATACACCATGATCGTCACACAATCACATACAAGTGGAAGACTAACAAGCACTTCCAAAGGTTTTGAGACAACTCAATCACATACTCGAAATGGAGAAGGCATGTTCATGAGATTGACCTACAAGAATTTAAACAACATTTAAGAATCAAAAGAGGCTAAGACGACAAGAACCCATGACTATAGAAAGAGGAGACTAATCCATCCTTGAAATCCATCTCACTAACATTCATTTTAATCCCAAAGAAAATGTTCCTAATATGGTTAAACATATATGTTAATTTCCAATTAACCATGAACATATCCAAGAAGACAAGCAATGGTCCTCAAACGATCATGCACAAGACAAAGACCCAACAAGAAATGAAAGACAACCAAATGGCCACATAAGGGTTATGCTGATTCTTGAAATTTGGCTAAGTCTGAATTTCGTGAAAAACCTTAAAATCTAGAATCTTTATTTGAACTCCTATAAAGTTTAAACTACTCTCAAACATTCTGAAAGTATTACAGAAAATGTAACATTCATTTATACTTAAATGTTACATTTTGTGTACCACTTTGGGGCTGAAATTGGACTTTGAAGACATAGAAGACATCCCGGGGAAAAAGGGTAACCAAATATGTCATTACATTTTTAACAAACCCTTAGGAAATGCCCATTATTTTGGATGCGCTAAAAGATTAGGTGTATGCACTATTTTGAGAGGCACATGTTAATCCGTGAAGTTTATGAACTACTCTGAAGGGCATATGCACTAAACTATAAGGCATATGCACTAATCTGTGAGACATATGCACTAAGCTACCCCATCACGAGTAATTTGGCCTAAAAAACATGAAAGGATGGGGGTTTGTCAGTACCACAATTGGGTAGACTTGAGGACGCCAATGTATGACATAAGATACAAGTTTTTGCCACACCGAGGAGTACCAAATACACACAAATCAAGGCAATACTCACTTGATTTCAATAAAGGATCACATAAATGAACTATGCTATGAGCATAAGCATCGACATGTATATAAAGATCATGTGTATGAACATAAAGAAAACTACTCTAAGAACATAACCAACAAGAGCCTAAATATACATACAACCCTAAGCTAGGTGAAGCATAGCATGAAGCACTCAATGCTCAAAGTTTCTAACTCTAGAGGAAGTTCATCACCTGTACACCGGTCCCCAACAGTGATAAAGTGCAACGCCACTCTACCATGTGGAACCCTTAGGCCCACCCCACCATGCTCGCGGAGATAGTGACCCGACCACAAACACAAGGCATACATGCAAGTAAAGAGTGGCCAGCACACATGCCAATTCAAATACAACCAAGAAACCACATACTCCTAGTACACCCAGGGTACCACTCAGAGCTATCAAGCCTAAGGTGCATGGACTGAAAGTGGAGTGTCATTACTTGACTCTCAATAACCCAAGTAGCATCGAGTCTCAAGTCAACATCCGTAGACGGACAAACATTGATACCCATCTCAGATCAACGCCCTCAGACAGATAGATACAGACTCACCTCTAGGTAACACCCTCAGGTGGCGAGGTAGTTATATAAACTCTCTTTTCCTTTTATTATGTCTTTCACCCAATTTAGTTTATTATTTTATCACTTATTAAGAAACCTTTTCACGTGTCCTGTGCCAGCCACTTACGGGCTGCGATCGACAATGATTTTAGCGGCAAATGTTCGCCAATTGGCCAAATGCGGGGGTCAGACGCGTCCGGAAATTGGCAAATAGTATTATTAAGCGAAGTGGTGTCATGTAATATTTGTCCCATGGGCAGTTTATTTGTCGCCTTTTGGTTGAAAAACGAGTATATTTACTTATTCTACAAAAAGCAATCTCTAATTTCTTGGCTTGGTTGTTTCGATAAACTTAATATTGACAACTTCATCCGTTTTCAAGTATTTATACAGCCGACTTGTTTCTTTCCAATATTACATAGACATGATCAAACTCTGGGTGGTCGCCAGCCTATTTAGACCACGTCATCTTCGCCTGGTTGTCCGTTTCACATTGACATGTTGGGACAAAAGAACCTCCTTAAGCATGGTTGATTGCAGACAATATTATAGTTTATTTTTAAATACTGCAAATAATTTGGACTCTTTTCCCCAGCATTTATAGAAAACTGGAATTTGACCTTTAAAATAACAAACAACGTACCGGACTGGTTACTTTTGTACAAAATTGTAATGTTATATACAATGTTAATCCTGAGCGGCAGATTTGCCTGAGGAATAGTCAGAATATAGTCTGTTCAATCAGGTATATATGCAATTGCTGGGATTTTGTGAATCAATAAAAAATTGCATACTAAAGAGAAGCCGCGTGGTTGTGTGGATACAAATAGAAAGCCCGATTCGACTTTGTAATCTAACAATCTGTAGAAAGAGAGAGAGAAGATAGAGATGGCGAGCTTGTGGATTTTGGTTTTTGCTTTTCTTGCAATTATATATTGGTGCGAGGGGGGTGAGCTCAGGTATGATTTCTATAGCAAAAGTTGTCCTTCTGCAGAGGAAACAGTTAAGAAGGTGGTGAAGATATAGATAGACAAAGATCGAACTCTTGCGGCTCCCCTCTTACGGATGCATTTCCATGATTGTTTTGTGCGAGTCAGTATAATACATTACCTTAATTATTCACCCATTTGTCCCTATCACATTTTTTTCTCATTTTTTAAGTAAGTGGTTCGCACAGTGTGTAAGTTAGAATGTAACTAAAATGTATTTGTGGTTTGATTAGGGTTGCGATGCGTCAGTGCTTCTGAATTCAACAGCAAACAACACAGCAGAGAAAGCGGCGATTCGAAACCTGAGCCTGCGCGGGTTTGAAGTGTATGACGATGTCAAAGCACAAATTGAGGCCAAATGTCCGCGTGTCGTTTAGTGTGCTGACATTGTCGCCCTGGTTGCTCGAGACGCTGTCGTTCTTGGGGTAATAACACATTACACAACTATTAGTTTGTTCATATTCGTGCACTGTTTATCTTATTGATGTTTAGGTTATTATGTATAGAGTTGAGGTCCATCTTGGCGCGTGATAACAGGGCGTAGGGATGGAGTGATATCTCGAGAGAGTGAGGCCTTGACCAACATTCCTTCACCATTCCTTAACTTCTCGCAACTCAAGACATCTTTTGCAAGCAAAGGGCTAGATGTTAAAGACCTTGTTGTTCTCTCTGGTGGGTAACATGTCAATATTTTCAAGTATTGATTTACACTAGCGAATTTATTGAATTAAGATTCTGATAGGTGACCATTGCTATTGTGAATAGGTGGACATACGATTGGAATCAGTTTTTGTCCCGCATTGAGCAACAGGTTGTACAACTTCACAGGAAAAGGAGACATGGATCCTTCTTTAGATCCCACCTATGCTCAATTTTTGAAGACCAAATGTACGAGGCAATCAGACATACCAACTACTGAAGCAATGGATCCCAATAGCTCCCTCACTTTCGATACCCATTACTTTACTATTCTTAAAGAAAGGAAGGGCCTCTTGCAATCTGATGTTGCACTACTGACAGACCCAAGTGCCAAAACGCTTGTTGATAAGCAGCTGAACACAAAGAATTTCTTTGAAAACTTTAAGAATTCTATGCAACGTATGTCTGAAGTCCAAGTGCTCACTGGAACAGAAGGCGAGATCAGACGTCGATGTGCATTTGTTAATTAAGA
>MU227617.1:91164-102685 GCA_018584345.1 Thuja plicata | reverse complement strand
ACCAATGGTGGTGCCCAAAATAGCAACAAATAGTGTGAAAATGATCTCCTTTCGCCGCAGAGATGCCTGGCCACAGAGATCTCCTCGTCCAACATACAAATTACCCAACGGCTACAAAAATCCCTCTTAGTGCTATTGAACATAGAAATGACCAACGTTTTCTTTTTTTTTCTTATATCCCGTTAACGTCACAATTGTGACATTGTCGGGTTATAATTGAAAAAAAAAATCCAAAACCACATAACATTTGCCCACCATCGCAAATTGTTGTCGCAATTTCACCCCAAATGTATTAGTGAATAATTTCATTCGTATATTGGAACTAACTGAGAAATTTGAGAATATCAAGCTAGTAGAAGTGTATGGTGCATTGTTGAATGAAAAAGAAAGGCTTAAAAAGTTTACAAGTGAGTCTAACAAGAGTCAAGCATTTATAGCTAGAGGAAAATATAAGAATTACAATCAAGGAAGATCATATCCAAATCAAAGAACAAATCAAGGGAATCAACATAGAAATAATCAAAGGCAATGGAGTCAACAAAGAGATAATCAAAATAGACAAAGTTATCAAAGGAAAAAAAAATGAATGGATAAATTGTGAGGAATAATATTCCACAAGACAACTAAGAGGGAGGGGGGGTGAATCAGTTGTAATATAGATTATTAAACTTTAAACTTTATAAACCAAAATTGCAAGACAAATGATAACACAGTAAATGCCAACACCATTATACAATACTTGTTGTCAAGGAAACCTTGTTAAAGGTAAAAGCCCGGTGGGGATTAGCACCCACAAATAATGTAATGAGAGTATAGTATCCCTGCTAAAATATTTAGCCCTGTTAGGAGCTTATTACAACATTACAGTACATAGTCCATGTTAGGATTCAAAGAAAAGTAGTAGGCTCACTTCCCAAGAATACTTCCCAAAGAAGGTTAAAACCACCCTCAAGGATTCACAATCTGAACAAGTGTATATGACAAATATACAATCCAGTGAACTGTCTGATAGCAACTTTCTTTGCTTGGTCAGTTCCAATGAAGTATAATGATCAACTCTTCTCTACATCCAGCAGTCAACAAGCCTTGCAGCTTCCACAATTCTCTACCTTTTCAATCCCTACGAAATCTTTCCAAAATAAAAGATATCACATATATACCCTCTTACAATAATTCTTTATGTCGGCCAATTAAGCTTTCCCAATATACAAATAATTGATTTGGTCGACCAATTAAGGATTTCCAATATACAAATAATTATATAACCTCTTGCTAAGATACACACGGTACCTATAACAAGTAAATATCAAATACAATTCATCACATGTACTTCTAGATTTGCAATCCACACTCATAATTCATTTTACATGCTACATGTCTGAAGTCGGCCACCAGATAGGTCTCCTCCAGAATATACACCACAGATTACATCACCAGTAATCACACAAAAATCAAACTCAACCCATTATTCCAAAATATGTTGTCTATCCACCAATAAGATTGCTTCATCTAAAATATCTTTTCCATAAAGATATACACGAAACACATAGACCTGCTCTATCTAGTATCACAATTATAGTCTAGAAACCAATCTTTACCAAATCAATTGTAACATCCGCAATATGAAACATAAAGCCAAGCGACCTTAAAAATAAGGTCAAAACACATCCTTCTTTATATATCCAATTTCAATCACTCTGAATCATCAGTACAGTGTCCGTACACTTCTGCCAGTCAAGTAACTAATCTGTCTTCTCCACAGAAACATATGTTGACATCAGTGACAAAACATGAATATGAATAGTATGATCAGTACCAAAACTAATATCATCCAACAATCTCCCCCTTTGGCATTAATGGAAACATATGGGAAAATCCATCAACCCAGAATCAACTCAAAAAACACTTTCTCCTCTCAATACAATCTTCTAAATATCCTCAACACAAATCTCCCCAAAGTAGTAGGGATTTTCACATAGATTCCTTCCCCCTTTGGCAACAATGGAAAAGGGTGCCATAACTCAATTGTAATCTTCTGTAGCTTTTTCAAATTTTCATGTCCAACATCCAGGTGCCAAATCATCTGAATGTGCTCTAGTGTTCCTTCGATCACTCCCCCTAAGGAGTAGATCCATACATCAAGTCCATAAAATGATATAGCTCTGAAAGCCACTAGACTGATGCATATCTACATCAATTAATTACCACTGGGAGGGGCCATGACCCCAAGCATGCTTCTAAGATATTCAAAAGAATCTTTTTTCAAAGGTTTAGTAAATATATCTTCTTTCTTTTCCTTTGTTCTAATGTATTCCAGTTTAATTTCTTTCTCCGCTACCTTCTCCCTCAAGAAATGATACTTAATAGAAATATGATTAGTCTTTGAATGCATTACAAGATTCTTCGACATGGTTACTGTGCTAGTGTTATCACAATGGATAACCACTGGTTCTTCAAAAATTATTCCAATTTCTTTCAACATTTGTTTCATCCAAACAACTTGTGTGCAATTTATTGCAGCAGCAACACATTCTGACTCAACAATAGATTGAGCAATACAGTTGCGCTTCTTTCTCAACCAAGAAGCCAGCCTTTTACCAAGGAAAAATGCACCACCACTTGTACTCTTTCTATCATCTACGTTATCTTCCCAATCAGAATCAGTATAAGCCAGTAGAGTAAAATCATCTATTTTTTCATACCACAATCCATATTCTACTGTCCCTTTAAAATATCTGAAAACTCTTTTCACAGCAGAAAAATGTGTTTCTTTAGGATCTACGTGATATCTAGCCACAATTCCAACTCATTAATAATATCTAGTCTAGTGTGAGTAATATATTGTAGACCACCAATCATAGATCTATACTTTGTCTGAACAACACTTTGAGTCTCATCATTACTAGTCAATTCGTGTCCAGTCACCATAGGTGTTCCAATAGGTTTACAATCTTCCATTCCAAATTTCTTCAACATTTCCTTAAGATACTTGTTCTGAGATATAAAAATGGCATTATTACATTGATTAATTTGCAAACCAAGAAAAAATTTCATTTCACCAATCGCTGACATCTCAAATTCATTTTCCATTTCTTTAGAGAACTTACTCATCTTGTCATTGCCTCCAAAAATCATATCATCAACAAAAACTTCTATAATCAAGAGTCCATCTTCATGCGTTCTTAAATATAAATTACTATCTACATTACCTTTCCTGAAACCAAGATGAATTAAGTACTTTTCCATCCTTGCATACCATTCCCTCAGTGCTTGTTTCAGTCCATACAGTGCTCTCTTTAGCTTACAAACCATGTTCTTATCATCTATCAAACGAAAACCATCAGGTTTCTCAATGTAAACTTCTTATTCCAGATCATCATTCAAGAATGCTGACTACACATCCATCTAATAAACTTTAAATTCTATATGTACAACATACTTGAAAGAAATAATTTTTTAAAATAGGTAATCCAAACCATAGCGGAAACCTCGAGCGGGAAACCTGCAAACTCGAGCGGGAACCTACTTTCAAATCCTGGCCATGGTGGTGCAACTCCCGTAGGTATAGTACCTTCTCTAGATTCTATACCCCACCCGGAGGGTGGGCTCCCTCCCTAGCATAATGAAATCATGGTTGATGTTGACCAAAAAGGTTTGGAGTCAACTAGAATTTCTGCCTCTGATAGTACTTTGAATAAGGGCCCCTCTGACATTCCTCAACAGGCTCAAGAATCTTGTAAAGTTGGAGTGTCAGTTCCCAAGGGAAAGTGGGTAAACCTCTTCGGTATTAAACCAATAGGGAAATCTGCCTTTCCTGTGGTTAATGTGATATCCAACCCGGCTAAAGGAGAATTCTCTATTGTTATCCCAGATCCTCTGATCAATCATTCCATTTTGGCAATGTAAATGACCCTGATAGGCAAGTTTGTGGGAGGAAGACCTAATATTGAAGTTGTTAGATTGTTTGCTAAGAGGAAATGGTTTCTGAAAGGGCAAGTTGATATTTCTGCAATGGCTAAAGGATTATTTTCATTCGAGTTCTCCAATATGGAAGATCTTTCTCATATTCTCTGTGGGGGCCCTTGGATGCTAGGCCGATTTTCCCTTGCCCTACGTAAGTGGACCCCTAATCTGATTCTAAATGATTCAGCATTTTTTTTATCTCGGCTCTGGTCTAGGTCAGATTCCCAGGGCTCCCTCTCAAATATTGGCATGAAGATGTATTGGGAGGACTGGCTAGTTCATTTGGAGATCTCCTATCGATTGATCCTATGATGACGGCTAAAATGAGAAGGGTGTATGCTAGGATCTATGTCAACATCCTCTAGATGGTGGACCTTCTAATAAATATAGTGATTAAATCTGAGCTTGGATCTTGGTCACAAGAGGTAGAGTTTTAATCCCTCCCCTTTCTATGCTTTTCCTGCAAGAAATCAGGTCATAGAGCGAAAGAGTGCCCTCTCAAAACTCAGAAAGCTAAAAAACCTCCTCCAAAGGAAATAAGAAAGGTCTAGAAGGAAAAACCATTGCCAAATGCCCCAGCTCCTGCATCGACAGAACAAGTGATATATATAGAGAAAAATGTTGCTGCTAGTCTCTTGAATGCCTCACGGGGGGATGATAACAAAACAAGATGTGAGGTCCCTCCTCCGTTAAAGCCAACTGAGCCAGAGGAATTCTTTGAAGAAGGAGAAATTGCTGGAGATCAGAAAGGTATGGAAACCCTTTTTATTGAGAATTCCTACTCATCTTTAGATGTTATTATTGATCTAAGTGCTAAATTGACTAACAATATCCCTAGCCCTCAAACTCCTAAGAAAAACCCTAGCTAGGCAGACTCGATTGAAGAATCTAACCCTTTGTTATAAGATGGAGGGGACCCTTGGAGTGAGGTTTCTACTAGTAAGAAGAAACAAACTAGCAGTATTTCAGGGGTGCCCCAAGGAGGTGTGTTAACTAGAGCTAAGAAAGCGGATGTGGGAACTCCAAAACCTCTAAGAGGCCGACCTAAAAGAAGCTTCACTAGAGATCAGGAGAGTAGACAAAGTATAGCGGATGGGTGACAAAGAACCATCCAGGATTGCGCCCAAAAGTTGTAAATGAAGATTATTTTATGGAATATCAGGGGATCAAATAGCCCCCACAAGCATGATGTTCTGAGAAACTTAGTCAGAGATCAGAAACCAGATATTATTCTTATACAAGAAACTAAAATGACAAGAGATAAAGTTGAAAAGATAAAAGTGTTTAAAAATTGTGGGGTCACTGGGTGTAGCTCAGTGGGAGCTTCAGGTGGTATTGCTGCCTTTTGGAACCTTAACACTATTTCTGGGGATCTTATCAAATTAGAAGGCAATATATCATCTATAAGGTTCAATCATATTTGAGATGGTTTCACTTGGGTCCTCTCTAACATTTATGCTCCCAACTCAAAAATTGGAAGGGATAGATTCTGGTGCAAACTGGAAGTGGAAAGAAGTAACTTTAAGAATGATTATTGGATGGTGGCTAGAGACTTTAATAATCCCCTGATAGAATTTGAAAAAATGGGTGGTATCTCTTTTCAGATTGATAGTGGAGTAGCTCTTATGGATCTCATCAATAACCAACCGCTTTTGGACCTTGAACTTAGAGGTAGCAGCTTTACCTTGTCTAACAGAAGAGTTGGGGATAATTTGATTCAAGTTTGGCTGGATAGATCCCTTTTGACTTTGGACTAAATCCTTCTCTATGACTGTTCTTTGTCTTCTCTTCCTAGAGTTAGTTCTGACCACTCTCCTATATCTATTCAAGCGAATCCTATTTTGGGGAAGAGGAACTATCCATTTAGATTCAAACAAATGTGGATGCAGCACCCAAACATTGCTAAGCATATTGAAGATTGGTGGAATATCCAAGTGGAGGGAACAACGATGTACAGAGTGGTTGAAAAACTTAAAAACATCAAAAGCAAAGTCAAGGTCTAGAATAAAGAAGAGTTTGGAGATATTTTTAAAAATAAAAGTCAGATCCAAACTGATCTTGAAGAAATTCAAAGAACTATTGATCTAGAGGGCCTAACTGAGGATAAAAAAATCAAGGAAAATAAAATTCTAGTAGATTATCACAATATTATCTCTAAGGAGGAGGTTTTTTGGAGACAACACTCTAGAGCACTTTGGTTCCATGTGGGTGATAAAAATACTAGGTTCTTCCACCTTACTGCCCAAAAGCACAAGGCTGCTAAAAGAATAGAACATATCAATGGAAATCAGGGTAAATTGAGCAAGGAAGAGTATATTAAGAAAGAACTGACTGGTTATTTTGCCTAACCTATCAGCTTATGTAACACTTTCTATAATATTATATCAAAATTCCTCACGACCCGTATTCTAAAAATTCTCCCAATTTTAATATCACCTCAGCAAAATGGCTTTGTTCTAGGTAGGCGAATCCTAGATTCAATTATCTCAGTTCATGAGAACATTCACTCGCTGGAGGCTTCGAAAAGGAATGGTTTCCTCATGAAGGTGGATTTATCTAAGGCTTACAACAGAGTGGACTGGAAATTCCTTTGCAAAGTTCTATCTGCCTTTGGGTTCTCTGTGAAAGTGATTGGTCTAATTCAGCAACTCATTGGTTCCCCTTCTATTTCTGTGTTGGTGAATGGATCTGCCTCTAATCTCTTCTTTCCATCAAGAGGCCTCCACCAAGGAGACCCTATTTCCCCATTATTTTTTCTATCATGACTGAAATCCTTGGGAGAATGTTCTCTAAAGGGGTTTTCGAAGGGAAGATTCTTGGCCTTCTCCCATCGTCGTCTTGCCCTCCAAGCTCTCACGAATAGTTTGTGGATTACACTGTCCTTATGGGATCTTCCTCTATTAAAGAAGCTATAGCTATCAAGAAAGCTCTTGATTCTTACTCTTCAGCTACTGGTCAGTTAATCAACTGGGATAAAAGCTCCCTCTTCATCTTCAACACTCCCCTGGACCGATATAGGAGAATAATGACCATCCTGGGTTGTTCTATAGTTGTTCTCCCCTCAAGCTATCTGGGTCTACCTTTGGGGAGAAAACCTCCTGATTCCTTCTGGATGGCGATTGTGGACAAATTCTATGAAAAACTTGCTAGTTGGAAAGGATCCCTCCTCAGCAATGCTGGAAAAGTCCTTCTGCTTAAGAGCTCCCTCCAAAACCTCCCCGTTTATGCCTTGAGTCTTTTCAAAATTCCCTCTAAATATGCAGATACTATTGAGAAAATCCAGAAAAGATTTTTATGATCTAGAACTGAAGTTAAAGACAAAATTCACCTTGTGGCTTGGGAAAAAGTTTGTAAGCCAGTCAAACTTGGTGGTCTGGGTATCAGAAGAATTAAGGACATCAATTTATCTCTCCTAGCTAAGCAATGCTGGAGAACGTTTGAAGGAGAGAAAGGTTGGAATAAAATTCTTAAGTCCAAGTATCTTTTTGACTCACCCTCTATTGATTCTTTCCTCTCTTCACCCACTGCTATTCAGGGCTCGGTGCTTTGGAATAACATTTTGAAGGCTAGACCCCTAGCTACTAAAGGGGCCCGATGGAAAGTTGGCAACGGGAAAAAAATTATTTTTTGGGATGATCCTTGGTTTAGAGATAAACCTCTGATCTAGTACCCTGGCATGGATAACATTGTGGTCATGTGTAAAATCAGATTTGGTAGTAAAGTGGTTGATCACTAGAGGGAAAATAAATGGTTAAACTTGAATGATATTGAACCCATCCTGAAAAATATTAACCTGGATCTTTCCCCCCAGGTCGTTAAAACTAATAAAGAAGATGAGCTAATCTGGGCCCCTAATCCTAATGGTACCTTTTCTATGGCCTCTGCCTACTCGATGATCAACCCAATGGAGGAGGAATCTAAAGGAGCTAAGGTTTGGTTTACTTCTCTGATCCCTAAAATTAACTTCTTTTATTGGCTGTTTACTCAGGACAAAATCCTAACTACTGAAAAACTGAAGAAAAGAGGATGGATTATCCCTAATAGATGCTATCTCTGCAAGTAAGAAGCTGAGACCTCTACTCATCTTCTACTTCATTGTTAGTTCACTAAGGATATTTGGAGGGTGGTGTTACAACACTGGAAATTTAGCTGGGTGTTCCCCAACACTATTCAAGATTTTTTGGAACAATGGAGATCACCTTTCCAACACCAATTGGGAAAACTTTTTTGGGATTATACAGGGCCCCATGTAATATGGAGAATTTGGAAAGAAAGGAATAAGAGGATATTCCAAGACAAAAATTCTACTCCTATCTTGATTGGATCTAAAATTATCAACAGTGTTAATGAAAACACTAAAGTTGCAATCGAGCTAAAACCTAAGCTCTTGGAAGGGATTAATGATAAGGAGATCCTTCAGACTTGGGATTTCAAATCAAAATATAAAGCCCCTGTTTCTCCCCGGGAGTCTGCGGTTTGGAGCTTTCCTCCTCCTGGATGGCTCAAAGTGAATTTTGATGGTGTGGCTAAAGGAAACCCTGGCAGAGCAGGATGTGGGAGCATACCTAGAAATTCTGAAGGACAGTGTATTGCGGGCTTGACTCATCCTATAGGATATCAAACTAGTCATATGGCTGAAGCTATGATGGCCCTTAATGCTTGTAAACTAGCTAAAATGAAGAACTACTCTAAATTGTGGCTGGAAGGAGATTCTTTGAATACAATAAATTGTATTAATGGTATTATTTCTCCCTCGTGGAATACTAGTCATATCTTTGATGAAATTAAAACTTTGATTGATGGATTCGAAGTCACCTATGCCAGTCATGCCTACAGAGAGTCCAATTGCATGGCAGATAGCCTAGCTAATGTAGGTGCTTTTAGTGATGACATCAAAGTCTGGAATGGATATCAAGGACTAAATATTGATATCGCCAATCTGGTGAAGTACAATCAAATCTGGCACAAAACCAGAAATATTCCCAATAATGATGACAAGAAAGGGTAGTAATCAGAGTTGCCTCAATTTCAAGCTTCACATGCACAATAGCAAGTGTATTAATTATAACAGTTATGGGAGAAGTGATATCATTTCTATTAATGGACGGCTTTTCACTATCATTCATTCACAAAAACCACATTTTGCTTTCGCTCTGTCGTATTCTAATCTCTGGTTCTCTAGCAGAATGGGAGGAAAAATGAAAAGGGAAGAACCGTCGGTATGCAAATGGAGGAAAGAAAAAGAAATCTGGAAGAGACTTAGGCAAGGTGGGGTAACGGAGTATATGGAGAGACTCCATGGAAATGATAAGGACATCTCCAAGGAATTTGTGGACAGCTAGGACAATGGCCAGGTAACTCTGTGTGGTAAGACTTTTAGGGTTACCAAAAAACTTATCTCAGATATTACGAGTCTTAAGTTGTCTAGTCTAAAATACTATAGAGGGGTTTTCATGAAAAAAAACCTGCTAAAATGTACCCTAAGTCTAAGGTGGAAAGAAAAATTCTTGTAAAACAGTCGGGTGATTTCTTCCTGCGGGAACATATGAAACTCTTTTGCACTAAGGTTGCCAAAGTTATGATGCAATATTTTACCCTAGAGGGCCGGTATACTAGGGTTTACAATTTTAATTTCATTTTGATAAATCATTTCCGCTATAATAGGAGAATCTCTTTTCCTCTTTTCCTTCTCAAGTCTCTAGAAAATAGTATTTTGGAGAACAGAAAGAATGCTGCTTTGCCTATCCTTCACGACAGGCTTATCCTATTAATATATGAGCATGCCAAGTTTAAGATGCAGGAAAACCCTAAGGAAGAAGATTCAAACAAAGGAAGAAAGGTAAAAGATCTTTTCCTTTTGAGAGCAACACACCTGGGAGTAAGAAGAAGGGGAGAGTCAATACTGGTGGTGAAGAGCATATCAAGATCCTCACAGAGGAGGAAGGCATGTGCACGGATAGAAAAATAGAGGGTAAGGAAAAGGAGGTGAAAAAATAAAAAGGGGAAGCCTCTAAATTCCTCTTTGAGGAAACTGGAATGGAAATAGAGGAAGACACTGAGGCCCTTGAGAAGGACTTATTTGGAGCCTCTAAGGAGAGTGAAAAAGATAGTAAAGGCAGCTTTGAAGGAATGGAAACAAAGGACCAGGGTAAAAATAACTCTAGGGAAGACCCTACGGATGTGGAGGTGGAAAGACCTAATTCCCCTACTAATAATCTTAGTCAACCTAGTCCAAAGACTAAAGAAAAGGGTATTTCTAATACTACCCCTGTTATGGTGAACTATGCAGAGTTTGTTTCTTTTGTGGGAAGGACTTCGAAAGATGACAAGGCTATGGGGTCTGAGGACAATACAAAAGGTAAAGGTAAAACTGGGGATAATCATGGTAATGAGACCGACAAAACCCAAGATCCCTACAGGTTTATTCAAGTAGTTAGGGAAAGGGTTGATATGGATCTGCAGCTGAACACCTGGATTCTAGAAGAAATAAGAGACATCAACAAAAAGTATGATGACCTCTAGGAAAGGGTTAATAAGTTGGCCATCCTTCTTGCTAAACCTCTGAAAAAATATGTAACCAAGGAAGATTAGGAGGAGAATTTGGAAAAAAGACTATTGGAGAAACTAGAGCTGAGGATCAATACAATGGTTAACTTCTGCTAGCGTACCACTGAAAGTCGCATCTAGAGCATTGAAGAAACCCTCAGCAAAATGATGAAAAATAATTATGAGGGAATGAAAGTGACCGACAGTAATCTTAGGGCTCTTCTTTCTGTGCTGGATGGGAACTCCAATACTATTATGGTTGATCTAGATAATATTTTTGATCCCAGCATTGCTGGCCCAAGGACTCGTACAAGGGCAAGTGCTAAAAAAGTGAAACAGGGGAGCTCTAAAGATATTAAATATCTCAAATATGCCATCGACAAATATAAATTTGTGATGGATGAGTCTGTTGAGATCTTGAAGTAAACCTGATCTTGGTTGCTAGGGTTGGTTTTCTAATTTCGTCTTTTGCTAGGGTGCTCTTGCTGGTGGGGTTCAATAAGCATTATCTTCTTTTCCCCCAGCTATTATTTTTTCTTTTTCCTATTCGTCTCTACTTTTGCTGCTATATGTTTATCTTTAGTATTTTGTAAAGGGTTACTGTTCCCTTCAAAAACTGCTTTACCCTTAATAAAAAACATACTTGCAAGAAATAATCTCACAGCTTCCAATCTAGCAACAAGAGCAAATGTTTCTTCATAGTATATGCCTTCTTTTTGTGAATAGCCTTTACATACCATTTGTTGGTGCCCAAAAATGCTGATTTGAATTTCCTTTGGACTTGCCAATCCAATGATGTGAAATCAAATTATTTTTGGCCAACTAACGGGAATGATCAATTATGATCCTCTTCACCTATGCTTCTGGCTCTGTAGGACCAAGGCAGGTGAACCTTCACCTGAACATGATTTTTATAGCAGATAACCTGTGTATGGAACTCAAACTTCCATCTCTCAAAGTATGGCAAGGAACTTGAAATAAATATAACTGAAATCAATATATCATGAACTGT
>MU227617.1:80275-91114 GCA_018584345.1 Thuja plicata | reverse complement strand
AAATGAACAGATAGATAAGATATCACAAAACTATAAACAATGAATTGAATAACTATAATCCAAATAATGATTAGACCAGTGCCTTATTCTACCATGGGCAATAGAGTCAAGATCATTCCAATCTTATTTTCAACCTCAGAGATAGTTTTACAAGAAAAATTATCGCTTCAAAGGTGTTATGGAATGTACATGCAACCTAAACCAAATTCAGAGATATTTCAAAAGGGTAATACTTCTCAGATGACAGACCAATTGACTAAGGCCTCAATCAACAGAATTTAACCATGCAAAATGAGAAAACCAATTGAAAATATAGAATACAAATCAAATTAGGAAGCATGCACATCAAACTATCACTTTGAAGAAGTTCTATTGGTTTATCCGAGGGACTAATTGTAAAATGATAATGAAACTATTACACATGTGAATGAAAAAGGACTTATCTTTATTGATTTTGAAAAAATAGTACATCCATGTCCATGTTATACTTGTTGATTAAAAACTATCCAAATATGTGAAATTATATTATATTGTATTTCTTTATATTTTATATTATCTATATATATGTTTTTGAGTAGCTTTCACACCTCTTTAAGGTGAAAAGACATGACCCTTATTACAAATTATTTTGAAAAAACAATAAACTAACTAAAAAATAACTACCTAACTTTCGGATTTGTCTTTGGTCAAAAATCCAAAACATATCATGAAAAGATAATATTTCTGCTGAAGATAGGAAATTTGATTTCCTGAACTGGGTTGGTTTTAGATTTTTAAAATTCAACCATCTTCAACCTCTGTTGGCATCACCTTTGCAGCAAGATGAAATTCCAGCATTTTTTGAAACCTTCGCGTACAGAATTTTGATTGTTCCTATCACAGAGCTTCCTTCCTTAATCCATCAAATTTTAATTGAAAATTAATATATTTTTGTATCCCATTTCATGTACTCCATCATATCATCAATTATTGGGCATATAGTTTAGGATTCCATTTTTTAGAGTTTTATCACTTTATAGGACTCCAAATTTTGCCAAAAATTGAGAGCTCCAACACCATTCTAGCCTTGTTTCTTACCATTGTTCATTTCTCATCCATCTTGTTTCTGAAAACCCATTTAGTACCAATAAAATTTTTGTTCTTAGGTCTTGGAACTAATTCCTAAGTATTATTTTTCTTTATCTGTTCAAGTTATTCCTCCATAGATTTAGTCCAAGATTCATCTCTACATGCTTCATCAGTAGTTTTCGGTTCAAATTGAGAAATCAAATAAATTTGTTCTCTAGCTTTAGATCTAGTCATCATGCCCTTACTTACATCACCAAATATTTGATCTTTAGGATGGTTCTTCTTTACATACCTCAGTGTCTTAGGAGTCTTAGTAACCTCAAACAATTCATCTTCAGTCTCATTGTCAATCATCAGAGGTTCTTCAGGTTCAATAGTACCCTCTTTCATTTCTGTAATCTGACCATAATCATATATTATTTCTGGAATCTGAAACTTTTCATCTATCCTCACATTGGCACTTCCAATCAACTTCCTCAATCTCAGATTGTAACAATTATATGCTTTACTCTTAGTAGACTAACCAAGAAAGATTCCTTCATCACTTCTAGCATCAAACTTGCCTATCTCATCATCTCTCTTGGTATAACATTTACTACCAAATATTCTGAAATATTTCATAGTAGGTGTATGATTAAACCATAATTCATAAGGAGTTTTACATGTACCTTCTCTGATCTAAATTCTATTCAAAGTGTACACAATAGTACCGACAACTTCTCTCCAATGAACATGTGATACATTACCTTCCAGCAACATAGTCCTTGCAACATCTAATATAGTTCTATTTATTCTCTCTGCAATCCCATTCTATTGCGGTGTCCTAGGTGCAGATGTCTGTCTGAATATTCTATGCTCTTCACAGTATGAATTAAATAACTCTAATGTAAACTCACCACCTATGCCTGATCTCAAACACTTTATCTTCAGGCCAGATACATTCTCAACTTTTTCTTTAAATAACTAGAACTTGTCAAATGCTTCAGATTTCTCTCTCAAATATGTAATCCACATCATCTTAGAAAAATTATCAACAAAAAGTATAAAGTACCTTTCACCATAGTATGATCTAGTTCTTGTATGACCACACAGATTTGTATGCACCAGATCCAACTTCCCTTTTACTAAATAAGATTTGATTTTAAAAGTGCTTCTAGTTTGCTTCCCCATAACACACTCTCTACACATATTGTTAGATAGCTTCACAATCTTAGGTAGATCTCTTACTTCTTTTTTCATACTCTCCTTCACAATGTTATCAAAGTTAACATGAAAAAATATTCTATGCTATAACCAACTATCATCAACCTTTGTAATAAAATAAGAGGCTTCATGTGTGTTCAATTCAAATACATTACCTCTAGATTTAGTACCAGATGAAAACAAGTCTCCTAATTAATTTCTGATAGAGCATTTCCCATCAATGAATTTCAATTGATAACCCTTTCCAATTAATTGTCCAACACTCCATAGATTATGCTTAAGTCCATCAACAAGTAACACGTTATTAGTATTAGTCTTCCCATTTAGAGAATTAGATCCTATTCTGATGATAACCTTAGGAGTATTGTCACCAAATCTGACAACACCAGCATCATGTCTTTTCAAACTCACAAACTTATTTTTATCTCCAGTAATATGATGTGAACAACCACTATTTATAACCCATTCAGATTTCTTTTCAACATAGGATACTAAGGCTTTTCCCTCATGCATAGGTTCATCATCCTTAATGGAAATAAATCCAATTTCATCATAGTCATCATCATCATCAGATACACCTTCACTAGCATAATAACATTCCTTTTCTTTTGAATACTTAGACTTGAAAAATTTAGGTTTGTGCTTCAGAACTCTTGTAGGACATCTAGATGCAAAATGACCAATCTTATTACATGAAAAACATTTTAAAGGTAATTTTCCTTCAAATTTGCCCTTACCTCTCTTTTCTCTTCTAACAATCATTGCCACTACTTCATCTAGCTTTCTTTCTTCTTCCTATATCTGTTCCCATTCTTTATCGTAGTCTCCAAGCTCTTCTCTCAGATCACTACTGCTGGTTCTCGCATTTCTAGAGAAGGTCATTTTGTTCTTATGCACGGTTGCCTTGAATGCTCACTCAACCTTAGGCAAAGAATCTCCCAATTATGCTGCCTCAAAAGTAGTTAGCTTTCCAATCAACATATCTCTAGTGAAGTTCAGTGTCAAAGGTATAATCTCCTCTATAGCTTGTACTTTGGTTCTATAAGCAGGTGTCAAAGATCTGAGTATCTTTGCAATCAATTCTTCCTCACTATAAGTACCTCCAGAGTTTCTAATGCTAGTAACTACTTCAGTAATTCTCTGTCTATATGCCCTAATGTTCTCATCATCTCTCAGCTTAAGTGATTCCATCTTTATCTTCCAGTTCAATAGCTTTTCCTATTTAGAAAACTTATCTCCAATATACAATGCTTCTAATCTTGTCCATATCTCATGTGCAGAATCTAGGTCTTTTACTTCTGTGAATTCACCTTCAGAAAGTGCGTTGACTAGTGATTCCCTTGCAACCATATTACATGAAAAAAACTTCTTTTCATCTTTAGTAGCCTTCTCCATGTCATCTTTAGTTTCTATCTTCTCATTCTTCTTTGTGATCATCTAGTAGTCAATTCCAAAACATAGAAAATGTGTTCTCATCTTATTCTGCCAACTATCAAATTTTCAAGATCAAATTTTGGACTATCCTTCCTATAGTAATTCATATTCAGGATCACCTCAAGCTATTAAGCTTTCTCTCTAAGGACTAGTAGCTCTGATACCAATTGTTAGGAATAACAGTCCATAAGACAATTAACAGGGGGGGAGAGAATCAATTGTAATATAGATTATTAAACTTTAAACTTTATAAACCAAAACTACAATGCAAATGATAACACAGTAAATTCCGACACCATAACACAATACCTGTTCTCGAGGAAACCCTGTTAAAGGTAAAACCCCAGTGGGAATTAGCACCCACAAATAATGTACTGAGAGTATAGTATCTTTGTTAAAAGATTTAGCCCTATTAGGACTCTATTTTCTCTTCTAACAATCATTGAAACTACTTCATCTAGCTTTCTTTCTTCTTCCTATATTTGTTCCCATTCTTTATCGTAGTCTCCAAGCTCTTCTCTCAGATCACTACAGCTGGTGCTTGCATTTCTAGAGAAGGTCTTTTTGTTCTTATGCACGGTCGCCTTGAATGCTCACTCAACCTTAGGCAAAGAATCTCCCAATTATGCTGCCTCAAAAGTAGTTAGCTTTCCAATCAACATATCTCTAGTGAAGTTTAGTGTCAAAGGTATAATCTCCTCTATAGCTTGTACTTTGGTTCTATAAGTAGGTGTCAAAGATCTGAGTATCTTTACAATCAATTCTTCCTCACTATAAGTACCTCCAGAGTTTCTAATGCTAGTAACTACTTCAGTAATTCTCTGTCCATATGCCCTAATGTTCTCATCTTCTCTCAGCTTAAGTGATTCCATCTTTATCTTCCAGTTCTATAGATTTTCCTATTTAGTAATATTATCTCCAATATACAATGCTTCTAATCTTATCCATATCTCATGTGCAGAATCTAGGTCTTTTACTTCTGTGAATTCACCTTCAGAAAGTGCGCTGACTAGTGATTCCCTTGCAACCATATTACATGAAAAAAACTTCTTTACATCTTTAGTAGCCTTCTCCATGTCATCTTTAGTTTCTATCTTCTCATTCTTCTTTGTGATCATCTAGTAGTCAATTCCAAAATATAGAAAATGTGTTCTCATCTTATTCTGCCAACTATCAAAGTTTTCAAGATCAAATTTTGGACTATCCTTCCTATAGTAAGTCATATTCAGGATCACCTCAAGCTGTTAAGCTTTCTCTCTAAGGACTAGTAGCTCTGATACCAATTGTTAGGAATAACAGTCCATAAGATAATTGAGAGGGGGGGAGTGAATCAATTGAAATATAGATTATTAAACTTTAAACTTTATAAACCAAAACTGCAATGGAAATGATAACACAGTAAATTCCAACACCATAACACAATACCTGTTGTCGAGGAAACCCTGTTAAAGGTAAAACCCTAGTGGGAATTAGCACCAACAAATAATGTACTGAGAGTATAGTATCTTTTTAAAAAGATTTAGCCCTATTAGGAGCTTATTACAACTTTAGATTACAAAGTCCTTGTTAGGAGATAGACCCTATTAGGAGTCAAACAAAAGTAGTAGGCTCACTACCCAGGAATACTGCCCAAAGAAGGTAAAAAACACCCTCAAGGATTCACAATCCGAACAAGTGTATATAAAAAAATATACAATCCAGTGAACCGTCTGATAGCAAATGTATTTTCTTGGTTAGTTCCAATGAAGTATAATGATCAACTCTACTCTACATCCAATAGTCAATAAGCCTTGCATCTTCCACAATTATCTTCCTTTTCAATTTCTACCAAATCTTTCCAAAAGAAAAGATCTCACAAATATACAATCCAATGAACTAACTAATAGCAATTGTCTTTGCTTGGTCAATTCCATTGAAGTATAATGATCAACTCTGCTCTACATACAGTAGTCAACAAGCCTTGTAGCTTCCATAATTCTCTTCCTTTTCAATCTCTACCAAATCTTTCCAAAAGAAAAGATCTTTTTATAAATTGGCTTAGTTCGGCCAATTAAGCTTTCCCAATATACAAATAATTGATTATATCAGCCAATTAAGGTTTTCCAATATAAAAATAATTATATAACCTCTTTATAAGATACACACGGTACCTATAAAAAGTAAATATCAAATACAATCCATCACATATACTTCTAGATCCACAATCCACGCTCACAATTCATTTTACACGCTACATGTCTGAAGTCGGCCACCAGATAGGTCTAATCCAGAATATACGTCATAGATTACATCACCAATAATCACACAAAAATCAAACTCAACCCATTATTAAAACATATGTTGGGTGTCCACCAATAAGCTCACTTCATTTAAAATATGTTTTCCAGAAAGATATACCCGAAACACAGAGACCTTCTCTATCTAGTATCACAGTTATAGTCTAGAAACTAGTCTTCACTAGATCAAATGTAACATCTGCAATATGAAACATAAATTGAAGTGACCTTAAAAATAAGTTCAACACACATCCTATTCATATATCCAACTTTGACCATTCTAAATCATCCGTACAGTGTCCGTACACTTCTGCCAGTCAAGTAACCAGTCTGTCTTCTCCACAGAAACATATGTTGACATTAGTGACAAAACATGAATATCAACAGTATAATCAATACCAAAACTGATATCATCCAACAAAAATTACAAAAGTAACTTTAAAGGAGAAAGTGCTATCATGTTATAATTGTGGACAAGGACATAAAATTGATCAATGTTTTAAGAGATCACAAAGGAGATTTAATTAAAGAAGGAAATCAAATTATGTTCAAGAAGAGGGTGATCATCATATAACGATAGCTTCTTTATTTTCTCAAGGTGATTCAAGTAAGGCATGGTATATTGATTCAGGAGCTAGCCAACATATGACTTACAACAAAAAATATTTTTATCTCTTTAGAAGAAACAAAAGGTGGAAGAATATTTCTCAGTGATGATAGTTCACATGATATTAAAGGAATAGGTTCAATTTCAATAAAAGGAAATGGTGGTAAACAATTGGAAATAGCTAATGTGAATCTTGTACCTAAGTTAAACCAAAAACATTCTTTCAATGAGTCAAATAACTCAACATGGTTATAAGGTATAGTTCTATTCAGATAAGTGTTTAATCAAGAATATTAATGACAGATATAAAATAGTGGCCACAAGAGTTGAGAATGATGTCATCTACAAATTTTTAGCATCTATTAATAAGAAATCCTATATTACTACAAGATCAACCTTAAGTGAGCTATGGAATCAAATACATGGTCACTTAAACTATCAAAGTTTGTCTATGCTTTCAAAGATGGATATTGTTGATGGACTACCATGGATAAAGGTAAACACAAATGTGTCAAGGATGCATGGTTGGTAAACAACATAGAGACACTTTTGAGAGGTCTACATGGAGGGCAAGAAAAATCCTTCAACTTGTCCATAGTGATTTGTGTGGCCCTATGAATCTCACATCAAAGGGAGGAGCTAGGTAAATATTGATATTCATTGATGATTTTTTAAGGAAAGTTTGGGTTTACTTCCTAAAGAAAAGGGATGAAGTATTTAAAGAATTTGAAATATTAAAATCTCTTGTGGAAAATAAAAGTGGAAATAAGATCAAGCGAATAAGAACTGATAATGGTGGAGAATATGTGAATAACAAGTTCAAATCTTTTTGTGAGTATCATGGAATCAAGAGGGAAATGAGTGTTAGATATACTCCTCAACAAAATGGTGTTGCTGAAAAGAAGAATAGGACTTGAGTAGAAATACAACGTTGTATGATACAATCCAAGGATATTCCTTTGTTTCTATGGGTTGAGGCTGTTAATACCGCATCTCATGTTTTAAATAGATCTCCCACAAGTTGTTTGCAAAATATTACTCCCAAAGAAGCTTGGAGTGGGAGGAAACCAAATGTTAAGTATTTTAGAGTGTTTAGATGTGAATCATATGCTCATATACCAGATGAGATTAGAGAAAGGAATTTTGATAAGAAAAGTGTTAAGTGCATCTTTGTGGGGTATGATGATCAGAGGAAAGGATATAGGTTGTATGATACTAGTGTGGAAGATGTGTTTACAAGTAGGGATGTCAAGTTTAATGAAGGGTTTGATCATATGAAAAAAATCCTCTCCCATTCCACAAGTGGTAACAATAAGTGGGTTTATAAGACTAAGTTCAAGCTAGATGGAAGTAATGATTTAAAGCACAAGGAAAGAGTAGTGGCAAAAGGGTATTCACAAAAAGATGGAATAGATTACACAGAAACATTTGCCCCAGTAGAAAATATTAGTACTATTAGGACTATTACATTGGCAACACATTTAAAATGGCCTCTTCACCAAATGGATGTTAAAAATGCATTTTTGAATGGTGAAATTGATGAACAAATCTATATGACGCAACCCCAAGGGTTTGAAAATATGGGAAAATAACACTTGGTTTGTAAATTATGGAAGTCTCCATATAGATTAAAACAAGATCCAAGGGCTTGGTATGCTAAAATTCAAGGCTTCCACAATAGTCCTCATAATCCAAATTTGTATGTGAAGGAATTGGATGGTGATGGCATCATAATTATTGTGCTTTATGTTGATGATATTATCATTACAAGACATAACATGAACCAGATTAGTGACATAAAGTCAAACTTTCAAGACACATTTGAGATGACAAATCTTGGTTTTCTATATTACTTTCTTTGTATACAAGTATGGCAGAAAGATGATGGCATTTATCTCTCTCAAACCAAGTATGCTCTTGACTTGTTGAAATTTTTTAGGATGGAAGATTGTAAAAGTGTGTCTACTCCAGTTTCTCTAGGTTTAAATTTAAGCAAGAATATGGAAGGAGAATATGTTGATCCTACCTTATACATGAAATTGGTTGGTAGTCTTTTGTATTTAACTCACACTTGACCAGATATTTATTTTGCAAGCAGTGTAGTTTGCAGATTTTTGAGTTCCCCTAGGGTCTCACATTGGATAGAAGAAAAAAAAAATTATGATATGTGCAAGGGAATTTGACAATGGGTATCTATTATTCATCTCATGGATATCTTCCACTTATTGGCTATTCAGATTCTGATTGGGCAGGATGTACAGGTGATTGCAAATCAACTATAGGTATTGTTGTCTATCTTGGTGGCGCAGGTCCCATTTCATGGTGTGGCAAGAAACAATCTACTATTTCTCTATCCACTACAGAGGCTGAATATACCACAGAAAATGAAGCAGCTAAAGAAATAACTTGGCTAAAGTCTATTCTATCAGTGCTCAAGCAACATCAGCCAGGACCTTCTATACTTCATTGTGATAATCAAAGTGCCATCTCATTGTCCAAGAATCCATTATTTCATGCTCACACAGAACATATTGAGGTCTATCATCATTATATCAGGCATCTAATCCAACAACAGGTGATTCATCTTCAATATTGCAAGATAGAGGACCAAATTGCTGATATATTCGCCAAGACATTATGTGAAACTAAGTTTGTATTTCTTAGACATCTTTTAGGCTTATGAGTAGTCACTTATTTATCTCATGGTTATCATTAAGAGGGGATTCTAGTGAATTCCAACCATTATATTAAGTGAATGATGATTGTAAATGGGTACCTAACAAGGCTTTAGGCCGAGACCCATCCTTTCTAGATTATGGGGGAATATTTATAATAGTTAGCATAATTAATTTAGGGGGATGTTGAAATAAATTAATTACTTCCACCAACTACCATGGTCGGCACAACTAAGAGAATGTTCCAGATCATCCATATTAAACATGTGCAACCGCTCATTAGCTGGCCCTAGCCGTTCACCATAAAATATCACCAAAATTTGGTTTGTGCATTTAATGTCAGTTTGTCTATAAATAGAAATGATTATGCCTGACATTTTAGCCCTCATTTTGGTGAAGTCTTTTGTTATATTTGGTATGTCTTTGTGTTATGTTTTTCTCACTTTCTACACTTCTCCATTGTTAAACGATCCAGTTCAACCAAACCTGATGCTCAAAACTAGAAAGTCTTTAACACAATGGAGTGCCCATTCTAAATGCAATGCTCAAATAGATGTTGCTATGATACAAAATGAAAAAGTAAGAGAGCAAAAATGATCGTATGTATTATTAATTTAATCCATATACCTTTAAATAGGGACTAGAAGAGCAATTGTAAAACCAATAGACATTAATAAAATCAACTAATAGTTTATGAGTGTAAAAGTTTATTATTCTAACCTAAAAATCTAAAAATTAATATAATACATCAGAAAATTGGACGTGATTTCAACACATGGACCTAGGAGAGTGTTATTGTATAAATCATGATGATTTGGATATCTTGGAATTACAAAATTCTAAAGGCTATTCATTCCTCTTGCCTCATTTTCCCATAGTTTCAAAGGCTAATGATTAGTGAAATCTCTAGTAAGGACTATTTATTAGCTCAATAGGTTTCAAAAAAATTGATCTACCATCTTGGAGTCCAAACTATTTCACTTTATTTGGTGTCTTCTTTTCTAGGGTCTTCTCATTAGATATCAACTTTTTCATTTGATTGTTTCCAATCCTCTTTATCACTTCCATGAATATTTTGAAACTCCTTTCAAATATCTTTTTTGATTTTTTCATGAGTTTGATGCACTTGGACTTGGATGCATACATTTTTCATGTCATTTGGTCATGATATTTTATTTCCTTGCATATGATTCTTCTAAGCGATTGAAATAATGTGCCTCTAAGATTCACCTAAAATTGGCATGCTTTCAAAGTGGACAACTAATTTAGCATGTGAAAAGCTAGAAATGGTACTTTATTTTCAAGTACTATTGTGGATGCTCACTTTTTGATGTTAGATACTCAGTTGTCTTGGCCAATAAAATGGATTGGAGGTTGTTTGTATAGTTTTATTAAACATTACGCTAATGATTTGTGTATTATAGATTATGTGCCATCTTCCTTTCCTAGGAAGGTTGGTCTAGCTCCATATTGACATTAATATACTTGTAGAAACATTACTCATTCCGACCATATTTCTCAAGGCTCTCAAGAATCTAATCAACATAGATGTTGTGGTTGGTCTACCTCATCATGT
>MU227617.1:67118-78914 GCA_018584345.1 Thuja plicata | reverse complement strand
TCTCTCTCTCTCTCTCTCTCTCTCTCTCTCTCTCTCTCTCTCCTCTTCTTAGGCTTTTCATGCCTCATTCATAATGTCACAAGGGGTTTTCTTTGCTTTCCCCTTTCAAATATCTTGTCTTCTTGTGTTGGATATTAGAGCTTTCTCTCTCCTTGTTTATGGTAATATTTTTTCATGCATTCACTTGCTTAGATTCTTTCCTGGTATTGTTTATTTTTTACATATTTCTTTTCATTTCTAACATAGTATCAGAGCGGTTTAATCTTTGTTTGAGTGTTTGCATGAAGGTACGATTCGAAGGAGACTCTTGAGAGAGTGTTAAAAAAAAATTAAATTAAATTTTTTTTGGGTTTGGCTGGTTTACCGCCAAACCCGATTTATCTTTTGCATACATTAATCTTTAGTTGCATGTTTTGGATCTATAGTTGCATACTATTTTTTTATTAATCTATCTTATTTGATCTACAGGTTTAACGAATATATATATATCTCTGCATTTTTATCAGCGTTTATCTGATTCTAACATTTTCATTTATGTTTATTCATCTATATATCTCTTTGTTGCATGTTTATTTTCTCTATATCTAATATTCTTATGTTCATATTAACTATCATCTTATCTTGATCTGCATTTTATACTCTTAACGCAACCGCATTGGCATGGTCGACAAGATTTTTACATTTCGTAGCAGATTTCATATCTCTTGCAGCCTCTTCTTATCTCTGTGGTCTTTTCTTATAACTTGTTTATTGCAGAGATAACATTATTATTAAAGGATCTTTCACATCTAGATTCATTGTTTAATACACTTCATTTTATCTATAGTTTTTTAATTAATCCTCCTTGCTCAGCATTTTTTTTTAGTTGCCAAGTTGCTTATCTCCCTGTGCCCTCCCACCCTACATCCCTTTTCACCCACTCTCCTTTATTACTGTGCTTTGGTCCCTGCTTTCCCTCAACTCCACGCTGCTTCTCTTTTTCCTTATTTCTCCCTCCCAGCTCCCCACCTCTCCTTATCTCCCTCGCTGCCTAGCTGCTCAAGCAAGAAGGCTATTTTTTTTTCTTACTCCCCCTTCTTCCACATATTCCATTCTTCTCTCTTCCCTGCGCTCCCTGCTCCCCTTGCGTTGTTCACATTCTGGCACTTTCAATCACATGCATATAAGTAAACTTAGGCTTCACCAAAAATATCATGGCTTCTGAGGTGTTAGAGTTAAGGTATGGGAGAAACCATAGTGTATAATGACAAGGACTAAGACCTACATGGTAATCTTTGAAATTGGCATCATCTGAGCAATATCTGGGTAAGTTTCCCACAATGTATAACATATATCTTCTCATCAAGCACCATTTGAAAAGACTTCCATCCTAACAAGAACACTATATAATTTTCCTTCGGTGTCACAATTTATGACGCCTCCTTAGTGTTCATGATTCTTCAATTCTCAAAGAAGGACCAACCACTCCAAAACTTAAACCTCGCTACTTCGAATGCACCACAAACATAAGATTATGCTTGATAGACTAATCAGCTACCCGCGAAAAGAATTTATAACGAGAAATTAAATAGAGCAATCTCTTCTTTTCCACCCTTTTTTCATGGCACAATAATATGAAGAATAATTTCAGACCCAAACATATATATGGTCCCTCAAGCCAGCGTAGCATTCATTCTTGCAACAGCTTGTAATTGATACATGCATTTCTTGTCAAATTCTTGTATCATATCTCAACTGAATCTCAAATCAATGCAACATTTTAGTCTTTTTCAAGCTAGAGAAGGCACCCACTTAACTTGCTATCGGCCAAAAGCTAATTGTGCAAGAGAATCAACTAGTGAGCTCAGACTGTAAGCCTTTGCATCCCTCCAAAATATTGTTCCCATTGAAAACAGAAGAGCACTGATGATTGTCCAAAAATATATGCCACTGATGCCTCCACAGATGTAAACGGAAAGAATATTTCCCCAACCATATAAAAAGGCTGCCCAAGATGAACATTGAATATTCTCTGGATTGAGATAGTTTGTCCACATTTGCGCTATAGGAATCCACATAAATAGCAGAGTAGCTGTCCACCCTGAAATTGATCCCACAAATTCCACTACCTTCTTAGAGAGTTTTCCAAAGTGGGTCAGAATAACAGTTGGTCCGTAGTCATCAGAATCTTCATCAGGCTCTGATATTCTTTACTTGTTTCGTTTTGTTTTTGCTATTATATTGGTTGAAGTCTATTCATATCATTTTTTTTCATCATATGCATGCAGATTATTACTCTAACATTTTAATTTTGCAGGTTATCTACAGTGGTTATCATTTGGAATTATTCTTATTCCCTGCACAGCCCAGCTGCTAGAGTTCTCTTTTTTTAGTTCTATATAACTGCATTTCCTTTTAATAATTTTAGTTTTCTGATCATTGTGTCTTACTCTTGCAGGCTCTGTCATTTTTATTCCTGAGCTCTTACAGCTCTTATATATGTTTAGCGTAACCCTGATTCTTCTTTGACTCTCTTATTTATTTAAAACTTTTATTCAAATTATTATTCGAAGTTCATCTTTTTAATTTCATAATCATTGCATGTTATCATATTAGTATATTATTTCAATTCTCAAAGTTATTTTTTCACAAATTGAGTTTAATCATTAAATTTAATTTTTTTTAAAAATTAAAATTAAAATTAAATTTTGTAAATCAAAAAGTTTAAATCGTTCAAACATTTTTTCTTTTCAATATTTTGTGATATCGCTTCATTATTAAATTGATCATATCAAATATAACTTATTTCAATTGCTATTTCGTAAATTGGTTGTAATTAAAATTTGTTTCATCAATTTATCAATATATTTTAATTTTTTTTAATATTTAAAATTTATGAAATATTAGTATTTACTAATCGCGTTAAATTAGTTTTTTGGATTCATCATTATATCTTGCAACTTGTATTTAATGTTATTTCAGTTAATTTATCATGACAACATTAGTGTTCACCTTGCTCACTAGTGTTCACCTTGCATGGAGTTTTTAACTGATAATTTATTCTCTTTGCTCTTCCATATATTTATCTCATATTATTCGGGTTTATGAGTTATCTTACTCTATTTCCTTCATTATTTAATGATTTGATTTTACCTTGTTCTATTGATCTATTTGCACATAGTTGCAGTTTTTATGCTTTTATAGCATCTCTTTATGCTCATGGTAGCATTTTATGGTTTGATACCATTCTTTTATCCTGTAAGTTGCATTGGGAGCCAATTTTTTCAAGGTTAACTATGGTGGAGCCGACAGTTTTAACTAACCCGTAGTTGCCTTATCTGGCCCATGGAGTATCCCTCCAACCTATAAAAGAATAAGAAAGCATGGACACCAAAAGAACCTGATAATGTATACAAACCAACAAGAGTAGGTAGCTCATATCTTTGGGACTATAACACATGGGTAAATTGCACAACATGTGGAAGGTATGGTTATATATCTGCCAACTATATGAGAAAATAGACTAGAAAAACAAGAGGTTGGTTCAATCCAGGTATGACAGGTTTACATTCTCATAAGTTTGGACATGTGATAAAATATTGCAAAGACCGACTGACAGAAAAAAGTACTTATCCCAATGGAAACACCATTGATGACATCAAGAAGATGAGAAACAAGATGTGGGTAAAAGCCACAAACACTGAAGGTTCTAGAATAAGCAATGCAAATGATGACGCCCCATCCAATGGATATGGTCGCATCACTATCTCCAACTAAATTGCACAAGTAAGTAAGGAACTGCATTATGACAAGTTATATTATGCATCGGTTCCATTTACATATTGACCTTATAGACAAAATTAGCATTATTGAAGATGCACTATATTTTTACTTGTAATATTATTGAAAAACAACCATTGATTAATGACTATAAATTAGCATCGGTGAACACACACAGAAAATTTAACATTACTTACCAAAATGTATCGGTCATTACACAAAATCCAAGTTGCTAAGTGTAAACTGATGGAGATCAGTAATCCTTGAGTCGATGAAAGTTGTCATCGCCATTTTACTGATAATTATCGGTGAAGTCACCAAAGCTGCTAGCAATCCTAACACTTTGCGCCTACACCAAAGATGTTGTTTATGTCTCAACTGATGAACTTAGTCTTTGTATACCGATGATTTTTTGAGCATTAATGACAACTTAGGGCACAAAATTTATAAAAGCGCGACGGAAGAACTCATTTTGCACCCTCAATTTTTGAGAAACCAAGTAGAGCTACGCAGAGCAATTGGAGAGAAAATTGAAGTGCGACCTCAACAAGATTTTAACTCAACTCAAAGGATTCATGAGCGATCAAAGAGATTCAGTAAGTACCTGCATTCACTAACCGCACTATTTAAATCATGAAAAGCCCTAAATTTCTAAAATCGATGGCATCTACTTCTAGAGTTGAAAAGTTGAAAGAAGATAAAAAGAAAATGATCAAGCTTGTCAGCAGAGGCACTTGTGTTGAACCTAAATACAAGCTGCACCCAAAAATTGCATCACAACCTGATGATTTTAGAGCATTCTCCAGAATCTCAACTAGGGTTTTGCTGGTAGAGGACGTAAGGTACTATATATGTTGAAAGATCTCAAAATTGGGAGATCTGGACCTAGATAATGCCTACAGGGAACTTTGTGCTAGAGCTGGAAACCTAAAAGAAGAGCACAAGCATCTGGAAGTGAAAGGTCTCACAAATGCATTACATTTTCCCAGAGTTTTTAAGACACAATGGATAAAGATAGTTCTTAGCAGAATGCATAACCAGACATTATGGCTCAATAAGAAAAAATGAATAACAAAGGATGTTATTAATGCAGTTATTGGATATCCAGCAACTAACAAACCACAAGCTCACAAGCACCTGTATCATCTTAAAATGGAAGCACTTCCATTTTGATAGGTTTAGCACCCTCATTTTGTATGTTTTCATATTAGATTTGCATATGTGCTTGATTATACATGTGTAGGTGAAATTAGGGTAAGGATCTTGTGGATCCTCCTAGATTTCCCTCTCCATGGATCTTTTCTCTAGGTAAGACCTATGTATTGGTCCTCCTGGACCTCATCCTACTCTCTCTCTAGGCCTTCTTAACATTCTGGCACATTCCGGTCCCCGACTGACCTGGGAACCTCTCAACAACTTTCCGATGACCTACTTGAAACCTCTAGTCAAGGTCAAGGTCGACCCCGACCTAGGTCAAGGTCAAGGTTAACCCTGACCTAGGTTAGGGTCAAGGTTGACCTTGACCTAGGTCAAGGGTGAGGTCGACATAGACCTCTGTCGGGTGTTGGTCCCCGCTTTCAAATCTGGAGCTTATCAGTGTCTGGAACTTAAAATAAGTCCCCAGGTTCAAATGCGGAAGTGTTTTATCTGATATTTGAATTAATATGTTCCCTCCTTAGTTGACGATTGTGATTGGACCATGATTCAAGGTGAAATTTGAATTTGGATCTCTTGCATTGCCCTAGGAGGCTTATGTTGAGATCTCTATATAAACACTCTCTTTTGCATTCATTTGATCATGAAATGGAATCGAGCGATGACATGATGAAATGATGATGCAAAAAAGCAAGATGATGATATAGAAGGACAAGCTAGGACATATCATCATCTTCAATCAAGCATTTTGAGGACAAGTTATGGTGGATCTTCATTGAAGCAAGAAGGCTCTCTCTTTAGATCTACTATTCACAACATTCAAGCATTCAAAAGACATTATCATGGGGTAGAAATTATGGATTGTGAGTTGATAGGAATACTTTAGCCTTGGGGGATTAGTATTCTTTCTTTTTCATATTCAAATCTATTCAATGTTTTCTCATTTCCAAGTTATGTTAAGGTTGTTAATCTAGAAGATTAGATCTTGATATTACATGTTTAGAGACTCTTTTCAAAAGAGTAACACACACACAATATACATTCTATATTTGGCTATTCATGGAGGTGGAGATCACCAAAATGGGGGTTTGACTAAGGCAAAACCCTATATAGCCACCCCAAAACCCCTCTTTTCAGATATTTGTAGGTGCTATTTTTGGGAGTTATAGGTGCAGCACAGCAGATTTGAGACTAGATTTGGATACCCTTTTCAGCAAACTACCAAGATCCGCAAATATATTTTCTGTCGACACTGTGCAGGTCAGGGTCCACATTATTGGGTTAGGGGTGACATTTTTGGGTCAAGGTTGACCTTTTTCATAAGACGACATCAGAACAGAAAAATATTTATGGGTTTTGTTCGTCTCTGTGTTCTGGCTCGAGATCAACTGTCACATTTTCCAAAAACTCAATACACACCTCAGAAAATGAGTTTTTCCAGATCTTCTATATCATGAGATAGGAATCTTATCTCACTATTCTTTACATAATCCTTTCAATCCTTTTTATCATAATAATTAAGTGTAAGAAACTAAAATTGGCCTTAGAATCTCTTTCTTATCTCATTATGCATATCTTATTTAAGAAATCCTTTATGAGCCAAATTTAGACATTACATTTTGGTGAACCCGCAATAGACAACTCTTTCTTTTCCTTGGTGTTAGATTTACATTTCATATTAGATCTTGCATGCATATAGAATTAGACTTTCTTTTATGCTCTTGCATTTATATTTCAAAATTCATAAAAATCACAAAATTACTTTAAAAATACAAAAACATTTACATTTTTCATGTTTGTAGTGTTTCCTTGTGTTCAACATGTATGATTTTTGTTTTCAATACTTTGATGATGATTTTGTTGTACAAAATGATAGATCCCTTAATGAGGTACATGGAAGTGAGAATGTAAATGGTTCGAATGAGATCCCCATGGATCCTATTCCTATTTCATCCTCCTCCACAACCTCTTCAATTGACCTTTACCATAGAGTGTATGCATGGTTACCTTCATATTCCTCTATTTGCAACATTGAGACACCTAAAATTATATTTCCTAAACCTTTGATGACGGTAAAAGGATGTTGTCAAATAACTATTAAGGGTAAACCCAGAGATCCCTTGGATTGCTTTGATAACACAGATTCTATTTTGCATGCTTATCGCACACGAAATAATCCTCAACCTACTGTCCCAGCAACTTTACCTCCTTCTCAACCCGTGCTTCCTCAAGCACCTAGGTTACCTTCTTCCTTCAAGGAATTTGACTTAGTGGAATAGTTACGTGCTACTCTGGCTAAGATATCTTTATGGGAATTACTTCAAACTTCTCCTACATATCATGAGGCATTACAAAAAGCTTTATCTACTCTCCCTGCTACACCTCCTAATCAAGAGAACATTAATTCATTTCTAGAATGCATGCATAATATGCCTTCTATACCTCCTATTGTGTTTTTCTATAATGATTTACCTACTGCTGAGGTGCAAAATCAATATGATGCTCTTATGGTTCCTATCTCTATTAATCAGAGTATCATTCGCAGAACATTGATTGATAATGGATCTGGGCTTAATGTTTGTAGCATTGATATGCTTAGGGAAATTAAGGCCGATCTTACAACAATTCAACTGGATAATATTCCTACTCATGGATTTGATAATATTGCAAATAAAACTTTGGGTATTATTACACTACCCATTAAATTTGGTCCTATGCTTCTTTATACTCCTATCCATGTTATGACTGGACCACTCAATTATAACCTTCTATTGGGAAGACCCTGATTACATGCTATGCATGCGGTTCCTTCTACTCTTCATCACAAGGTTAGGTTCATTTATAAAAATCTAATGTACACACTACATGTAGATGATGCATCAAATCCTTGCCTGAATGCAGAATATGCTAAGATTCTCAAGCCTATACAACTAGTTAAAAAACTTGAACAACCACCTGAGGTTAAACAAGATGAGATTCCATCTTCTTCCCTGACAGAAGATGATTAGGGAAAATTGGATTTTAATCCTACTTTTAAAGGAGAATATAAAGTATCAGATTTGGAATTGATGAAAGAACAAATTGAGTTTGAAAAACAAGTCTTTATTCCTTCTTCCCTTTTTGAGGAGTTAAAAAGTAACTTTCTTGCTGCTTCTCGCGATGAAACAATCGAGACATTAAAACTAGATTGCTATGACATTGTGACATATGTTGATCCTTTAACTCAATCTGATATGGCCGAAAGGTATGGTTTTGGTTATTATTTACTTAAGAAATTAGGATTGATTGGGAAAGGTTGTGGTAAGTATGAACAAGGTATACAAGTACCCCTAGATAACGAAGGTTGTGATTATACTTCTGGGTTAGGATTCAATCCTTATAGGCAACCATCGAATTTTCCTCTTAATGTTAATCATATTTGTGGTGGACATTTTAAATTGGTTAATCTACTTCTCCTTGACATGGATCAAAAGCCTAGGTTGGACATCTTTCCTAAGGAAAAATCCCTCGCTGATTTTTTAGGAGCTTATCAAGATTTACCAACATTTTATCATAAAAGGAGGAAGTTGTATTGCCTGAATAGTGAAGCCTATTTCAGAGAACATGATGAATCGTATATTTCCCCTTTTCCAATAGATTCTCCCATACAAAGTAATCTATTAATAACTGAGACCATTGACATTCTAGTGGATAAGAATGATGTTGAAAGGACAATCAAAATTGGTAAGTGTTTGAGTCAAGATGAGCATGATCAATTGGTTTCTCTCTTTCTTGAATATAAAGATATCTTTGCTTGGATATATTCGGATATGCTAGGTATAGACCCCAAAATTGCCACTCATAATATTGTCCTTAAACCCAATGCTAAACCTGTGAAACAGAAGATTCACAAGATGAATCCTAGCATCGCTTTACTAGTAAAAGCTGAAATTGAAAAATTACTAGGTGTCAGATTCATCCGCTCTATTGATTATTCTGAATGGATTTCTAATATTGTGGCTATTTCTAAGGGAGGAAATAAAATAAGAATGTGTACTAATTTCTGAGGCCTAAATAAAGCATCCTTAAAATATGACTTCCCACTACCTAATATTGACATGATTGTGGATTCAACAGCAAGTCGTGCATTATTGTCTTTTATGGATGGATTTTCATGTTATAATCAAATCTTTATTCCTATTGAGGATAAACTTAAGATAACATTTATTACACCTTGGGGGACATTCTATTGGGTCATGATGCCTTTTCGATTAAGAAATATAGGAGCTACTTATCAACGCGTCATGACTCTGATTTTTCATGATTACATTCATAAGATTCTGGAAGATTATGTGGATGATATCTTGGAAAAGTCCATACAAAGAGAAGATCATGTGTTCATTTTAAGACAAATATTTGAAAGAATTAGGAATTACAGCATGAGGTTAAATCCTAAGAAATGTGCTTTTGGAGTTGATTCTGGAAAATTATTAGGATTTATTATCTCTAAGCGAGGCATTGAAGTTGATACTGATAAGATTGATGCTATTGTTAACATGCCTCCTCCTAATAATATTTCTCAATTACATAATTTACAAGGTAAAATGCAACATATTCGTCACTTTATTTCTAACGTAGCCGATAGGATTGTTCCTTTTACTTCTTTACTCAGAAAAGATACTAGTTTTTCTTGGAACCAGGAATGCAAGAAGTGTTTTGAGAAATTTAAAGAATATCTTGCTAATCCTCCTATCCTACAACCTACTCAATTCAATAAACCCATTTATCTATATACTTCCGCCACTTCCAATGCTATGAGTGCATTGTTGTCTCAACATGATAGTGATGGAAAGGAAAGACCAGTATACTATATTAGTCGGACCTTGTTGGATTATGAAACATGATATACTCAACTTGAACGAAAATGCTTGGCTTTATTTTATGCTTGTCAAAAACTCTGCCATTACTTACTCAATGTGATTCTTAAATTCGATCCTTTAAAACACCTTTTCTCAAAAACCAATCTCTCCGGACGATTAGCAAAATGGGTGATGTTCCTCACAGAATTTGATCTCAATTTCATCCTTCAAAAGTCAATTAAAGGACAAGCTTTAACTGATTATTAAGCTGAAGCTCCTTGTCCTCATTCTAATACAACTATTACCTCAGTAGAATTCCCCGATGAGCATATATTTTCAATCAAACAAGATGATACTTGGGATTTATATTTTGATGGCTCTAGATGCAAGATAGGTTCTGGGGTGGGCATTATCTTGATCCCTTCTATGAAGAAACCGATCCCTATGTCATATAAATTAACTTTTCCTTGTACTAACAACATTGCAGAGTATGAAGCTCTTATAGCTGGTTTACGAGTAGCTTCATCTCTTCATATTAAAAACTTAGAAATTTATGGGGATTCACAATTGATTGTGGTACAAATCAAATGAGGTTATCAAACTAAGAATGATAAGATGGCACAATATCAAGATTTGGCTATGGATATTCTTTCACAATTCTCTTCTTACACAATTCAAACTTTACCTAGGAAAGATAATCGACATGCAAATTCCATGGAAAGCACGGCTTCTTTGGTTTGTTTTGAGAATAACAATGAGGAATTTCAATTCACTATACACACTCTCGAATTCCCTACAATTTCTGATAAGGTTACTATTGATTGTTGTAGTTTGCATTTAGATGAATGGTATTCGCATATCTTTCATTTTCTGAAAGATAATACTTTTCCAGAATTGGAAACAAGGAACACACGTAATTGTATTAGAAAGCTTGCAACCCACTATATCATTTTAGGGGAAACACTTACAAACGTTCTTACAATGGTTTACTATTAAGATGTCTTAACAAAACCAAAGTACTTATAGCTTTAGCAAAATCTCACTCTGCTTCTTGTGGAGGACATTTTGGTGGGTAATCTTTAGTTAATAAACTCCTCAGAATGGGATACTACTGGAAAAAAATGGAACAAGATTCCTTTACATTTGTCAAAAAGTGTCCTCAGTGTCAACAACATAGTAATCTAATCCATGCTCCTGCTTGTGAGCTTCTTAATCAAGTTGCTCCATGGCCTTTTAGCATTTGGGGTTTTGACCTGGTTGGAAAAATCTCACCGGCTTCTTCTCAAGGACATACGTACATTCTCATGGCTATGAATTACTTTATGAAATGGGTAGAAGCTATCCCTCTTCATTCTACTACTGTAGATGTTATCTGTGATTTCATCCTTAACCATATTATAGCACGATTTGATATTCCTTCAATGATAGTTTTGGATAATGGTACATCTTTTAAGAATGAAGAAGTCATGAAATTCATGGAGAAATATCGTATATAACATAGATTTTATACTCCCTACTACCCTCAATCTAATGGTCAAGCTAAAGCATAGAATAAGGTTATTGAACCAATATTAAAGAAAATAGTCAACAAACATGCGAAAGATTGGCATACACAACTTACTTATGCCTTGTGGGATTATAGGACTAGTGTTCGTATGGCCACTGGAACTTCACCTTTTAATCTTGTTTATGAGATTGATGCTATCATGCCTTTGGAATTAGAAATACCATCCTTGTGTGTTTCATTTCATGGGATGATTGACAAAGATACTTTCTGGGAACAACGATTACAAGAATTAGAAATGTTAGATGAACAATGAATAAATGCTTTGTAACACATTAAGGCCTATCATAAATCACTCCAAAAACAATATAATCACAAAGTGATTGAATGGTCATTCTTGGTAGGTGATTTTTTCTTATATGAGAACCAAAGAAATGTGAATGCTTTACCCGGTGAGAAAGGAAAATTTAGTCCAAATTGGCTTGGACCCTTTGTGGTAATTGAGGATTTTACTTCAGGTGCTTATAAAATTGTTGATAT
>MU227617.1:42955-67011 GCA_018584345.1 Thuja plicata | reverse complement strand
CTAAATCATCATTTCTTTCTTTATGTGTGTATGTGTTCCTTATAGAATAATTATTTTATAAGTTATGTAACTTAGAATGCATTTCATACATATTTTCCTTTCCTCTTTCTTTTTAAGTATTATGCATCGATGAAAGTTAAAAGTAATCAACCATAGAACTAATTGTTCCAAAAAAAAAGTTTTCTTCATAAATAAACTTTTTCGAGTTTGGTACATATGTGGCACAAAGTGCCATATCTATCAATCTCTATCCCAATGCTCTAAAGGTCATTGTCTCCCAGTTCTCTCAGATCTGTGGTATGAGGTTGAGGACCTCAGAATGGTAGTCCGTGTGTGACTCCTTGATATGTTCATCTCCTTGATCGGCTCCTGGGCTCTCTACATGTCAGCAATTAGTTTCTCTTCTCTCTCCTTGCATAACCTCAACTCTTGTTGTACACATAGGAAGATATCTGCATGTCATCTGAGATCCCTTTGTCCTATAAGGGACTCTCTCTCGCTAGCTGGAAATCGGTAGAATATACATGTATCCTTCAGAACCTCGAATAAAAAACTCCTCCACTCCACTACGCTCCTTGCAAAATTCAAATGTAAAAATTATTTAATTTCTTCTTCTAAAAAAAATCTTTATTCAAAACATTCTAAAGTTGTATCATACCTGGATCTCTTGCTTGGGTATCACTAAAGGATCTAGATGGTGGGGGTATGGAATGACTACTCTCTCCTTTCTCACTCTATCTAGGCCTTGTTGGTGGTATATCTATGTGTGCTCGAGGAGGTCGTTATGATCTGAAGGGAGTAACATAGAATGGCTGATCACCGGTCCCTGTACTGTGGCCTGGGGGCATCTCCGCTACTCTTTCCTTTGCTCTCTCCTCCTACATAGGATCTCCCCTGAAGGGAGGATCCTCCTCATTTCTCTAATCCTCCTCCTCTCCTACTGGTATGTCATTTCCTTGGTGGTTCCTCTCTGAAGGACCTGGATCACCTATGGGGTAGTCATCAGGGAAGATAGGATGGGTCCCCTGTAAACTCCAGTATCTATTATACTCTCTGCTAACACCTACATAGGATAGCTCAGGGGCTACCTCTATATCCTTGGTCTCATCTATCTCACTATCCACAATATTAGCTACTGTCGGTTGATGTATGGTGCTGGGTCTTTGATAGTATCTCGTCGGATATGTATACCGAGGTACTGTATGAGGGACCCCCTATATCAAACAAAACTATCTCATCACCCTATCATAGTAATACGGCATCACAACATGATTGGTAGGACCTTATAGTAGCTTACACTGCTATGAGTGTCTCAACTGATGTCGGGTATCCATCCACTCTGTCATCTCACAATAAGGTCTCCATATCACATCTATACCTTTTATATGGTCAAAGCATACCCTCTAAAAGAGGATATCTCTGTGGTGCCAGACATCTGCTAGCAGATATGCATATGCTCTTGGTGTGCTCACATCTATCATCGTAGGAGTACCCTATGGTCATGTACATGTGTAATGCTCAAACATCCAAACCTATAGCAGGGTGCACACCGTAAGACTCTCCCTCTGGTATCTCACTAACTGACTCAGCTCGTGATAAAGATAAGCCAACATGTTGTTGCCCCATGAGACAGTGACCCTGTCACTCTCCATCCTACCTATGAGATGGGTGAATGGTGCTTAAAATATTGTACCCTTTTTGTTGGGCACTACAACCAAAGCAAGTATACATAGCATCACTCTCCATACCAAAGGTGTCGGACCTGCTAGTATGGCTGCCAGAGATATCTGATCTGATCGGGTCCTCAACTGTGGTACCCATCCCAAACAATACTCCATATTTGAAAAAACCTCAGGTAGACCCCATGGTACTCTCAGTCTAATAGGCTTGCCTCGGACTGGAAGTCTTAGGATCCTGTACACATCCTCTAGCGTGACTGTGATCTCTCTTGACAGAAGATGGAAAGAACATGTATCCTCATCCCATCTCTCTATCATACCTGATATCATGGACTGATGGAACCTCAGCTGTGGTAGGACTATTACCCATTACAATCCTACACCTCTGAATAACTATATCTCCTCCTGCTATAGCTCAGTGACACTCCCTCTGATAGATAGTAGTAACCCTCTGAAGGGATGTTCTCAAAGACAGACTGGATCCTACGAGCACAAACATGAATCATATTAGTACTTCTGCATCAAACATCTTCTGTACCCACCTGACTTGGTCAAGGTTGACCTTTTTGGGTCAAGGTTGACATTTATGGGTCAGAGTCGACCTTTATGGTTCAGGGTCAACCTTTATGGGTCAAGGTTGACCTGCCCCCAAGAAGGACAGAACCTCCCCAGTCAGGGTCAAACTTAATGGGTCAAGGTCAACCTTACTCAGTTAGGGTTGACCTTCCCTATAAAAACATGAAATTTTCAATCATAGGAAAGAGAAACAAGAACTTACCTTGGGCAGTGGTTGTTTGTTGGCTAGGTGCTCCCTCATAACATCCATGCGGCTCAATCAAAAATCCTCTCTCTTCGGCATCCTATTTCTTTTCCCAAACTCAGAAAATGGTAAGAATGGGGTGGTAAGTGTCTCTTTCTCTTATTTATAGGCAGAAAATTAGGGTTTTACTAGGGTTTTATTTGAAGTTATTTAGGTTAAATTTGAAATTTCCCTTTATATGCATTTAGATAGACATCTATTCTTTTATCATAACTTGAGTTTGGTAGCTTCATTTTCAGTGCTGTCAAAGGCATTGGAATCATGACTCAGATACCTAACCTCTTAAATAAGTTTAGAAATTTTTAGGACCCTTCTAATACATATTCAGTGTATAGAAATCACCTTATCACCCTGTTTCACCTTCCATGAATTAGTAAGCCGAATCAGGGGGGGCATAAGGGGCTCTATATAATTCTCAAGATCACCATAGTAAGACCTACATGATCTTTGGATTTTTATTAACCTTGTGTGCTGAAGATTGCAGATTCTAATGGTTTCTTGCAGGATCTTTGCATTGAGGACTTGGTTATATCCTTTTTACACTTTATGATGTTTTCTTACTTTAGCTTGCATATTCATGTAGTATCATATCTAAGCTAAAGTGGGGCTAAATGTATCATATTAAAATGGAAGCACTTTCATTTTGATAGGTTTAGCACCCTCATTTTGTATGTTTGCATATTAGATTTGCATATGTGCTTGATTATACATGTGTAGGTGAAATTATGGTTAGGATCTTGTGGATCCTCCTAGATTTCCCTCTCCATGGATCTTTTCTCTAGGTAGGACCTATGTATTGGTCCTCCTAGACCTCATCCTACTCTCTCTCTCTAGGCCTCTAGGCCTTCTTAACATTCTGGCACATTCCCCCACCTTCCTAGGCCCCGGCTGACCTGGGAACCTCTCAGCAACTTTCTGGTGACCTACCTGAAACCTCAGGTCAGGGTCGAGGTCGACCCTGACCTAGGTCATGGTTGAGGTATACCTTGAACTAGGTAAGGGTCAAATTTGACTTTGACCTAGGTCAAGGGTGAGGTCGACATAGACCTCTGTCAGGTGTTGGTCCCCGCTTCCAAATCTGGAGCTTATTGGGGTCCAGAACTTAAAATAGGTCCCCAGAGTTGAATGTGGAAGTGTTTTCTCTGATATTTGAATTAATATGTTCCCTCCTTAGTTAGAGATTGTTATTGGACCATGATTCAAGGTGAAATTTTAATTTGGATCTCTTGCATTGCCCTAGGAGGCCTATGTTGAGATCTCTATATAAACACTCTCTTTTGCATTCATTTGATCATGAAACGGAATCAGGATATGACATGATGAATGATGTTGCAAAAAAGAAAGAGGATGATATAGAAGGAGAAGCTAGGAGGACATATCATCATCTTCAATCAAGCATTTTGAGGACAAGTTATGGTGGATCTTCATTGAAGCAAGAAGGCTCTCTCTTTAGATCTACTATTCACAACATTCAAGCATTCAAAGGACATTATCATGGGGTAGCAATTATGGATTGTGAGTTGATAGGAATACTTTAGCCTTGGGGGCTTGGTATGATTTCTTTGTCATATTCAAATCTATGCATTGCTTTCTCATTTCAAAGTTATGTTAGGGTTGTTAATCTAGAAGATTAGATCTTGATATTACATGTTTAAAGACTCTTTTCAAAAGAGAAACACACACACAATATACATTCTATATTAGGCTATTTGTGGAGGTGGAGACCACAAAAATGGGGGTTTGACTAAGGCAAAACCCTATATAGCCACCCCAAAACCCCTCTTTTTAGATATTTGTAGGTGCTATTTTTGGGAGTTACAGGTGCAGAAAAACATATTTGAGACCAGATTTGGATACACTTTTCAGCGAACTACCAAGATCCGCAAACAAATTTTTTGTCAACACTGTGCAAGTCAAGGTTGAAATTATTGGGTCAGGGGTCGCATTATTGGGTCAAGGTTGACCTTTTTCATAAGACGACATCGGAACGAAAAAATATTTCTAGGTTTTGTTCGTCTCTGCTTCTGGTTAAGGATCAACTGTCAGATTTTCTAGAAACTCAATACAGACCTCAGAAAATGAGTTTTTCCAGATCTACTATATCATGAGGTTGGCATCTTATCCCACTATTCTTTACATACTCCTTTCAATCAGTTTTATCATAATAGTCTTATCCCACTATTCTTTACATACTCCTTTCAATCATTTTTATCATAATAATTAAGTGTAAGAAACTAAAATTGGCCTTAGGATCTCTTTCTTATCTCATTATGCAAATATTATTTAAGAAATCCTTTATGAGCCAAATTTAGACATTACATTTTGGTGAACCCGCGATAGACAACTCTTTCTTTTCCTTGGTGTTAGATTTACATTTCATATTAGATCTTGCATGCATATAGAATTAGACTTTCTTTTATGCTCTTGCATTTATATTTCAAGATTCATAAAAATCACAAAATTACTTTAAAAATACAAAAACATTTACATTTTTCATGTTTGTAGTGTTTCCTTGTGTTCAACATGTATGATTTTTGTTTTCAATACTTTGATGAGGATTTTTTTGTACAAAATGATAGATCCCGTAATGAGGTACTTGGAAGTGAGAATGCAAATTGTTCGAATGAGATCCCCATGGATCCTATTCCTATTTCATCCTCCTCCACAACCTCTTCAATTTACCTTTACCATAGAGTGTATGCATGGTTACCTTCATATTCCTCTATTGGAAACATTGAGACACCTAAAATGATATTTCCTAAACCTTTGATGACGGTACAAGGATGTCCTCAAATAACTATTAAGGGTAAACCCATAGATCCCTTGGATTTCTTTGATAACACAGATTCTATTTCACATGCTTATTGCACTTGAAATAATCCTCAACCTACTATCCCAACAACTTTACCTCCTTCTCAACCCATACTTCCTCAAGCACCTAGGTTACCTTCTTCCTTTAAGAAATATGACTTAGTAGAATAGTTACATGCTACTCTGGCTAAGATATCATTATGGGAATTACTTCAAACTTCTCCTACATATCATGAGGCGTTGCAAAAGATTTATCTACTCTCCCTGCTACACATCCTAATCAAGAGAACATTAATTCATTTATGGAATGCATGCATACTATGCCCTCTGTACCTCCTATTGTGTTTTCCGATAATGATTTAGCTACTATTGAGGTACACAATCAATATGATGCTCTTATTTTTGTTGTCTCTATTAATCTGAGTATCATTCGTAGAACATTGATTGATAATGGATCTGGGCTTAATGTTTGTTGTATGGATATGCTTAGGGAAATTAAGGCTGATCTTACAAAAATTCAACCAGATAATATTCTTATTCATCGATTTGATAATATTGCAAAGAAAACTTTGGGTATTATTACACTACCCATTAAAGTTGGTCTTGTGCTTCTTTATACTCCTATCCATGTTATGCCTAGACAACTCAATTATAACCTTGTATTAAGAATACCCTGGTTACATACTATGCATGTGGTTCCTTTTACTCTTCATCACAAGGTTAGGTTCATTTATAACAATCTAATGTACACACTACATGCAGATGATGCACACAATCCTTGCCTGAATGCAGAATATTCTAAGATTCCCAAGCCTATACAACCATTTAAAAAACCTGAACAACCACCTGAGGTTAAACAAGATGAGATTCCACCTTCTTCCCTGACAGAAGATGATAGGGAACATTGGATTTTAATCCTACTTTTATAGGAGAATATAAAGTATCAGATTTGGAATTGATGAAAGAACAAACTGAGTTTGAAAAACAAATCTTTATTCCTTCTTCGCTTTCTGAGGAGTTAAAAAGTAACTTTGTCGCTGCTTCTCATGATGAAACAATCGAGACAATAAAACTAGATTTCTATGACATTGTGACATATGCCACTCCTTTAACTCAATCTGATATGGCCGATAGGTATGGTTTTGGCTATCATTTACTTAAGAAATCAAGATTTAATGGGAAAGGTTGTGGTAAGTATGAACAAGGTATACAAGTACCCCTGGATAACGAAGGTTGTGATTATACTTATGGGTAAGGATTCAATCCTTATAGGAAACCATCATCTTTTCCTCTTAATGTTAATCATATTTGTGGTGGAAATTTGAAATTGGTTAATCTGCTTCTCCTTGACATGGGTCAAAAGCCTAGGTTGGACATCTTTCCTGAGGATGAAGCCCTCACTGATTTTTTAGGAGCTTATCAATATTTACCTACATTTTATCATAAAATTAGGAAGTTGTATTGCCTGAAGAGTGAAGCCTATTTCAGATAACATGATGAATCAAATATTTCCCCTTTGCCAATATATTCTCCCATACAAATTAATTTATTAATAACTGAGACCATTGACATTCAAGTGGACAAGAATGATGTTGAAAGGACAATCAAAATTGGGAAGTGTTTGAGTCAAGATGAGCATGATTAATTAGTTTCTCTCTTGCTTGAATATAAGGATATATTTGCTTGGACATATTTGGATATGCTAGGTATAGACCCCAAAATTGTCACTCATAATATTGTCCTTAAACCCAATGCTAAACCTATGAAATAGAAGATTCACAAGATGATTCCTAGCATTGCTTTAGTACTAAAAGATGAAATTGAAAAATTACTAGGTGCCAGATTCATCCACTCTATTGATTATTCTAAATGGATTTCCAATATTATGGTTGTTTCTAAGGGAGGAAATAAAATAAGAATGTGCACTGATTTCCAAGACCTAAATAAAGCATCCTTAAAAGATGACTTCCCGCTGCCTAGTATTGACATGATTGTGGATTCAACAGCAGGTCATGCATTATTGTCTTTTATGGATGGATTTTTGGGTTATAATCAAATCTTTATTCTTGTCGAGGATCAACTTAAGACCGCATTTATTACACCTTGGGGGACATTCTATTGGGTCGTGATGCCTTTTGGAATAATAAATGCGGGAGCTACTTATCAACGCGCCATGACTTTGATTTTTCATGATTACATTCATAAGATTTTTTAAGATTATGTGGATCAAATCTTGGTGAAGTCTATGTAAAGAGAAGATCATGTGTTCATTTTAAGACAAATATTTGAAATAATTAGGAATTACAACATGAGGTTAAATCCTAAGAAATGTGCTTTTGGAGTTGATTCTAGAAAATTATTAGGATTTATTATCTCTAAGAGAGGCATAGAAGTTGATACTGAGAAGATTGATGCTATTGTTAACATGCCTCCTCCTAAGAATATTTATCAATTGTGAAGTTTACAAGGTAAAATACAATCTATTCGTCACTTTATTTCTAACCTAGCTGATAGGACTGTTCCTTTTACTTCTTTACTCAGAAAAGATACTAATTTTTCTTGGAACCAAGAATGCAAGAAGTCTTTTGAGAAATTTAAAGAATATCTTGCTAATCCTCCTATCCTACAACCTGCTCAATTCTATAAAACTTTTTATCTATATACTTCTGCCACTTCCAATGTTGTGAGTGCATTGTTGGCTCAACATGATAGTGACGGAAAGGAAAGACTGGTATACTATATTAGTCAAACCTTATTGGATTATGAAACACAATATACTCAACTCGAATGACAATGCTTGACTTTTGTTTATGCTTGTCAAAAAATCTGGCATTACTTACTCAATGTTGAAGTCAATGTGATTGTTAAATTCGATCCTTTAAAACACCTTTTCTCAAAAACCGATCTCTCCGGTTGATTAGCAAAATGGGTGATGTTTCTCACAGAATTTGATCTCAATTTCATCCTTCAAAAGTCAATTAAAGGACAAGATTTAACTGATTATTTAGCTGAAGATCCTTTTCCTCATTCTAATACAACTGTTACCTCAGTAGAATTCCCTGATGAGCATATATTTGCAATCAAACAAGATGATACTTGGGAGTTATATTTTTATGGCTCTAGATGCAAGATAGGTTCTGGGGTGGGCATTATCTTGATCCCTCCTACAAAGAAACTGATCCCTATGTCATATAAATTAACTTTTCCTTATACTAACAACATTGCGGAGTATGAAACTCTTACAACTGGTTTACGAGCAGCTTCATCTCTTCATATTAAAAACTTAGAAATTTACAGGGATTCACAATTGATTGTGGAACAAATCAAAGGAGGTTATCAAACTAAGAATGATAAGAAGGCAAAAATATCAAGATTTGGCTCTGGATATTCTTTCACAATTCTCTTCTACACAATTCAAACTTTACCTAGGAAAGATAATCGACATGCAGACGCCATGGCAAGCACGACTTCTTTTGTTTGTCTTGAGAATAACAATGAGGACTTTCAATTCACTATACACACTCTTAAATTCCCTACAATTTCTTATAAGGTTACTGTTAATTGTTGTAGTTTGCATTTAGATGAATGGTATTCGCATATCTTTCATTTTCTGAAAGATAATACTTTTCCAGAATCGACAATAAGGAACACATGTAGCCGTATTAGAAATATTGCAACCCTCTATATCATTTTATGGAAAAAACTTTACAAACATTCTTATAATGCTTTACTATTAAGATGTCTTAACAAAACTGAAGTACCTATAGCTTTAGAAAAATCTCACTCTGGTTCTTGTGGAGGACATTTTGGTGGGAAATGTTTAGTTAATAAACTCCTCAGAATGGGATACTACTAGAAAAAAATGGAACAAGATTCCTTTAAATTTGTCAAAAAGTGTCCTCAATGTCAACAGCATGGTAATCTAATCCATGCTCCTCGTCATGAGCTTCGTAATCAAGTTGCTCCGTGGCCTTTTAGCATTTGGGGTTTTGACCTTATTGGAAAAATCTCACCGGCTTCTTCTCAAGGATATATGTACATTCTCAGGTCTACGGATTACCTTACAAAATGGGTAGAAGCTATCCCTCTTCGTTCTACTACTGCAAATGTTATCTATGATTTCATCCTTAACCATATTATAGCACGATTTGGTATTCCTTCAATGATAGTTTTGGATAATGTTACATATTTTAAGAACAAAGAAGTCACGAAATTCATGGAGAAATATCGTATACAACATAGATTTTCTACTCCCTACTACCCTCAATCTAATGGTCAAGCTGAAGCATCGAATATGGTTATTGAACAAATATTAAAGATAATAGTCAATAAACATGCAAAAGATTGTCATACACAACTTACCTATGCCTTGTGGGCTTATAGGACTAGTGTTTGTATGACCACTGGCACTTCACCTTATAATCTTCTTTATGGGACTAATGCTATCATGCCTTTGGAATTAGAAATACCATCCTTGCGTGTTTCATTTCATGGGATCATTGACAAATATACTTTTCAGGAACAACGATTACAAGAATTAGAAATGTTAGATGAACAATGAATAAATGCTTTGGAATACATTAAGGCCTATCATAAATCAATCCAAAAATAATATAATCACAAAGTGATTGAAAAATCATTCTTGGTAGGTGATTTTGTCTTATATTAGAACCAAAGAAATGTGAATGCTTTACCTGGTGAGAAAGGAAAATTTAGTCCAAATTGGCTTGGACCCTTTGTGGTAATTGAGGATTTTACTTAAGGTGCTTATAAAATTGCTGATATGAATGGCATTCCTCTTAGGGAACCAATTAATATCATGCATCTCAAACATTATTATTTCTATATCATCATTTCTTTCTTTATGTGTGTATGTGTTCCTTATAGAATAATTATTTTATAAGTTTTGTAACTTAGAATACATTTCATACATATTTTCCTTTCCTCTTTCTTTTTAAGTTTTATGCATTGATGAAAGTAAAAAGTAATCAACCATAGAACTAAATGATCCAAAAACAAATTTTTCTTCATAAATAAACTTTTTTGAGTTTGGTACATATGTGGCACAAAGTGCCATATCTATCAATCTCCATCCCGATGCTCTGAAGGTCGGTGGCTCCCAGTTCTCTCAAATATGTGGTATGAGGCTAAGGATCTCAGAATGGTAGTCTGTGTGCGACTCCTCAATATGCTCATCTCCTAGATCTGCTCCTAGGCTCTCTACATGTCAGCCATTAGTTTCTTTTCTCTCTCCTTGCATAACCTCAACTCTCACTGTACACATAGGAAGATATCTGCATGTCTTTCAGGATCCCTTTGTCCTATAAGGAACTCTCTCTCACTAGCTGGCAGTTGGTAGGATATAAATGTATCCTTTAGAACCCTGGATACAAAACTCTTACACTCTACTATGCTCCCTACAAAATTCAAATGTAAAACTTTTATTAATTTCTTCTTCTAAACAAAATCTTTATTCAAAACATTCTAAAGTTGTATCATACCTGGATTTCCTGCCTAGGTATCACTAAAGGATCTAGATGGTTGGGGCATGGAATGACTACTCTCTCCTCACTCACTCTATCTAGGCCTTGGTAGTGGTGTCTCTATGTGCACTCAAGGAGGTCATTGTGATCTCAAGGGAGTAACATAGATTGGCTGATCACCGGTCCCTATACTGTGGCCTGGGGGCATCTCCGCCTCTCTTTCCTCTGCTCTCTCCTCCTCCATAGGATCTCCCTCGAAGGGAGGCTCCTCCTCATCTCTATGATCCTCCTCCTCTCCTACTGGTATGTCATCTCCTTGGTGGTTCCTCTCTGAAGGACCTGGAACACTTGTGGGGTAGTCATTAGGGAAGATAGGATGGGTCCCCTGTAAACTCCAGTATCTGATATACTCTCTACTAACACCTACATAGGATAGCTTAGGGGCTACCTCTATATCCTTGGTCTCATCTATCTCACTATCCACAATATCAGCTACTATCGGTTGACATATGGTGCCAAGTCTCTAATAGTATCTCATCAGATATGTATACTGAGGTACCGTATGAGGGACTCCCTGTATCAAACCAAACTGTCTCATCACCCTATCATAGTAATATGGCATCACAACATGATTGGTAGGACCTTCTAGCACCTTACATTGTTGTGAGTGTCTCAACTGATGTCAAGTATCTGGCCACTCTATCATCTCACAATAAGGTCTCCATATCACATCTATACCTGGTATACGGTCAAAGCATACCCTCCAAAAGAGGATATCTCCGCACTACCAGACATTTGTTAGTAGATATGCAAAGGCTGTTGGTGTGCTCACATATATCATCGCAGGAGTAATTTGTGGTTGTGTACATGTGTAATGCTCAAACATCCAAACCTATAGCAGGGTGCACACCATAAGACTCTCCCGCTGGTGTCTCACTAAATGACTCAGCTCATGATAAAGATGAGCCAACAAGCTGTAGCTTGGCGACACTCCCTCTAACAAATAGTAGTAACCCTCAGAAGGGATTCTCTCGAAGATGGATTAGATGCTACAAGCACAAATATGAATCATATCAGCACTTCTGCATCAAACATCTTTTGTACCCTCTTGACTTGGTCAAGGTTGACCTTTTTGGGTCAAGGTCAACTTTTATGGGTCAGATTTGACCTTTATGGGTCAGGGTCGACCTACCGCCAAGAAGGAAGAACCTCCCCAGTCAGGGTCGACCTTAATGGGTCAAGGTTGACCTTACTGGGTCAGGGTTGACCTTATTTGGTTAGGGTCGACCTTCCCTATAAAAACATGAAATTTTCAATCACAGGCACTAGAACCAGGAACTTACCTCGGGCAGTGGTTATTTTCTAGCCAAGCACTCCCTCAGAACCTCCATGCATCTTGCTCGAAACTCCTCTCTCTTTAGCATCCTATCTCTTTTCGTAAACTCTAGAAATGGTAAGAATGATGTTGTAAGTGTCTCTTTCTCTTATTTATAGGTAGTAAATTAGGCTTTTACTAGGGTTTCATTTGAAGTTATTTAGGTTAAATTTGAATTTTCCCTTTATATGCATTTACATAGACATCTATTCTTTTATCATAACTTGAGTTCGGTAGCTCCATTTTTAGTGCCATCAGAGGTGTTGGAATTTTGATTTAGATACCTAACCTCTTAAATTAGTTTAGGAAGGTTTAGGACTCTTATAACGGGTTTATGAAAGGACTTTTTCAACAAAGTACATATTTAGCGTATAGAAATCACCTTATCACCCTGTTTCACCTTCCATGAATTAGTAAGCCAAATCAAGTGGGGGCATAAGGGGCTCTATATACTTCTCAAGATCATCATAGTAAGACTTAGGTGCTCTTTGGATTTTCATTAACCTCATGTGCTTCAGGTTGTGGATACTAATGGTTTCTTGCAGGATCTTTGCATTGAGGACTTGGCTATATCCTTTTTATACTTTATGATGTTTTCTTACTTTAGCTTGCATATTCACGTAGTATCATATCTAAGATAAAGTGGGGGATAAATGTATCATCTTAAAATGGAAGCACTTCCATTTTTATAGGTTTAGCACCCTCATTTTGTATGTTTGCATATTAGATTTGCATCTATGCTTGATTATACGTGTAGGTGAAATTAGTGTTAGGATATTGTGGATCCTCCTAGATTTCCCTTTCCTTGGATCTTTTCTCTAGGTATGACCTATGTATTGGTCCTCTTGGACCTCATCCTACTCTCTCTCTAGGCCTCTAGGCCTTCTTAACATTATGGCACATTCCCCCACCTTTCTAGGTCCCCGACTGACCTGGGAACCTTTCAGCAACTTTCTGATGACCTACCTGAAACCTCAGGTCAGGGTCGAGGTTGACCCTGACCTAGGTCAGGGTTGAGGTTGACCTTGACCTAGGTAGGGGTTGAAATCAACATTTACCTAGGTCAAGGGTGAGGTTGACATAGACCTCTATCAGGTGTTGGTCCCTACTTTCAAATCTGGAGCTTATCGGGGTCCTGAACTTAAAATAAGTCCCCGGGTTCAGATGTGGAAGTGTTTTCTCTGATATTTGAATTAATACATTCCCTCCTTAGTTTGAGATTGTTATTGGACCATGATTCAAAGTGAAATTTGAATTTGGATCTCTTGCATTGCCCTAGGAGACCTATGTTGAGATCTCCATATAAACACTTTCTTTTGCATTTGTTTGATCATGAAACATAATCGGGATATGACATGATGAAATGATGAGGCAAAAAGGCAAGAGGATGATATAAAAGGACAAGCTAGGAGGACATATCATCATCTTTAATCAAGCATTTTGAGGACAAGTTATGGTGGATCTTCATTGAAGCAAGAAGGATATCTCTTTAGATCTACTATTCACAACATTCAAGCATTCAAAGGACATTATCATGGGGTAGCAATTATGGATTGTGAGTTGATAGGAAAAATTTAGCCTTGGGGGCTTGGTATGCTTTCTTTTTCATATTCAAATCTATGCATTGCTTTCTCATTTCCAAGTTATGTTAGGGTTGTTAATCTAGAAGATTAGATCTTGATATTACATGTTTAAAGACTCTTTTCAAAAGAGCAACACACACACAATATACATTCTATATTCGACTATTCGTGGAGGTGGAGATCATCAAAATGGGGGTTTGACTAAGGCATAACCCTATATAGCCACACCAAAACCCCTCTTTTTAGATATATGCAGGTGCTATTTTTCAGGAGTTGCAGGTGCAGAATAACAGATTTGAGACCAGATTTGGATACCCTTTTTAGCGAACTACCAAGATCCGCAAATAGATTTTTTGTTGACATTGTGTAGGTTAGGGTCGAGATTATTGGGTCAAGGGTGGCATTTGTGGGTCAAGGTCAAGCTTTTTCATAAGATGACATCGAAATGGAAAACTATTTCTGGGTTTTGTTCATCTCTAAGTTCTGGTTCGGGATCAACTATCAGATTTTGTAGATACTCAATTTACAGACCTCAGAAAATGAGTTTTTCCAGATCTTTGATATCATGAGGTAGACATCTTATCCCACTATTCTTTACATACTCCTTTCAATCCTTTTTATCATAATAATTAAGTGTAAGAAACTAAAATTGGCCTTAGGATCTCTTTCTTATCTCATTATGTAAATCTTATTTAAGAAATCCTTTATGAGCAAAATTTAGACATTACATTTTGCTGAACCAGCGATACACAACTCTTTCTTTTCCTTGGTGTTAGATTTACATTTCATATTAGATCTTGCATGCATATAGAAGTAGACTTTCTTTTATGCTCTTGCATTTATATTTCAAAATTCATAAAAATCACAAAATTACTTTAAAAATACAAAAACATTTACACTTTTCATGTTTGTAGTGTTTCCTTGTGTCCAACATGTATGATTTTTGTTTTCAATACTTTGATGCTGATTTTTTTGTACAAAATGATAGATCCCTTAATGAGGTACATGGAAGTGAGAAAGAAAATGGTTCGAATGATATCCCCATGGATCCTATTCCTATTTCATCCTCCTCCACAACCTCTTCAATTGACCTTTACCATAGAGTGTATGCATGGTTACCTTCATATTCCTCTATTTGCAACATTGAGATAGCAAAAATGATATTTCCTAAACCTTTGATGATGGTAAAAGGATGTCCTCAAATAACTATTAAGGGTAAACCCAAAGATTTCTTGGATTTCTTTGATAACATGGATTCTCTTTCGCATGCTTATCGCACATGAAATAATCCTAAACCCATTGTCCCAGCAAATTTACCTCCTCAAACCGTGCTTCCTCAAGCACCTAGGTTACCTTCTTTCTTTAAGGAATATGACTTAGTGGAACAATTACGGGCTACTCTGATTAAGATATCTTTATGGGAATTACTTCAAACTTCTCCTACGTATCATGAGGCATTACAAAAAGCTTTATCTACTCTCCCTGCTATGCCTCCTAATCAAGAGAACATTAATTCATTTTTGGAATGCATGGATAATATGCCTTCTATACCTCCTATTGTGTTTTCCAATAATGATTTACCTGCTGTTGAGGTATAGAATCAATATGATGCTCTTATGGTTTTTGTCTCTAGTAATCAGAGTATCATTCGCAGAACATTGATTGATAATGGATCTGGGCTTAATGTTTGTAGCATGGATATGCTTAGGGAAATTAAGGCCAATCTTACAACAATTCAACTGGATAATATTCCTACTCATGGATTTGATAATATTGCAAAGAAAACTTTGGGTATTATTACACTACCCATTAAATTGGTCCTATGCTTCTGTATACTCCTATCCATGTTATGCCTGGACCACTCAATTATAACCTTCTATTAGGAAGACCCTAGTTACATAATATGGATATGGTTCCTTCTACTCTTCATCACAAGGTTAGGTTCATTTATAACAATCTAATGTACACACTACATGCGGATGATGCACCAAATCCTTTCCTGAATGCAGAATATGCTTAGATTCCCGAGCCTATACAACCAGCTAAAAAACTTGAACAACCACCTGAGGTTAAACAAGATGAGATTCCATCTTCTTCCCTGATAGAAGATGATTGGGGAAAATATTGGATTTTAATCCTACTTTTATAAGAGAATATAAAGTATCAAAATTAGAATTGATGAAAGAACAAACTGAGTTTGAAAAACAAGTCTTTATTCCTTCTCCACTTTCTGAGGAGTTAAAAAGTAACTTTGTTGCTGCTTCTCATGATGAAACAATCAAGACAATAAAGCCAAATTTCTATGACATTGTGACATATGCCACTCCTTTAACTCAATCCGATATGGCGGGCAGATATGGTTTTGGTTATGATTTACTTTAGAAATCAGGATTTAATGGGAAACATTGTGGTAAGTATGAACAAGGTATACAAGTACCCTTGGATAACGAAGGTTGTGATTATACTTATGGGTTAGGATTCAATCCTTATAGGAAACCATTGGCTTTTCCTCTTAATGTTAATCATATTTGTGGTGGACATTTGAAATTGGTTAATCCGCTTCTCCTTGACATGGATCAAAAGCCTAGGTTGGACATCTTTCCTGAGGATGAAGCCCTTGCTAATTTTTTAGGAGCTTATCAAGATTTACCTACATTTCATCATAAAAGGAGGAAGTTGTATTGCCTGAATAGTGAAGCCTATTTTGAAGAACATGATGAATTGGATATTTCACCTTTGCCAATAGATTCTCCTATACAAAGTAATTTATTAATTACTCAGACCATTAACATTCAAGTGGACAAGAATGATGTTCAAAGGACAATCAAAATTGGGAAGTGTTTGAGTCATGATGAGCATGATCAATTGGTTTCTCTCTTGCTTGAATATAAGGATATATTTTCTTGGACATATTCATATATGCCAGGTATAGACCCCAAAATTTTCACTCATAATATTGTCCTTAAACCCAATGCTAAACCTGTGAAACAAAAGATTCACAAGATGAATCCTAGCATCACTTTACTAGTAAAAGCTGAAATTGAAAAATTACTAGGTGTCGGATTCATCCGCTCTATTGATTATGCTGAATGGATTTCCAATATTGTGGATTTTTCTAAGGGAGGAAATAAAATAAGAATGTGCACTAATTTCTAAGACCTAAATAAAGCATCCTTAAAAGATGACTTCTCGCTACCTAATATTGACATGATTGTGGATTCAACAACAAGTTATGCATTATTGTCTTTTATGGATGGATTTTTGGGTTATAATAAAATCTTTATTCCTATTGAGGATCAACTTAAGACCACATTTATTACACCTTGGGGGATAGTCTGTTGGGTCAGGATGCCTTTTGCATTAAGAAATGCAGGAGCTACTTATCAAAGCGCCATGACTTTGATTATTCATGATTACATTCATAAGATTTTGGAAGATTATGTGGATGATATCTTGGCAAAGTCTATACAAAGAGAAGATCATGTGTTCATTTTAAGACAAATATTTGAAAGAATTAGGAATTAAAAACATGAGGTTATATCCTAAGAAATAAACATGATTTATTAATAGAAAAGGAACTATTCATCAAAAAAAAAACATGAGGTTAAATCCTAAGAAATGTGCTTTTGGAGTTGATTCTGGAAAATTATGAGGATTTATTATCTCTAAGCGAGGCATAGAAGTTGATACTGAGAAGATTGATGCTATTGTTAACATGCCTCCTCCTAAGAATATTTCTCAATTGCACAGTTTACAAGGTAAAATACAATCTATTCATCGCTTAATTTCTAACCTAGTCGATAGGACTGTTCCTTTTACTTCTTTACTCATAAAAGATACTTTTTTTTTCTTGGAATCAGGAATGCAAGAAGCCTTTTGAGAAATTTAAAGAATATCTTGCTAATCCTCCTATCCTAAAACCTAATCAATTCAATAAACCATTTTGTCTATATACTTCTGCCACTTCCAATGCTGTGAGTGCATTGTTGGCTCAACATGATAGTGACGGAAAGGAAAGACCGCTATACTATATTAGTCAAACTTGTTGGATTATGAAACACAATATACTCAACTCGAATGACAATGCTTGGCTTTAGTTTATGCTTGTCAAAAACTCTGGCATTACTTACTCAATGTTAAAGTCAATGTGATTGTTAAATTTGATCCTTTAAAACACCTTTTCTCAAAAACTGATCTCTCCGATCGATTAGCAAAATGGGTGATCTTTCTCACAAAATTTGATCTTAATTTCGTCCTTCAAAAGTCAATTAAAGGACAAGTTTTAACTGATTATTTAGCTGAAGCTCCTTTTCCTCATTCTAATACAACTGTTACCTCAGTAGAATTCCCTGATGAGCATATATTTGCAATCAAACAAGATGATACTTGGGAGTTATATTTTGATGGCTCTAGATGCAAGATAGGTTCTGGGGTGGGCATTATCTTGATCCCTCCTATGAAGAAACTGATCCCTATGTCATATAAATTAACTTTTCCTTGTACTAACAACATTGCGGAGTATGAAGCTCTTATAGCTGGTTTACGAGAAGCTTCATCTCTTCATATTAAAAACATAGAAATTTACAGGGATTCACAATTTATTGTGGAACAAATAAAAGGAGGTTATCAAACTAAGAATGATAGGATGGCACAATATCAAGATTTGGCTCTGGATATTCTTTCACAATTCTCTTCTTACACAATTCAAACTTTACCTAGGAAAGATAATCGACATGCAGACGGCATGGCAAGCACGACTTCTTTGGTTTGTCTTGAGAATAAAAATGAGGACTTTCAATGCACTTACACACTCTTAAATTCTCTGCAATTTCTGATAAGGTTACTGTTGATTGTTGTAGTTTGCATTTAGATGAATGGTATTCACATATCTTTCATTTTGTGAAAGATAATACTTTTCCAGAATCGGCAACAAGGAACACACGTAATCATATTAGAAAGCTTTCAACCTGCTATATAATTTTAGGGGAAACAATTTACAAATGTTCTTACAATGGTTTACTATTAAGATGTCTTAACAAAACTAAAGGACCTGTAGCTTTAGTAGAAGCTCACTCTGGTTCTTGTGGAGGACATTTTGGTGGGAAATGTTTAGTTAATAAACTCCTTAGAATGGGATACTACTGGAAAACAATGGAACAAGATTCCTTTACATTTATCAAAAAGTGTCCTCAAGGTCAACAACATGGTAATCTATTCCATGCTCTTTCTCGTGAGCTTCGTAATCAAGTTGCTCCGTGGCCTTTTAGCATTTGGGGTTTTGACCTTATTGGAAAAATCTCACCAGCTTCTTCTCAAGGAGATACATACATTCTCACGGCTACGGATTACTTTAAGAAATTGGTAGAAGCTATCCCTCTTCATTCTACTACTGCAGATGTTATCTATGATTTCATCCTTAACCATATTATAGCATGATTTGGTATTCCTTCACTGATAGTTTCGGATAATGGTACATCTTCTAAGAAGAAAGAAGTCACTAAATTCATGGAGAAACATTGTATACAACATAGATTTTCTACTCCCTACTACCCTCAATCTAATGGTCAAGCTGAAGAATCGAATAAGGTTATTGAACAAATATTAAAGAAAATAGTCAACAAACATATGAAATATTGGCATACACAACTTACTTATGCCTTGTGGGCTTATAGGACTAGTGTTCATATGACCTCTGGCACTTCACCTTATAATATTGTTTATGGGATTGAGGCTATCATGCCTTTGCAATTAGAAATACAATCCTTGCATGTTTCATTTCATGGGATCATTGACAAAGATACTTTTCGGGAACAACAATTACAAGAATTAGAAATGTTAGATGAACAATGAATAAATGCTTTGGAACACATTAAGGCCTATTATAAATCACTCAAAAAAAAATATAATCACAAAGTGATTGAATGGTCATTCTTGGCAGGTGATTTTGTCTTATATGAGAACCAAAGAAATGTGAATGCTTTACTCGGTGAGAAAGGAAAATTTAGTCCAAATTGGCTTGGACCCCTTGTGGTAATTGAGGATTTTACTTTAGGTGCTTATAAAATTTCTGATATGAATGGCATTCCTCTTAGGGAACCAATTAATATCATGCATCTCAAACATTATTATCCCTAAATCCTCATTTATTTATTTATGTGTGTATGTGTTCCTTATAGAATAATTATTTTATAAGTTTTGTAACTTAGAATGCATTTCATACATATTTTCCTTTCCTCTTTGTTTTTAAGTTTTATACATTGATGAAAGTAAAAATTAATCAACCATAGAACTAAATGATCCAAAAACAAATTTTTCTTCATAAATAAATTTTTTTGAGTTTGGTACATATGCGGCACAAAGTGCCATATCTATCAATCTCTATCTTGATGCTCTGAAGGTCAGTGGCTCCCAGTTCTCTCAGATCTGTGGTATGGGGCTAAGGATCTCAAAATGATAGTTTGTGTGTGACTCCTCTATATTCTCATCTCCTAGATCCACTCCTGAGCTCTCTGCATGTCAGCCATCAATTTCTCTTCTCTCTCCTTGCATAAGCTCAACTCTTAATGTACACATAGGAAGATATCTGCATGTCTTCTGGGATCCCTTTGTCCTATAAGGGACTCTCTCTCGCTAGCTGGTAGTTGGTAGGATATACATGTATCCTTCAGAACCTTGGATAAAAAAATCCTACACTCCACTACGCTCCCTACAAAATTCAAATGTAAAACTTATTTAATTTCTTCTTCTAAACAAAATCTTTATTCAAAACATTCTAAAGTTGTATCATACTTGGATCTCCTACCTAGGTATCACTAAAGGAACTAGATGGTGGGGGCATGGAATGGATACTTTCTCCTTACTCACTCTATCTAGGCCTTGGTGGTGGTGTCTCTATGTGCACTCGAGGAGGTCTCTATGATCTCAAGGGAGTAACATAGACTAGGTGATCACCAGTCCCTGTACTGTGGCCTAGGGGCATCTCTGCCACTCTTTCCTCTGCTCTCTCCTCCTCCATATGATCTCCCACAAAGGGAGGCTCCTACTCATCTCTCTGATCCTCCTCCTCTCCTACTGGTATGTCATCTCCTTGGTGGTTTCTCTTTGAAGGACCTGGATCACCTGTGGGGTAGTCATCGGGGAAGATAGGATGGGTCCCCTGTAAAATCCAGTATCTGATATACTCTCTGCTAACACCTACATAAGATAGATTAGGGGCTACATATATATCATCTGTCTCATCTATCTCACTATCCACAATATTAGCTACTATTGGTCAACGTATGGCACCGGGTCTTTGATAGTATCTCGTCACATATGTATACTGAGGTACCATATGAGGGACCCCCTGTATCAAACCGAACTCTCTCATCACCCTATCATAGTAATACAACATCATGACATGATTAATAGGACCTTCTAGCAGCTTAGGGTACTGTGAGTGTCTCAATTAATGTCAGGTATTCGGTGACTCTATCATCTCACAATAAGGTCTCCATATCACATCTATACCTGGTATACGGTTAAAGGATACCCTCCAAAAGAGGATATCTCCATGCTACCAGACACCTGCTAGTGGATATGAAAAGACTCTCGGTGTGCTTGCATCTATGATCATAGGAGTACCTTGTGGTCATGTACATGTGCAATGCTCAAACATCCAAACCTGTAGCAGGGCACACACCGTAAGACTCTCCCACTGGTATCTCACTAACTAACTTAGCTCGTGATAAAGATGAGCCAACATGCTATGGACCCATGAGACAGTGACCCTGTCACTCTCCATCCTGTGTACAAGATGGGTGAATGGTGCTAAAAATACTATACCCTTTGTGTTGGGCACTACAACCAAAGAAAGTATACATAGCATCACTCTCTGTACCAAAGGTGTCAGACCTACTAGTATGGTTGCCAGAGATATCTAATTTGATCTGGTCCTCAACTGTGGTACCTATCCCAAACAATACTCCATATCTGCAAAAACTTGAGGTAGACCCTGCGGTACTCTTAGTCTGATAGGCTTGCCTCAGACCGAAAGTCATAGGATCTTGTACACATCCTCCATTGTGACTGTGATCTCTCCTGATGGAAGATGGAAAGAACATGTATCCTCATCCCATCTCTCTATCATGGATGATATCATTGACCAATGGAACCTCAGCTATGGTAGGGCTGCTACCCAGTACAATCCTACATCTCTCAATAACTATATCTATTCCTGTTGTAGCTCAGCGACACTCCCTTTGATAGATAGTAGTAACCCTCTGAAGGGATGCTCTCGAAGAGGGACTGGATCCTGCGAGCACTAACATGAATCATATCAGTACTTCTACATCAAACATCTTCTTTACCCACTTGACCTAGTCAGGGTTGACCTTTTTGGGTCAAGGTCAACCTTTATGGGTCAGGGTTGACCTTTATGCATCAGGGTCGACCTGCCCCTGAGAAGGACAAAACCTCCCCAGTCAGGTTTGACCTTAATGGGTCAAGGTCAACCTTACTGGGTCAGGGTTGACCTTATTGGGTCAGGGTTGACCTTCCCTATAAAAAAATTAAATTTTCAATCATAGGCATTAGAAATAGGAACTTACCTCGGTCAATGGTTGTTTGCTGGCCAGGCACTCCCTCAGAACCTCCATGCGGCTCGCTCAAAACTCCTCTCTCTTCAGCATCCTATCTATTTTATGAAACTCTACATATGGTAAGAAGGAGGTGGCAAGTGTCTCTTTTTCTTATTTATAGGTAGTAAATTAGGGTTTTACTAGGGTTTCATTTGAAGTTATTTAGGTTAAATTCAAATTTTCCCTTTATATGCATTTAGATAGACATCTATTCTTTTTATCATAACTTGAGTCTGGTAGCTCCATTTTTAGTGTTGTTAGAGGTGTTGGAATCTTGATTCAGATACCTAACCTCTTGAATCAGTTTAGGAAGGTTTCCAACCCTTATATCTAGTTTAGGAAAGGACTTTTTCAACAAATTGCATATTCAATGTATAGAAATCACCTTATCACCCTATTTCACCTTCCATGAATTAGTAAGCCAAACCAGGGGGGGCATAAGGGGCTCTATATACTTCTCAAGATAATCATAGTAAGACTTAGGTGCTCTTTGGATTTTAATTAACCTCATGTGCTGCAGGTTGTGGATACTAATGGTTTCTTGCAGGATCTTTGCATTGAGGACTTGGCTATATCCTTTTTATACTTTATGATGTTTTCTTACTTTAGCTTGCATATTAACGTAGTATCATATCTAAGCTAAAGTGGGGGATAAATGTATCATCTTAAAATGGAAGCACTTCCATTTTCATAGGTTTAGCACCCTCCTTTTGTATGTTTGCATATTAGATTTTCATTTGTGCTTGATTATACATGTGTAGGTGAAATTAGGGTTAGGATCTTGTGGATCCTCCTAGATTTCCCTCTCCATGGATCTTTTCTCTAGGTAGGACCTATGTATTGGTCCTCCTGGACCTCATCCTACTCTCTCTCTAGGCCTCTAGGCCTTCTTAACATTCTAGCACATTCCCCCACCTTCCTAGGTCCCCGGCTGACCTGGGAAACTCTCATCAACTTTTTGAAGACCTACCTAAAAACTCAGGTTAGGTTCGAGGTCTACCTTGACCTAGGTCAGGGTTGAAGTTGACCTTGACCTAGGTGAAGGGCAAGGTTGATATAGACCTTTGTTGGGTGTTGGTTCCCGCTTTCAAATCTGGAGCTTATCGGGGTCCAGAACTTAAAATAGGTCCCCAGGTTCGGATGTGGAAGTGTTTTCTCTGATATTTGAATTAATATGTTCTCTCCTTAGTTTGTGATTGTGATTGGACCATGATTCAAGGTGAAATTTTAATTTGGATCTCTTGCATTGCCCTAGGAGGCCTATGTTGAGATCTCTATATAAACACTCTCTTTTGCATTCATTTGATCATGAAATAGAATCGAGAGATGACATGATGAATTGATGATGCAAACAAGCAAGAGGATGATATAGAAGGACAAGATAGGAGGACATATCATCATCTTCAATCATGCATTTTGAGGAAAATTTGTGGTGGATTTTCATTGAAGCAAGAATGCTCTCTCTTTAGATCTACTATTCACAACATTCAAGCATTCAAAGGACATTATCATGGGGTAGCAATTACGGATTGTGAGTTGATAGGAATACTTTAGCCTTGAGGGCTTGGTATGCTTTCTTTTTCATATTCAAATCTATGCATTGCTTTCTCATTTCCAAGTTATGTTAGGGTTGTTAATCTAGAAGATTAGATCTTGATATTACATGTTTAAAGACTCTTTTCAAAAG
>MU227617.1:7387-20478 GCA_018584345.1 Thuja plicata | reverse complement strand
GAATAACCAGAAATGAGAGGTAGAGCTTGAAAGAAGCTACCTGTACGCTTTGAACTTCGACCAGACCACCCTTCCAGTGCCCAGACCCCGCAATGTACAATAGGGAAAAATGACTTACCCAGCTTCTGTTTTTAGTTGTCGTTTGAAGCGCGAAATATACTCCATTATACAAGTATTAATAGGGTTTTTGATACCAAGTGGTGATAAGCAATAAATTCTTTCAGATCAAATTAACTCTTCAGGATCCGCCACCTTTTCGATCATCATTATTCAATCTCAAACCAAAGATCTCCCACCCGTGCAAATGATTGCCTCGTTTTCTGTGCACTGGCCCGTCCAATGGAATTATGCCACGTCATGCGGCGCGTCTTGTCAGGACATCACATCATTATTGATCACGCCGGCAGCCCGTTTGAACTACTTTGAACTACTTCGAACCGGATTTCAAAGAGGTTCAAAGAGGTTCAACCTCTCTCAAGAGGAAAATGCCACACGCTTTCCTGCATAACACATCGTTAGTAATAAAGGACTTAGGCCGCTTTTGAACTCCTTCGAACTACTTCAAACCAGAGTTCGAAGAGGTTTGAAGTGATTCAAATGACTCGAAAGGATATGTTATCGGTTTAAAAATGGATCAAACTGATACAAACGACGCCGAAAGCTTGGATTTGACAAACTCAAATGTGCGAAGGCTCGTGAGAAGACCAACAAGGTGGAAAAATAGATAGAGTGAAGCTTTGACTAATGAAGACATGAGAACTTGAAAAGTTCAAAATAAGGCAACTCTTACTCACCCAACAGTCCTTTAGGTTTTTCTATGTAGACTTCTTCCTTTAAGTCACCATTCAAAAAGGCTGATTTAACATCCATTTGATAAACTTTAAAATCTTTTATTGGTGCATATGCTAAAAAAAAATTTATGGCTTCTAGTCTTCTCACAGGGGAAAATTTATTAGTATAATCTATCCCTTCTCTTTGCACATATCCTTTACATACCAATCTTGCTTTGTTTCTTATTACTGTACCTTCTTCATTCATTTTGTTTCTAAAAATCCACTTTGTTCCAATCACATTTTTATCACTAGGTCTAGGAACCAATTCCCATGTATCATTCTTGATTATCTGATCTAGTTCTTCTTTCATTGCATCCTTCCAATTAGAATCATTAAAAGCATCTTCAATACTCAAAGGTTCAATCTGAGAAAGTAAACATACCTCTTCATCCACTGTTAAGATCTTTGCTTTTGATCTGGTCAAAACTTTGCTGCTCTGATCTCCAATGATGTCATTTTTAGAGTGGTATCTAGATGTAAACTTAGGAACCTTAGGTGTGAATTCTTCCTCTGTAATTTGTGGTTTTCATTTGCATGAATTAGGGTCATTGCATGAGACATCAATGCAATCAAACATTTCTTCAATCATAGTATCTTTACTGTTAGGTCTCGGTTCTTCTTCAATCAAGGGTGCATATTCATAGTAACTCTCTTGAATCATAACATTCTCATCAATCTTAACATGCGTGCTTTCAATTATCTTCTTTAATCTCAAATTGAAACATCTGTAAGCTTTTCTTTTAGTAGAGTAACCAAGAAAAATACCTTCATCACTTCTAGCATCAAACTTGCCAATACTGTTATCTCTCTTGATGTAGCACTTGCTACCAAATATTCTGAAATATTTTACTATAGGTACATTACCAAACCAAAGTTCATAGGGTGTCTTGTCCACGCTTGGTCTTAATTGTGTTTTGTTGATAGTGTACACTACTGTGTTCACTGCATCTCTCCAATAGGTGTGTGCCACTTTTCCTTCAATCATCATAGTGCGTGATGTATCAATTATAATCCTATTTCTCCTTTCTACAATTCCATTTTGTTGAGGTGTTCTAGGGGCACTCAACTATATTTTTATTCCATGTTCTTCATAGTAGTCATAAAACTAGTCAGAGGTGAATTCTCCTCCTCTATCTGATCTTAAGCATTTTAGTTTTAGTCCAGATTCATTCTCAACCTTAGCTTTGAATATTTTGAACTTCTCAAAGGCTTCTGACTTCCCTTTTAAGAAAGAAACCCACATCATTCTAGAAAATTCATCAACAAACAAAATAAAGTACCTTTCACCATAGTATGATCTTTTTTGATTAGGACCGCATAAATCTGTATGCACTAAGTCCAACTTGTTTTCAGCTGAGGTGTGCTTGCTTCTAAAGGAACTCCTTACATGTTTACCCATAACACTTTCCCTGCAAATTGTATCAACTGGTCTTGCAATGCTTGGTAGGTCTCTAACTACCTTGACATTACTGATCTTTACTATATTATCAAAGTTGATATGACATAGTCTCTTGTGCCATAACAAACTGTCATCTACTTTTGCAACAAAACAACTTATATCAGAATTAAGCTGAAAAACATTACCTTTTGTTTTAGAGCCTGATGTAATCATGTCTCCATCCTTTTTGTTAATGATGCACTTGTTGTATTTGAACTCCAAATGATAGCCTTTGTCAAGTAGCTATCCAACACTCAGCAAGTTATGATGTAATCCATCAACATATAAGACATCATCTATCTTATTATTTCCATCCAAGGTGATGGAACCTCTGCCTATGATAGGTTTAGGAGTGTTATCTCCAAATCTAACCATACCACCCTTGTATTTGTCTAGATGAACAAATCTATCTTTGTCACCTGTCATGTGATGTGAGCATCCACTGTCAATGATCCAATCAGTTCTGACATCTATTTTGGAAATTAAGGCTAATTCATGATCTTCTTCTTTATCTACAATGTCCATATCTTCAAGAAACTTTTCCATGTCTTCAAGGGAAACGAATCCAATTTAATCTTCTCTTGAATCTTTATCAGTTACACCTTCTTTAGCATGGTAACATTCCTTTCTATATTTAGGTTTGTAATTAGATCTAAACTTCTTAACTCTTGTGGGACATTTAGATGCAAAGTGACCAATCTTGTTACATGAAAAACACTTGAATGGAAGTTGTCCTTCATACTTTCCTTTTCCCTTCTTTTCTCTCTTAGAAATCATGGAAATTATTTCTTCTAGCTCTTCATCAGTTTCTTCATTCTCATTATGACTAGAGATGTGTGAGGATTTCTTACCGTTGATTGAAGATTTGAAGGCTGTTTCATTCTTAGGTTCAGTCTTCAATCTTGATATCTCAAATGCAGAGATTTTGCTGATCAAAGTTTCTCTCTTGAAGTCTTGTGAGAATTGCATAGTTTCCTCTAAAATATTGATCTTGTTATCATAGTCTAATGTCAAAGTAGTTAACAACTTGTCCATTATATCTTCTTCTAAAATTTCTCCTCCATTGTTTCCGATTCCAGATACTGCTTCATTTATCCTCTCATTATAAGCTCTAATGTTCTCTTCAGGTAACATCTCAAGATTGTTGTATTTCTTCTTCCATGTCTTCATGCGTGCTTTTTTTGCTTGAACATCTCCTTCAAACATGTCTTATAAATGCTTCCATATGATATATGCTTTGTCAATCTTCTTGATCTCAGAAAATTCACTGTCAAATAAGGCATTGATTAGGGATTCTTTGGCAATTACATTATTGGTAAATGTTTCCTTCTATCTTCTAGTAGCACCGTCCTTTGCAAGGTCTTTTAGAGATGGAATTTCAACCTCTTGTGTAGAAATCTCAAAGATCTCTAATCCAATGCACTGAAGATGTGTTATCATTTTGTTCCTCCAATCCAAATAGTTCTCTTCATCGAACTTAGGGATGTCTTTTCTGAAGTAAGACATCTTGATCTACCTTAAGCTATTAGGCTTTCTCTCCAAGGCACTTGGCTCTGATACCAATTGTTAGAATACTTCAGAGATAGCTGAGAGGGGGGGGTGAATTAGTTATCAGCAACTTTAAATATTTTCTACTTATTAATCCAGAATGATATGAACTTAATATACAATCAGATAACACATTACACAACACATCAATTTGGTTATGGGGAAACCAAGTGGTAAAAACCCCGGTGGGAATTAGTACCCACAAAGAACTATAATGTTTATAGTAATCCCTGTTAAAAGATTCTTTAACCCTGTTAGGAGTTGTACAATACAATGCAGTAGTATAGTTGACCTGGTTAAGGGTCGGACCCTATTAGGAGTCTTTTACAATAACCCTATTAGGGGTGGTGGACTCACTATCCAAAGGACTCAATGTCCAAGAAGTGAAGGCTACAACCTTCTGGATAATTGATACACACTGTACCAATGGAATGAACTATTGTTTTGACACTGCTTGTCTGATCAGTTCCTTTTGTGCTCCAATTATTTAACCTCTTGTAAAGCAATATAAAAATATGCTCTATATTCTGAATGCTTCAACATAAACATCTATATTATCAACATATGATAAATATAGCTCTACTGCATCAACACTCTCCTCTGCTTGTCAATCTCTGGCTTTCGCAACTCTTCTTATCACAAATGACCTTGTATAAATACATACACAAAATATGAGATCATGGGACCTATTAGACAACTCTTCATAACATCCTTGTCAACTCTACTAAGCGCGCAAGCATAATTACAACTGCGCAAGTCAATGCTGAACAAACGCGTCGCTTCACTAAGTCAGTTTCATCAATTTAATCATAACTTTTTAATCTTCTTGAAAAATGTCTTGCACCTTTAGAAAAATATCAACAACACATAACTAATCATGAATATGCACATGCGTATCCTGAAGATAGGCACAACTCAAGAACACATTACATACGTCGGCCTTAAACCGTTAATCCTCCAGAACTGTAACCGTCAATTACAGAATTACATATCTTTACTAAACTTCATATCTGAGTCTATGTGTATGAACATAGCATAATAAACATGTCAACAACATGTATCTATCCACGCAAGTCTTCATGTCATCATATGGATAAGTACATACAGAAGTGTTGCTGGTATTATATGTTGTCATCAATGACAAACATACAATCAATCAACTATCCAGAATCAAATCTCCAACACTAACCACTTCAAAACATCATAGAAAAATACTAAGTAGAAAAATACAAAAGAATACACAACTTATATCTCTCACTCTTACCTATCATTCCACCAAAGGGGTTTGCAAAATACTAAATCTAACTATATTTTTTGTGAAGCGCACGGAAGATACTATGTTATGTTTTTATGAAAATCATAGAAACAATTTTTTTACATAATGGTTTTAATCTCGTAATCTTATCCATTTTTCAAAAAAATTTAGTAGTTTAGAAACTAGATTTTGAGTACTACAATTCTTATTCTTCACACAGCTCTTGATTTTGAATGCATGACCCTCAAATTTATTTTCAAAGTTTAGGTTTACCCATTTCAGAAAAATAATGTGGCCACTTATACCCCCTTTTTGTTCACCATCTTGGTGCACATGCCCCTTTTACTCTTTTTAATCCTTTTTTTCTTTGATCAAAAGATTCTAATTTTTTATTTGATCAAAGGATTCTAATTTTGTAGCTCATGCTTTACATCAAGAGGTACATTAGGGCATGCTTTCAAAGTGGACAATTTATTTAGCATGTGAAAAGCTAGAAATGGTACTTTATTTTCAAGTACTATTGTGGATGCTCACTTTTTTGCTATTAGATACTCACTTGTCTTGGCCAATAAAATGGATTTGGAGGTTGTTTGTATAATCTTACTAAACATCATGCTAATGATTTGGTTATTATTGTTTGTGTGCAATCTTCTTTGGCTAGGAAGGTTGGTCTAGCTCCATATTAACATTAATATAATTGAAGAAACATTACTCATTATGAACATATTTTTCAATGCTCTAAAGAATGTAATCAACATAGATATTGTGGTTGGTCTACCTCATTATGTCTACTTCTCAACATGGTTCTAATATTTGTAATTTGTATCATAGTAATAATTTGTATCATAGTAATAATTTGTATCATAGTAATAAGCTTTACATGAATTTTTAGATGAGGAGGAATTAAAAGACTAAAAGAATCCTATAACAAATTTGTTAGCTGCCTTTTTTTTTTTATGATTAGTGCCTTTCCTATTAATTAAATTTAAAAGTTACATATTCACAAAAAGGGGTCAGGGGACATAAAAATAACCGTGCGAGAGTTCACACGACATCCAGCCAGAAATAGAAACTAGAAACTATTCATAAAAAAAAAGCCTTCAGGATGCAAGAGCAGTGCCAGCTGAAGGATGATCTATATCATTAGAACCCCAGCCATCCTTGGGTTTGACTGGAGGGTCAGGAACTGCCCAGCCATCTGCAATGTATTTTTTATCTTTTTCTTTCTCCTTTGCCAGAGGCGGATAAATAGCCAGCCAGGCAGGGTGATGTAATGACAAGTATGGCTCACAACCCTATCTTCTTATAGGGTATCTTATAGGCCACTTCTCTATCCTATTAGGGTTCTTAGATAACCCTAATCTTCCAAGGATTCTTTTCCCCAATCCTTCCCCTATTTAACTTGTCAACACCAATCAACAAATCAACTCAACTCACTACATACCCCATAGAGGTCTTCTTGCACCTTCTATACTAATTGATCCAAAATTGATCAAAACCAAACAACAATGGAGAGGGAGGCTTCTAGAAAGACAATTGAATCCAACTCAATGTCTAAGAACACAATTACTAATGAAATACCAATCGAGTTCAAGTAAACACTCCAAACTCACCCAAAACATGGCTACAAGCATTAGGCCTAATTAGGCACCTTTCTGCAAATAAATTCAAAAGATTATAAAAAAGGTGAAAAAATAATTCCATATCTAGACACCCTTTTTTAAGACCTTTAATATTTTCTAGGTCTTACCTTCCCAAACTGTTCGTACAAAGGGTTACTATTTTCAAGTTTATAATTAAGGGTTTCACCATTTACTAAACTTACCCACAAGGGTTCAAGTTTTCACCATGAAGAATTGATCACCCAAACTTACCATTATATTTGAGGCTTCTTCATACACACTTCCTCATCTCCACATCCTTTGATTGAAGCTACCAATTCTTTCAATCACTCATATTGCCTCTATAATTCACTGTGGATCCCTATCCATGCATCTCTGGCTCGCCTATGGCATCACTGTAAAATTAGAAAATATTCTTTCTAGGGCCCATCCTTTGTCACACATATAGTACAAGGAGTCACCTCACCCATTACAAGATCCCATACAAGTTCCACGGTGGAATGATGAGCTATGACCCCATTTGAAAAAACTGTCTGGTTTAGACCAGCGACAGTGTAGAAAACAAAACTATTTACAAAAGAAATGAAACTAGAAATAAAAAAACCAACTAATCACATACAAAAAAAATAAATTATATCAACTAACTCTTTCACAACTCAAGGTCCATATTTCAATCCATTAAACACCAAAATGTCTACAAAATGCTCAACTGTAATGGTTTTCCAATTACAAAGTCCGTATACTGAATTTCCAAATTCATCCAACCCCACACACATGTCGAGGGAGGCCTTATGTAGTTGAGTGTGGTAATAATCCAATAGTTTTTGACATTTATACAACCAATTTCTCAAAGATCCATAATTGCAAGAAATGTTGTCAATGTTGTCAATGACAACATTGACAACTTTTACAAGTTTTTGATTCTTGCATTCTAACTTGGTCAACACACCATATAGCTTATCCAAATGCACTAAAATTCCTATTAGAACCAAAATTATCTCTCCTAGACTCTAACAAGCATAAAAACCAAGGTTCCATCATTTTGGAACATTACCTTTATTTGAACAAAACACTACTTCTTAATATCAAATGACCTAGTTAGGTCTTCTAACCAAATCAACACAACTTAGGACCTATCTAGTCCTATCATTTCACTAGTCACTTGACTAAGAACACTACAATCCAAAATAAAACTAGGAGCCTAGGTTACTAACTAGCCCTACCTAGGTGCTCCTGCACCATACTCCCCCACAAAGGGAAGTCATGTCACTCCTGTGGACACAATGTCTTCAGGAATGCCCATCTTCTTGAAATCTACATCAGCAATCCATGTTGCCTCTGAATCTAGTTTGTGTTTCCACTTCATGAGGTGTTCCATGTGCACCTTATGTATGGTAGTCTTCTTGACCCTTGAGTCCAATACTCTATCAGCTTTTTTCTTCATCTTGGGAGGTAAAACATCAGGTTCCACATCTTTGCCAAACTCTTCTCTATTCACATCCATATTTGTCAAATGTCCCTTAAATTTTATCAAATTGTCCACATTAAAGACATGTGAGATGCTCAATTCAATAGGTAGATCCACCTTATAGGAATTATCCCCATACTTGGCTAAAATCTTGCAGGGTCCCTCTCTCTTCATATGTAGTTTTGTAGGCATCCCCTTCTGTAACCTAGACTTGTTTAGATGTACCATAGCATAATCACCTACTACAAATTGATCATATTTTCTCTTCTCATCCATCCTAGCCTTCAACTTTGGGTTAGACTCTAGTATTGTCTTCTTCACATGCTCTTGGATCTCCTTCATGGTTTGAGTGAAGTCTTTAGCATGACCACTCCTATACTACATAGCTCCAAATTCTCTCACCTCATATAGACCCCTTGGATGCATCCCATAAACAACTTCAAATGTGCTTCTTCCCATTGTTCTGTTAACACTGTCATTGTACGCATACTCTGCTTGGGGAATGACCACATCCCATGTTTTCCCATACTCCTTGGTTAGGCACCTTAACAAGTTACCTAACACTCTGTTACCCACCTCAGTTTGGCCATCAATATGAGGGTGGTAAGCTGAACCAAATGACAAGCTGGTTCCCACTACTCCACAATGTTTTCCAAAAATGGCTCATGAACTTAACATCCCTATCTGATACAATACTTAGGGGTAGTCCATGGACTCGTAAAATATCCTTAAAGAACAAGTGTGCAATGTTTTTGATATCATTTGTAGCCTTAAAAGGTATAAAATGACCCATCTTGCTAAATATTTCTACCACAACATAAATACTATCATGGCCATGCTTGGTCTTAGGTAACCCTACAATGAAATCCATGCTAACACACTCCCATGGTCTGTTAGGGATTGGAAAAGGTTGGTTCAGACCTGCATTGCTAGCTCCTCCTTTTCTTTCATGCATACTACAGACTGTTCAACATTCTTGTTTACATCTCTCGCCATCTTGGGCCAATGGTAAAACCTTTAAACTAACTCTAGGGTTTTTTTCACACCAAAATGGCCACTCAAGCTTCCATTATGATTTTCCTAAATGAAATTTTCTCTCATTGAACCCTTAGGGACACAATTGGTTCCCCTTAAAAAACAATCCACTCTGCAAGGTAAAATCCAAATAATGGATATGAAAATGATTCTAAAAATCAGAGCATACCTTATAGGCTTCACCAAAGTCTTCATCTCTCTGTAGAGGTCTTTGAAACTCTCTATCCCAATTCTCTTCAACTGAACTTCCTGAATGGTTAACAAACTCTTGCTCAAGGCATCTATAACCTTGTTCAATTATCCCTTTTTGTGCTTTATTTTGAATTTGAGTGCTTGAAGGTATTCCATCCACTTCAAATGTCTATTACTAAGCTTCTCTTGGGTGTTTATATAGCTCAAGGCCTAGTTATCAGTAAACACCACAAATTCTTTGGGCAATAAGTAATGTCTCCACTTCCTAAGAGACTTAAGAAAAGCATATAGTTCCAAATCATAAGAAGAGTATTTATTTAGATTTTTACTGAAGAAGGCTACTGGCCTACCTTCTTGGCTTAACACACCCCTTACTACCATTCCACTTGTATCACACTCCAAAGTAAAAATTTGATCAAAACTAGGGAGTCTAAGGATAGGTTGTGTTGCCACTTGCTTCTTCAACATTTCAAATGCTTTCTCTTCTCCAGAATTCCATCTGAACTTAGTCTTTAGACCACCTTTAATGGTTTCTAGGATTGGTGCACAAATTCCACTGAAGTCCCTTATAAACTTTCTATAAAACTGGGCTAACCCATGAAAACTCCTGACTTTTATCCCTATGGTTGGTGTGGGCCAATTTAACATAGCCTCCACCTTACTTGGGTCCATCTTCAATGACCCTTGGGATACAAAAAATCCTAAATATACAATTTCTTGCTTGAAGAACTCACATTTCTCAATGTTGATTGACAACTTCTCTTCATGCAATCTCTTAAGCACCATATCCACATGTTTCACATGATCCTCTATTTTCCTACTAAATATAAGTATATCATCTAGATATAATACCACAAAACTCCCTATGAAGTCCTTAAGCACTTCATTCATGAGCCTCATGAATGTGTTAGGGGAATTTGAGAGGCCAAATGGCATAATTCTCCACTCATACAACCCATCAATAGTCTTAAAGAATGTATTCCATTCATCCCCCTCTTTGATCCTAATCTGGTGGTATCCACTTTTCAAGTCTAAATTAGTGAAAAAATTTGCCCCGCCAAGAGAGTCCATCAAATCCTCTATCCTAGGAATTGGATATCTTTACCTAATTGTGATCCTATTTATTTCTCTAGAATCAGTACAAAGCCTCCACTTACCACCTTTCTTGGATACTAAGACCACTGGTATGACACATGGGCTAATACTCTTCTTGATAAGCCCTTGATCTAACAACTCCTGCACTTGTCTGGCCACCTCTAGGTTCTAGTCTGGGGTAAGCTTGTATGTTTTCTTGTTTGGAAATGATGCACCAGGTACAAATTCAATTTTATGACTTATCACTCTTTTAGAAGGTAAAGTTGTAGGATTCACATCACTGACAATATCCTTGTATTTTTCAAGCAACTCTCTGATTTCCACTGGCAATGGTTCTTGTTTGGGCTTCTCCTCTTCCTTATGCTTAAACAATATGGCATAGCCTTCACTCCCTTAATCTTTAATGGAATTTATGAACTCCTTTCTACTACTCAACAAGATACTAGGAGTCTTAGGTTTTGGTTCATCCTCTTCCAACAAGGATTGTATTTTGAAAGTCCTGTCACCTTTCTTGAAGGATATGGAGTTTTTCTTCCCATCATACACTTTTCCTCTATCATATTTCCAAGGCATTCCTAGGAGTATATGACATGCATCCATAGGAAGTATATCACATAGTATCTTTTCCTTGTACCCTGCAATAGAAAAATTCACCCAAGTTTGCTCATTCACCAACACACTTTGGCCCTTGTTTAACCATGTCACCTTATAGGGATTGACATGAGGTATTTTGTAAACTTGAGCTTATTGATAGCTACCTCTAATATTATTTTTTCTGTGGAGCCTGAATCCACTATCACTTTTCAAACTTTACCAAGTATCTTACATCTGATCCTAAACAGTGCTCTTCTATGCTTAGGCTCATCCTTTACTGTTTGTCTAATCAGAACCCTTCTAAACATCAAATTCTCTACAATCTCTGATTCAATGTGATCAACCTTTGGTACTTTGAAACTTGTTGTGTCCTCTTGAGCATATGAAATCCTCTTGCTATTGTTAGAAGAAGTGGGCTTATCCGTGCACCTATAGGTAGGGTGATCCAATTGGCCACAATTGTAATATTTCATACTTGCAAATTATGAGTTACTTTTTCCTAAATCCCTTCCTCTACTAGAGCTTCCTTGAGTGCCTCTTCCTCTGGTATAACTCCCTCTTGGATTATTTTCATTACCATGCTCTGTCAATTTGGACTCTCCTTGGTCTCACCTCTGCCTCTACCTCTAAGATTGGAGTCTCCCTTTTTTTTTCCTCTCTTCCACCTTTATAGCTAATTGGTGGCACTTTTGAACAGTGGTTGGAGTCCACAAACTTATCTCCTCTTGTATGTTCCACTTTAGACCACCCAAGTATCTGGATACCTTGATAGGCTTCTCTTCTTAGATATTGGACCTTAGACACAACTTCTGAAATTCATTTGTATAAGAGGCCACATCCAAGTCCTTTTATTTCAGACCTTGTCTCTTCCTATGAAGTTGAATTTCATAGTCCTCTAGTAGATAGTTCTCCTTTACCTTGGTCATTATGTCTTTCTAGTTAGAAATAGGTTGTTTACCCATGCTAACCCTCTCATCTTGTAGATACTTCCACCATGTCAGTGCTGACCCTCTAAGCCTTAACTGTGCCACTTTTAGCTTTTGTTCCTCAGTGACACCTTCACATTCAAAATGGTTCTCCATCCCCTCAATCCACTCCATTACTACTTCTATATCTATCTTTCCACTAAATAGTGGTACGCCCTCTAATGCCTTTCCTCCTTGGGCTTTTATGGGTTTCAAGAATGGTTCTTCATTCAACACAGGGTCTGGTTTAGGGATGATATCTTCCTCTACAATCTTATTACCTCTATTACTTCTTTCAACTTCTTTGCCTTTATCCTTGGCATCAACTACTTATTGTAGTCTAATTCTCATATCTTCTAGGGATTCTTCAAGGAGTCTATTTTTCTCCTTTTACTCACCCATCTCCTTAGCTAGCTCTGCATTAGTCACCATGTTGATCTCCCCTACTGATTCACCAGTATTTAGAGACATACACCAACTCCCAAATATTTAACTTTCTCTAATACCAATCTAATGTAATGACAAGTCTTACTCACAACCCTATCTTCTTCTAGGGTATCCTATATGCCACTTCTTTTGTCTATTAGGGTTCTTATCTAACCCTAATCTTCCAAGTATTATTTTCCCCAATCCTTCCCCTATTTAACTTGTCAACACCAATCAAGAAATCAACTCAACTCACTAAATGCTCCATAGAGGTCTTCTCGCACCTGTTAGGGATTTTTCTTGTATGAATCACAATGCTTGAACTGTCTATTTGAATCTCGTGCCTTTACTTCTGATTCAGAGACAAGAAAAGCCTAATTGCTAAGGACTAGATAAGGTCCCTCTTCGTTTTTCAGTTCCATAACTACTCAGGAAGGTTTTACCTTTAATGATGGTTGTTAACATAGTATTTGTTGATGTGGACACTGATTTTTCATGTATTCTATTGAACCAACTTAATAAAATACCTTGCAAATGACCAAGCATAATCATGTACAAGATTTAACCTTACAAATCATAATCTTAAGTATGACAATAACCAGTGAGACAAGGATTTCAAT
>MU227616.1:1709200-1739612 GCA_018584345.1 Thuja plicata | reverse complement strand
CAGCTCTGAAACCATCAAATTGGTCCATGTTCCCATCGAGTTCTAGATTCTTATTTTCTAGGCCTTGTAGCCTTTTTGCAAATTAGGCCTCCTAGTTTTTAGGAAACCTCAAAAATAGAAAAAATATATCAAATAACCCCAAAATATATTCTATTATTCTTCAAGTAAATCAAAAACCCACAAGGATTTTCTAGGTCTTAGGGTACAGTACTGTCCGTACATCGTACTTCTTGAAAATGGCTTCTTTCTTGTTTTTGGACCAATTTGAGGTCTTGGGCTTCAAAAATCATCTTGTTGGATCTTTGGGAACTCCTCCACCTTAGGTAACACCTAAAAAACATCCCTCAACACATCCATGGCCTTCTTGGCTCATGAGAACACCCCCTGCAATTTTTAAACCAACTGTCACTTGCTTCCTCTAACCGGGCTATGAGTTTAGCTCGCCTAGGGAAAGTGCTTAAAAATACAAGCCAGCACTTTGAGAGCTCCTCCTTCCACATAATGGTAGCTCCATGGACCTAGTCCCCATTCCTAGATGGCCGTATAGAACCAATAGTGGGAAGTGGAGTTAGGTCCACATCTCTGCCCCTTGCTCAAAACGGGACAGCAAACAGTCCCAAAATGAAAGAATTTTTAAACCACAAACCAAACACGACTAAAAAGAAAATTAATGAATGAAAAAGATTGGTATCATGTATTAAAACAACCTCCAATGATCACATCAAACAAAATAATCCATTCCAATACAAATAAAACCCAAAATGCTTCAAATCTATTGTTTTTTCCAGAAAAACTCTTGCTCCAAATAGCACTCCGTACAAAAATGAATTCCAACCCTCACAATTAGGGTTTTTCCACCTTATATGGCTTAGACACACATTTTCCCACCCTTCTATGGGTTCAAAAATCTTAAAATATCAAATTTCTTTAGACAACAAAATGTTGTCAGCAACTTTGAAAAGTTGCTCATGTTGCATAGCTACATTTTTCAGTTTTCATCCAATCACACTTTTTAAGTGTTTTCTCCACCCATCTACCTTAGCTAACTCTAGCTAGACTACCTAGGGTATCCATGGACCCTAAGTACCACCATGACATCACTCTACCCATTGATGACATCATCAAGGACAGTCCACTAAACAAGAACCAAAGAGAGCTAAACTAACCAAAATGAAGCATAAAAAGAAACCTATCTAAACTACTCTTGGTCAACATGACCTTATGTATTTACATTTCCCTAATAGAGGGTCTTACACACACTAACACACCAAAAAGGAAAGAGACCACCATATTTTATGGCATCTCAAGGGTGCTCCTGCACCAATGAGTACTTTCAATTTAACTCCTACAGAGATAGGAAATAATGTGCCAAATGAACTATATGATTTTCTGTCAATGAAATGGGAATTTGCACTTACCACAGAGAGACAGATCAAGGAAGGAACTCTAGCCAAGCTAATACCTGAGTTAACCTCAAAACAAAGAGCCAAATTCGTTGAGGATTACAAGAATAGGTTTGTTCATAAACTTAGAGGCTATGCTATTCTAAAAAATGATATTGAAGGTGTATTACAGTAGAGCACAAGGATCTGGAAGGAAATATTTGGACTGGCCATTCCAAAAGATAAGAAATCTGGTGAGGGGACATCTGATCAAAAGACAAAAGAAGTTGAAGTGAAGACTACCCCTGAGCCATAGATAACTCAAGATCAAATTTCCATATAACAGGATAAAACCAAAGGTGCATTAGATTCAACTAACTCTGTTGATCTGACTACAGATAGTCCTATGGATTTTATAGTTGATGATCCAAGCAATTTGAATGCCGAGGAACAAGATATGCAGAGTGGTATTTACACTGATTCGCCTATTAAGTTAACTGGTACTAAAGAAGAAAAGACCACAGCATCTGATGAGATAATTGAAGTTGTCAATGATCAGAAAGGTGAAGAGAAACAAAAAACCAAATGCACAAGAGGTAACTTCACATAATCCACCTATTTTAGAGGTTGTGAAAATAGTTTTAGATAGTGGAGTAGTGATAATGGATACTATTGATAAGCATAAAGAAGAAGAGGCAATGCAAGTGTTGATTGATCTACCACACTTTGCATCATCCACTCCCATTGGTCCTAAAACTGGGAGTATGCTTAACCCACAGACAATATTGAAAGAATTAAAAGAGGCAATGGACATTGACATTGTCAAAGCAAAAGCTATTATGTTGTCGAGCATAAGTTCACCAGAGTTGAAGAAAAAAAAAGTTATAAAGAAGAAGTCTCAAACTCTAGATGTAACATTAGATAAGGTCATTGTGATTCCACAATGGGAGCCCAATGAACTATCTTTTGAACAAATAGGGACTCTTCAAGAATTACTTAAGAGGAAGAAGAGATAGGAAGAGATGAAGATAGAGCAAAAGCAAAAGCAAAAGCAGGTGTTGCATGACATCAAAGACATATTTTCAAAAGCTTTTGACTTAGAGAATGAAATGCCTCAAGCTCCAATTATTGATCAGTTAGTCAACATTCTACAGAAGGTAACTGATGATGACATAGACAGCAATTAAAATCTTCTACAATGGTCCAAGAGAATATTTGAGAGCAAAGTTCTATAGAAAATCTCATAAGAGATTGCCACAAAACAGGTTGAACTTTCTATTCTTGTAGAAACTTTAGAGAAAGTTACAGCCAATGTTTATTCTTTGTACAGAAAATTATGTGATGTTGAATTTTTCACAAAGGATAATCTACATCTTGTTGAGAAGATACAGTTAGATTTAAGATCAACTTGCACTACTTTGGGTAAAGATACTACCTCTAGTTCTTTACATCTTACTAAGTTGATAAATGCACAATGGAGAATAGCCAAGCTTATGGATGTAGATGGTTGGATAAGGGCCAAATTGATAACTATTCAGACAAGTTTATTGCCTCACTTGGAGGTAATATAGAAGGAAATTTCACTTTCAAAGGAGTTATCAGAGAGTAATGCGAATCTATCAACTGTAGAAAGTTTAGTGAGTCTAGCTGCCGAGCTAGAAATAAAAATGGAAGTTATGAAGACTGCTAAGGAGAGATGGGATGCTACATTTGAATCCACCCTATAGCTTCATAAACAATTTTTGGATAAGTACAACTTAACCCCACCAGCCATCAGTGACAAAAACAAGGGGGAAATTGGTAAGGAAATTGGTAAGGAAGTTGGAAAGGATACAATATGATACATCAGTACAGAATAGGTACACTTGTATATAAATTTTTTGAAGGCACGTAAACTTTTTTTTATGGATTATCTCCAAGTATATTCCTAGGGGGAGTACTTTGTATACTTAGGCAACATTTTGATGAAATGAACGGAAGTTATGATAAGTGTTTTTGCCATTAATATCAAAGGGGAAGATTGTTAATCTCTAAGTTCTATTGATGATTAGTAAACAACACTTAGTCATTCACTAAAGAAGTTTTAGTTGGCTATCATTGTGGCCGAGCTAAAACTATGCAAGGCCGAGCAACATTGTTGAGCAATTTTCAGTTTCCCTAGTTACATTGCTGAGCTAAGTTACATTGCCAAGCCGAGTAGGATACAGAGATGTTAAGTGTCGAGTGACAGAGAAGTCAACTGCTAAGCACAACGATTTTTGTATACATGTCTGGAATGATTCAAACTTTGAGGATAAGTGATCTAGCTGACTAGTATAAGCTTTTTGGGCTGACTTATCTATGCATTTAATATTCTTCTACAGAGTTAGTTATGCATTTAATTGTTTTATCCTATGTATGATCTATTGTAAACATTGATTGTTATACCATCAAGGTATGGGTATTAGATCTTGATCATTGATCCAGATCTCGCTATCAAACTCGAACAGGATATATTAGATTGCTTCTAAACCCTATTCTGTGTGTGTAAGGAGAGAAGATGAAGTGTGGTGACTGCATTTTTGAAGTGAAATGCATATAGGGTTATTTTTTTAAGAAGTAGAGATCAAGTAGAGTGACAACACAGTGAACAACAGAGTAAAGATTATACCAGATTATGAGATCATAAAAGGTACAAGAAAGAGGAGATCTGTCATCAGCTTCAGAGTGCATAACAAAGGATCAATACTTGAGACATTCTAATCATTGTATCACGTGAAAATCTCTTAACATAGTGGTTCTAGCAGACATTTCTTAATCTCCTAACAGAGTGCTTACTTTATTGTAAGTTGAAATCCTTTCACAGGGTAGATTATAATGATCTTTAGCTCTTAACCGGGAAGACCTTTAACAGGGTAGATTACATTTTCAAATCAACATTTGTAGCCTTAATAGTCACACTTTATTACTGCAGTAGTGGAAAATTTTGTGGGTGTCATCCCCACCGTAGTTTTACCTATTTGGGTTTCTGGGTTACCAAGTTCTTGTGTTATGTGTTATTTATTTCATTGTGTGGTTGCTATCTAATATCACATTAGATTCATATATGTATGAATGTGGCTTAGTTTGTTTTAAGTGTTTAAATTTAAAGATCTGATTCACCCCCCCTCTTAGTATCTTTCTTTCCCATTATTATATTTCCAACAATTTCCACAGGGAAGAATAATCCCACTAGGGGATTTTGTAGTATACAGAGGAGAGGGTACACTGCCATCATGCCCAAAACTGATAAACCTCCTTAGCATAAGGGAAAAAGGCCACCAAGTACTAGTATTCAAGAAGTGCCCTCTCCCAAAAGGCAAAGGGGGGGAAGCAAAAGAATAAGAGAGTGAATTGTACTCTCCTTCTCAATCCCCCATGCAATATGATGACCAAGCCATTGCTGAGAAATTGGTGCAATTTAGGAATGTTGGTGATGTTTTTTTCACTACTCAGGAGTTACAAGAAGGGATGCTAGAGGCACCTAAGCATACAATAGTTGACCTCATAGTGGAAGAGTTTACAAGTAAGGGATTAGATCCTATAACCAAGCAAGCCAGTGATGAATTCTTGTCAGATGACAATTTTGTCAAAACAAGGGCATTTATTCAATTTTTATGGAGATGCCATATTGATGAATTCAATCATAAATGCCAAAAGCTACAAGAAGCCTAGCCCAATTATGCTAAGGAAGATATAGAGAAAGAAGTCAAGTAGGAGATGGTCTCCAAATTTGATAAGATCACCCCTGAAGAGGGTAGAGAAATGGTTAAGAAGTAGGGAGTCCTCATACTACCTCAATGGAATTTAGTAGATGCAGTGGTTTTTGATGTTGTCAGGAAGCAAGCAAAGCCTATGAGCACTACTAGGACATCAATTGGTGCCCAGTTTAGTGAAGACCGTGCAGCCCTGGAAATTTGGTAATTGAAGAAAAAGGACAAGAGGAGAATGATGGAAGATGACGAGATTGAGGATACTGGAAGCCTAATTGTCAAGAGGGTTGCTGAAACTTTAGGATTTGAAGTAGAAAATATTGTTGTTAAAATAGCTAGCTTGAGCTTGAGGGTAGATGAGAAAGAGAAAGAATCTTATGACATCCTGAATAAGAAATACGAATTTGTACTCAAGGCTTATAATGAGGAAAAGGTCCAATTAATGTCCCAAGGAGTAATTTCTCAGGAACCTCACCAACCCTCTTCCTCTAGTCCATTTGTGACTTATCCCCCATTCCCTACACCTTTGAGTCCCACTACCCAAGAAGCCATTGATGCTAAAAGAGCAGAACTAGAGGCTGAGAAAAGAAGGTTGATCAGTGAAAGATCAAGGCTAGAAGAAGAGGGAAAAAGGGATCTTGAAGACTCCCCTACATAAAAAGAGGCTGAGGAATTAGTGAAGCAAAGGCATTCTAACCAGATATTTTCCAACCTCAAGAGGTGTGCTGGTGAGGTCAACCTTTCTAACCTCTATTTACTGGGAAAGAAGATTGCAGGCATCATGAGAAGACATGATGAGGGTAAGAAACAATGGGACCTAATAATTGATAACTGGAAGGGAAAAGAATCCCATATTAAACAATTTTACTCTCTCTCGAAGGAAAAAGATAATATTGACATCATTCTGACAAGGACTCACAAATGCCTTAAATGGATGGTCAACTTGGACACCAAGAAGGACATGGTTATCAGAAAAGTAGAGACTTTGAGAGGAGAGTTCTCTAGAGATAGATATGATATGTTCCCCAATATGTTCAAATGGTATGGGAACATCAAGAATCAAACCCTATGGCCATGATAGATAAGCATTCAGGTGGTCATAGGACAAAAGATTACATGGCTTGTAACAAAGATTTGTTATCCCATCTGCTTGAAATTTTGTCTCATATGTAAACTGTATTTTGTCCTCTAGCCTAGTCATCCGTAGCTTGTTGCATCCTTATTTTCCAAAAGGATTCCAAGATGACTAAGGCTGTCTATAAGTAGCAAGTTGTAATATTGTAATGATGATGGTAAAAATAAAACTACAAGGAAAACTTCTGAATTGTGTCTAAATTTTGGTTTTGAGTATTTTGAATGTACTAATATCAAGCTTACATTAATAAAATACAATGGAATCTCCATTTTGATACCAATGATGTATTTTTGCATTTTCTCTTAATTATTGTATGTTCAATTTGTAAGGCATTTTGAATATATACTGGTTATACGGTAGCCATGTCATTGTTTGTGAGGTGCTTTCAAGGAGAGTTTTAAATCTTGCAGATAATTGCAGAGGGTTAGGGTGTATGCAGTATTTTGATACAAGAGTGTGAGGATGAGAGGATATTTTGTAAGGCATTCCATCTGAGGTTTATTTGTATTTTCATTAATTATCCCTGATGTATGTATGTTTTATTCTGACTCTATGACCCATGATTAGGCACTGGCCAAAATGTTGACAAGTGGTTGTTATCATCAATCCAATTTTAATCAATCTTTATATTTTAGTTATCTCAAATTCATGTCTAGCTAATTGTATTCAGTACAGTTAATTTTAGTGATTCCTTGAAGAGTGAATCAATAGGTTAGCCTTCCTAGTTCTGAGAACTTAAAAAGAAGAAGGATTATAAATCCTTAGTCCACTGTGAGATTCTCTATGACACAATGTGTCTGTAAGTAGGTACACCTGCCTGAGTTTGTGGAGCTTGAAGTGAAGAAGGATTTCATCCTTTTTAATTAGCCTTTTCCATGTAAGAATCTATGTTGAGAATAGAGGTCAAGAATTGTTGATGTATTGTTGATTCCTACTAGAAAAAGAGCTAACAAATTGGTGACTCTACTAGGGATTTTGCAATGTTCTACGAATCATGATCATGAAAGCATTTGTCCTTACAATATTGAGAATTATTTTTTTTTTCCTCATAATCATTAAAGAAAGTTTATTCTTCTTATCTATCATGGCACACTGTTTGAAGGTCTTGATTCTAAAAATGATACAGATCTTGTCTCAGTTGGAATAGTTGGTAACTCTAAAACATCTAATCTAGCCCTTTGTTTATTTTCAAGAGGAAATCCACTAAATAGAAAAGATTTACAGTTATGGGAAATGAAAGATCATTTTCCTTAAGTTACCAGGTGAGAAATTATCAAGCATACTCTATTTGCAAAGTCCCATATCCACTTATTTCTATAAGAGGAAATCTAAGGTAGGACAAGGCATTTGATCTTTACATATATTAGTCCTCTGAAAAGAGGTGGTGACTCTAACCTCTGTGCATTCTAGTATTGCATGTTAAGCATAGTGAAATATTTGTTTGTTCTATGAGATGAGCCAAAAAATAAATACCAGATCATATTCCAAAATGAATCCTGAAAAGGATCTTGGAGAGGAGCTCCATACGCCTCAAAGGAAATAATGGTCCAAAAGAGGGGCATCTAAAAATGATTCCCAACGTGCCTCCAAAGGGAGAATGGAGATTCCCATTCTAGAAAGAAATTCATCTTCATCTGAGGATGCAGAACCTATGGGACCAGTTGAGGCTTATAAAGCTAATACCAATTTTGATCCCTTTAGGGATGGAGAAAATACTGACATGGGATTCTTTCCTACAGAAGAAAATCTTTCTACATCAGAAGAGAGCTCTAATGCTGAAACAACATCATATGATTCTGATAAGTTGCAAGATGAGATTGTGGCTTTAGAAAGAAAAAAGAAAGAACAAGAAAAGGAAATGGCTGAAGAAGAGGAAAAATGTGGGTAAAAGATATATGAATTATTATTGGAGAGAGAAGAACTCTTAGCTGAGACTAGAAGGAATGACCTCAAGACTAAAAGCCTGAATCAAGAAGTTAAAGGTTTGGATCCACAATTGTTTGGTAGCCTCAATGATTTAAGAAGCAAAGCCCCAAATAAAATCTCAAATCCCGACAAGGATGAGTTTGAGAAGGAAGGACCTATCATTAGGCAATTGTTCCCATATGAGATTGAACAAAATGCAAAACTCAAAGTGACTACTAAAGATGCCCCTGACAAAGGTAAGAAAAACGTTGTTGGTATCAGCATAAATGAACCTAAGAAAAAAATTTCCAATCTCCAAGGAATACCTCAAATTAATTTGGACATTGAACAAGCCAGGAAGGCTAAAGATGACCTGGCAAAACAATTAGAAAAGTTGGAATTGAAGGCTGCTACAGCTGATATTAGAATGAAGATAGCTTTACTTCATGCTACTAATAATACTACTGCAAGTAGTTCTATGCATGTGAATCAAGGAGTTCAACAATTAAATCCTTATGCTAATCTAAATGTGAACAATCAAGGTGATTCTCCTAAAGTCCAAAAGTGTGGAAAGAACCCAAATGTTCAAAATTCTAGTCCTAATGTAACTACTCAACTTGTGGGTCCTGACCCAAGTTTTCAAGCTACAAATCCCAAGCAGAGTGTTTCCCCACCTGTTCAACATCAAGGAGGAACCAGTGGACAAAATGGTAATAATGAGCTAGGGAATTTCCAAAGGAGGCTTGTCCACATGAACAGATACAGAGCTCTTTTATTTGAAGGCATTCCTGGTCACCCTAATGTGATCCCCAATGAGGTAAGAGACAAAATCCCTAAGTTCACATGAAATAATGTTATTACTTGTGAGGAGATTCTAAAATCTTTTAGTGATAAGATAATTGACATTGAAATTGAGAATGAGGATGTCATTACGAAACTTTTTGTTCAATCTTTCATTGAAGATGCTAGGGATTGGTTTAGAAATTTACCAAATGACAGTATTCCTTACAATATAAAGAGCATGTTAATTCTGGATACATGTTAAATGAGTTTAATAACATTAAGATGTTCCCCAATGAAAGTATGGCTAATTTTAACAGTAAATTTCAGAAGGCCATGAATAAATTTTTTCGAGTCTTAAGGTTAGATGAAGAAGTGTGCCTTACCACTTATATCAATGTTGCTGATGGAAAAATGTCTTATCTACTCAAAGATAAGAACCCAACTACCTTATGGGATGCTTAAAAAATAAAAATTGACATTGAGAGTAATAGGAGAGCATAAGGGAAATTAGGGAAGAGGGAAGACAATAAACTTTGGAAAGAAAAGGGATCATCCAATAAAAATGTCAAAGAAGATGATACAGTGGATAAATAGGTGAGTGCAGTGAAAGACCTTGCTTCCAAGATGGATAAGAATGATAGAGGAGGGTACCGAGGTAATAAGTATGCTAACCAAAGATTTGACAAATAGCCTAACCTGAGAGATTATCCTTACAAGACAAATTGGAATAATGGAAAAATTGTCCCTAAGGGAAAAGATAACCCAAAAGAAAACGAAACCCCAGATCCCCTGAAAAGGAATAGTTCCAACTATGTTGAGAACACTCCGTGGTGTGATGCTTGTAATATGCCACACTCTTCCTATCAATGTGTAGTATCTCAGGCTCTGTTTGACCAAACAGGAGAAAGGGAACAGGAAGGCCCTAATATCAATATGTTCACAGTAAAGAAACCATATCCATGGCTTTCTGATAGTGCATCATTCTTTGATAATTCATGTGCAGGGGATGATTATTGTTTTAAAAATAAGTTACAAAATCTAGCCTATCAAAGTGATCAGGATGAAAAAGTTTCACAAGAAACTATAAACACAGTGGGAAGTGATAACCCACATTCTCCTTTTAAGACTCCCACTGATGATGAAAAGAGGTCTTTGACTGTCGCAACAATTAATCAATAAAGAAGTGCATATAACTTGAGAAATAGAATAGTACAACCAGCTCAAGGAAAGTATGCCCCTGTTTATGTCAAAAGGGACTCTCCTTAAGTTGTTGAGGGTTTTCACGCTAAGGCAGATAACAATGATGAGTGTGGGAAGCAAGCAGGATCTTCTTATGATTATGCTGGGGGGAAGCGTCAAAAGAGGAATTAATACCAAATGAGAAATCGAAGAAGGTGAAAAGGATGAGTGATATGTCCTCTGAATTTCCCCTTTTTGACATGAAACATGCCCTGACCCAAATGAAAGTCTCAGTCCCACTCATGGAAATGCTGAAAATAAAAGAGCATAAAGAAGCTTCTCTAGCACTATTAAAAGGGATAGATAATGTATATGTTCCTAACCATGAGGAGATACCTTTGATACTAAATGATACCAGAGAAGATGGTACACTAGTGAAAGGAAAAGGAAAGAGCAAGGAATTTTCTAACACTTGTATTGGAAATATGACGTGGACAGAAGTCTTGTTGCTGCTACAGAACTAGCTTGGCTCTATTCTGAGATCTTTTTCCTAGATCTCTTAGGGTGTTCAAAACCCTAAACTAAGGTAAGTCACTCTCAACTTTACCTCCTCTTTAAGACTCAGTCCCCATCGAAATGATTTTCATCTCCTCCTTACTGAACCTACACAAATAGATTCATTCAACCAATGTTTTCAGAACATTGTTCTCATTCTCTTCCCTAGCCGGACTATTACCAAGCTCGCCTAGGGTAAGATCTCCAGACTTTTTGATGTTGCTTCTCCTACAGAAAACAAAAAGAAAACTATGTACAAGGGCTCCTCTCGAGTTCCATCCCAACACATGACTCTCACCATGGATTCAGGAATCTTGATGGGCCATTACTGCTTACAACCTAGAACAGGTGAAGAACTTAAAACTTACAAGTAGGAAAATAAAGTAACTAATCTAATTGCATGCAAACTGAACAAAGAAGTTTGATATCCACTAAACACACTATCTACAACTTCTCATTACTCGAAAAAAAAAAAATAGTACAATAATCTGCAACTCTGTGATTTCCTATAGCTTCTCTTTTCTTCAATCTCTACTCTCTAGATCTCCAAAAATGAAGGCTCTAGATGTTATTAGTAACCATCCTCTCATAGGAAACAACCCTAATGGTCCACTCATTCACAAGAATCTCTTCAGGAACCATTACACTAACCATACTGTCTATAAAAGACAATATCCACTTTTCACAGTTCATTACGGCTATATATTACCGAGCAACAAGAATGCAAGCTGAGCTACAGTGTTAACTCAGCCTCAGTGTTAACTCAAAACTCTGTGTTAACTCAGCACTCAGTGTTAACTCAGCCTTAGTGTTAACTCAGCACTCAGTGTTAACTCGGCCTCAGTGTTAACTCGACACTGAGTGTTAACTTAGCCTTAGTGTTAACTCGGCACTTAGTCTTAACTCAGCCTCAGTGTTAACTCGGTAGCTTAACAAGGTTCCCAATGCCTTGGTTGGATTTCTAGAGGCTTCCAAACTACCTCACACACACACACAACTAAAGGAAAACAACTAAGAAACCTATCTAGACATGGATTGACCTAGTCATATCCATCTTAGGGAAAAAAAAATGACCTTCTAAGGTCCACACACACTCTCCTGACTTGGCTAGAGTTAGTACATGCAAGAAATAAGGAGCTAGGGGTTTGAGTTAGGTGTGCTCCTGCACCATACTCCCCCAGACAAAAGAAAGGTTAATCCATCCTTAGATTGAGAATGTTTGGATCAATTCCCAACCTCTTGAAGTCTATTTCTCTGAGCCAAGTAGCATCAACTTCTTCTTTGCCATGTCATTTGACAAGGTGCTCCATATAGTCTTTGTTCCTAGTCTTCTTGTAGACCCTTGAGTCTAGTATATTTTTAGCTATCATAGATGGAGTAGGGGCTAATTTCAGATCTTTTACCTCTTGTATTACCTCTTAAAGGTTTTGATCAGCATCTTGAATTGGTCCTTTGTATGCTATCAAATCTGCAATGTTGAAAACTGGTGACAACCCAATGTCTTCATGAAGCTCCACCTTGTATGCATTGTTTCCATACTTTGCAAGTATCTTACATGGACCTAGCCTCTTCATCTGTAGCTTGTGAGGAACACCTTTTTTCAGCCTATGCTTGTTCAAGTGTACCATCATAAAGTCTCCAATCTAAAACTGAACATCCCTCTTTGTTGCATCCACCTTTTGCTTTAACTTTTCAGCATTCTCAATCAAATTATTTCTCACACTTTCATGTACTTCCCTCATTGAATGAGAAAAATCCTCAGCATGTCCACTACCATGCATTCCTTCCTTCAATTCTCTAAGCTCAAAAATTCCTCGTGGGTGAAAGCCATAAACAATTTCAAAAGGACTCTTACCCATTGATATGTTCACTGTATCATTATAAGCATATTAAGCTTGCCCAATGAGTTGGTCCCATGCTTGACCATACTCCTTTGTGAGGCATCTCAGTAAGTTACCAAGACTTCTATTGACTGCCTCTATTTGGATGTCTGTCTGTGGATGATATGTAGATCCAAAAGACAAGTTAGTGCCAAGCTTTTTCCATAAGGTCTTCCAAAAATGGCTCATGAATTTGTTATCCATGTCTGAAACAATACTAAGTGGGAGTCCATGTATCCTCACCACTCCACTGAAAAATAGTTATGCAATGTTACAAGCATCATGAATGGTCTTACAAGGTATAAAATGTGTCATCTTACTAAATTTGTCCACTACAACAAAAATACTATCATATCGCTGCCTTGTTCTTGGAAAACCAACTACAAAATCCATGCTTATGCATTCCCATGGTCTGGTTGGGATTGGAAGTGGCTGATAAAGACCTGCATTAGAAGATGTTCCCTTTTCTTTTTGACACACTACACAACTCTCAACAAACTGTCTAACATCTCTATTCATTCTAGGCCAAAAATAGAACCTAGTGACTAGCTCTTGAGTCTTACCAACTCCAAAATGACCACTAAGTGCTCCATTATGTTTTTCTTGGATCAAATTATCCCTCATAGACCCTTTAGGAACACAAAGTTGACCTCCTTTAAATATAAATTCATTCTGCAAAGTATATTCAAAAAACTCACCATGAAAGTTGTTCTTGAACTCCTTGCATACCTTGTAAATTTGGGAAAAATCTTCATCTTCAGCATATAGGTCTTTGAAGCTATCAATACCTATACTTTGTAGCTAAACTTCTTGGACTATGAGAAGCCTTCTTTTTAATGCATCAGTAACCTTGTTCTGTACTCCCTTTTTATGCTTGATATTGAAAGTGTAGGCTTGTAGATACTCCACCCACTTCATGTGTTTGCTGCCGAGTTTTTCTTGAGAGTTAAGGAAGTTGAGAGCTTGGTTATTAGTATACACTATGAACTACTTTGGCAGAAAGTAGTGCCTTGAGTTCTTGAGTGCTTGGACAAGAGCATACAACTCTAAGTCATAAGAAGAGTACTTCTTCTTTGCATCATGTAGCTTCTCACTATGGAAAGCTACTAGTCTTCCTTCTTGGCTTATGACAGCCCCAATGGCCACATTACTTGCATCACATTCTACTGTAAAAATCTTATCAAAGCTTGGAAGAACTAGAGTAGGAAACTCTACTATTTTCTCCTTGAGTGTTTCAAACCCTTTCTCAGCTTGTGGTGTCCATTGAAACTTTGTCTTCATCCCACCTTTAATGGTGTCTAACATAGGTGCACAAATCCCACTAAAATGTCTAATGAACTTTTTGTAATACTAAGCTAAACCATGGAAACTTCTCACCTCAGTAGCAACCTTTGGAGTAGGCCAACTTAGAATGGCATCCACCTTTTCTTGGTCCATTTTGAGGTTACCTTGGGACAAAACAAAACTGAGATATACCAACTCCTGCTTCATGAAGTCACACTTCTCCAAGTTGATCATTATCTTTTCATCATGTAATTTCTTAAAAACAATTTTCAAATGCCTAATATGCTCCTCCTTAGTTTTTCTGAAAACTAAAATATCATCTAGGTAGACAACAACAAATTTACCAATGCATTCTACCAATACCTCATTCATCAACCTCACAAAAGTTGAGGGAGCATTAGACAAACCAAATGGAATTAAAATCCATTCATACAAACCTTCTGTAGTTTTGAAGGATGTCTTCCATTCATCTCCTTCATTAATTCTGATTTGGTGGTAACCACTCTTAGGATCAACCTTGCTGAAATACTTTGCCTCCCCTAAACAATCCATTAGGTCTTCAATTCTGGGTATTGGAAAGCTATACCTAATGGTGATTCTATTTATGGCTCTAGAATTAGTACAAATTCTCCAAGATCCTCCTTTCTTAGGTGCTAAAATAGTAGGGACTACACATGGGCTTATGCTCTTTCTAATTAGGCCTTGTTCTAATAACCCTCTGATTTTCTTGGCTATTTCCTCATTCTGTTGAGGGGTCATCTTATAGGCATCTTTGTTGGGTAAGGTAGCTCCTGGTATGAAGTCAATCTTGTGGCTAACAAGTCTCTTAGTAGGTAGGGGAGTGGGCTGGCCATCATTCACAATATCCTTATACTCTTCAAGTATTTCTTTTACCTCCTTTGGTATTTTTGATTTCTTGACAGCAACTTCATCTTTTCGCTTCAATACTAAAGCAAAACCAACTCCTTCTCCTTCTTCTAGAGTCTTCAAGAACTCCTTCTCACCAACCATGAGCACACTTGGACTTGATGTCTTCGTCTCTCATTCTTCTATTGAGGACTGAATTTTAAAAGTCACTCCATCTTTCTTGAATGAGTGTGCATTCTTGGTTCCATCGTGCATGGCTTGGCTATCAAATTTCCATGGCCTTCCAAGTAGAAGATGGCATGCATCCATGGGAATAATGTCACATAGAAATCTGTCTTTATACTTGCCAATGGTGAATTCTACCCATGCTTATTCTCCTACAAACACATGCTATCCTTTGTTGACCCATGTAACCTTGTATGGGTTTTGATGTGGAATCCTTTTCAAATTTAATTTGCTGGCTGCTTCTTCACTAATGATATTATCAGTTGAGCCTAAATCAATAATGACTCTACACACCTTTCCTGTAATCTTGCACTTCACTCTAAAGAGTGCTCTCCTTTGGCTTGGTTCTTCTTTGCTGGGCTCTCTGATTAAGGTCCTCCTTATCATGAGGTTCTCACCTTCTTCTAATTCTAATGGTACCTCAGATGGCTTGCTGCTACAACTTGATTCTTCTTGGACATATTTAATTCTTTTTCCACCTCCTTGAGAAGTAGAACCTTTTTCAGGACACCGATATGTAGGATGTCCAAATTGCTGACAGTTGTAACACTTCATTGAAGAGAAATAAGATCCTCTCCCTTGCTTATTAGTTCTTCCTCTTGAACTACTATTTGAACCTCTTCAACAGTTATAACCAACTCTTGTGTTATTGAATTCTCCTTGATTCTTAGTGTGTTTGGAGTCACTCTAATTTCTTCCTCCATATCCTCCTCTATGACCTCTGTTGTCTCTTCCTCTTCCTCTACTATTTGAATCTTTCTTCTTCTTGAATTTTTCCTCCACCTTGAGGGCTAGCTGGTAATATTGGTGTACAATATTGGGGTTCAAGAGACTAATTTCCTCTTGGATACTCCACTTGAGTCCATTCAAGTACCTAGCCACTTTCAGGCTTTCTTCTTCCATCACATGCGACCTTAAACATATTTTGTGAAATTCTTCGGTGTAGGAACTAACTTCTAAATATTTTTGTCTTAGATTCTATCTCTTTTTGTGCAACTACACTTCATAATCATTAGGAAGATAAGTTTCCTTCATCTTGGCCACCATACCTTTCCAACTGGTTATGGGGTTCTTTCCTTCTTTTTCGCTCTCATCTTGGACAAACTTCCACCAAGTGAGAGCATTTCCTCTCAACCTTCTCTTGGCTATTCTTACTTTCTAAGCTTCAGTCACATTATCACAGTCAAAGTGATTTTCAAGACCTTCTATCCATTCCATGATTAATGCTAGTTCCATCTTGCCACTAAATAGAGGCACGCCTTCTAAGGACTTACCAGTCATTTCCTTCAATACTTTTAAGAATGGCTCTTCTTGTAGCATAGGGTCTGGCTCTGGAATAATGTCTTCCTTTGCCACTGCTTTACCCTTTCCATCAACTTCTCTCATTCATTCACTGACTGCTGCAGTCCTAAGTTGCACTTCTTCCAACTTAGTTGTCATTTCAGCTAACTGTTCCTTCAGGAGTCTATTCTCCTCCTTTTGCTCTTCAACATCTTTTGTGAGTTTTGCATTGGTCACCATCTTGGATGAGTTGACAGAAGTTTCTACAGATAACATCCAAACAACACACATCCAAATCTTTTAGGGCTTTGATACCAATTTGATGTGGACAGAAGTCTTGTTGCTGCTACAAAATGAACTTGGCTCTGTTCTAAGATATTTTTCCTAGATCCCTTAGGGTGTTCACAACCCTAAACTAAGGTAAGTCACTCTCAACTTTACCTCCTCTTCAAGACTCAGTCCCCATCGAAATGCTTTTCACCTCCTCCTTACTGAACCTACACAAATAGATTTATTCAACCAATGTTTTCAGAACATTGTTCTCATTCTCTTCCCTAGCCGGACTATTACCAAGCTCACCTAGGGTAAGAGCTCCAGACTTTTTGTTGTTGCTTCTCCTACAGAAAATAAAAAGAAAACTATGTACAAGGGCTCCTCTCGAGTTCCATCCCAACACATGACTCTCACCATGGATTCAGGAATCTCAAGGGGCCATTAGTGCTTACAACCCAGAACAGGTGAAGAACTAAAAACTTACAAGTAGGAAAATAAAGTAAGTAATCTACTTGCACGCAAAATGAACAAAGAAGTTTGATATCCACTAAACACACTATCTGCAACTTCTCATTACTGGAAACAAAAAAAAAATAGTACAATAATCTACAACTCTATGATTTCCTGTAGCTTCTCTTTTCTTCAATCTCTACTCTCTAGATCTCTAAAAAATGAAGGCTCTAGGTGTTATTAGTAACCATCCTCTCATAGGAAACAACCCTAATGGTCCACTCATTCTCAAGAATCTCTTTAGGAACCGTTACACTAACCATACTGTCCATAAAAGGAAATATCTTCTTTTCATGGGCTATTATGACTATATATTGTCGAGCAACAGGAATGCAAGCAGAGCTACAGTGTTAACTCGGCACTCAGTGTTAATTCAGCACTCAGTGTTAACTCGACCTCAGTGTTAACTCAGCACTCAGTGTTAACTCGGCCTCAGTGTTAACTTGGCCTCAGTGTTAACTTGGCACTCAGTGTTAACTCGGCCTCAGTGTTAACTTGGGAGCTTATCAAGGTTCCTGATGCCTTGGTTGGATTTATAGAGACTTCCAAACTACCTCACACACACACAACTAAAGGAAACCAACTAAGCAACCTATCCATCTTAGGGGAAAAAAATGAGCTTCTAAGGTCCACACACACTCTCCTAACTTGGCTAGAGTTAGTACATGACAGAAATATAGATCTAGGGGTTTGAGTTAGGTGTGCTCCTGCACCAAAATATAATAACCCAAGAACCACTGTCTGTTGATCCATTTTATGTCACCTTAATGGTAAATAGTTTCTTGGTAAAAAAATGCATGATTGATTTTGGAGCAGCAACAAATGTGATGTCTTATCACATGATGAAAGAATTAGGCCTCCAGGTCACTACATCTACTAGGAGTTTCTATGCTCTGGACAATAGGGAAGTTCCTATGGTAGGAACACTCAAAGATATTAAAGTAAAATTATATGCTTTCCCTGAAGAAACTTACAAAATGGACATAGTGGTAGTGGATACTAAACCATATTATGGTATGGTTTTATCAAGGCAATGGGCAGCAGTAGTAGGAGGAAAGATGCAATTAGATTTATCCTATGAAACTATCCCTATAAATGGGAATGAGGTCAAATTGTACAGGGAACCCCGGTCATCTGTTATGGTGGAGATGGTTCCACTTGAAGAATTAAATTTTTGTGTGAATGTTGATATGGAGAATTTTATTGTTGAATAAGTCAAGCCACAACTAAAAAACACTGACCCAATTGTGGATAAATTTTTGTTGCAACAAAATGGGCTATGGAAAATGTACTTTTATGGAGGGTGTTCAAAGGAAGGATCTGGAGTAGGAGTTTTGTTTATTTCCCTATCAGGTATCACATTCAAATATGCATTCCTGCTGACTTTCCAATGCACTAACAATACTGCTGAATATGAAGCCTTGATCCTGGGAATGGATATTGCCATCAAGCATGGTATTAAATGTTTAAAAGTCCATGGAGACTCCCAGTTAATTATATCTCAAATTAGGGAACATTATGCTGCTAAAGATGATAGATTAAAATTATATAAATATGTTGTCTGGGATAGGATACAGTTATTTGATGCTTTCAATATCTTATGGGTAGAAAGATCAAATAACATAATGGCAGATTTCCTGGCAAGTGTTTCCCTAAAAAATAATGATGCTACTCTTACTGGCATGTCTGTGGTTGAGATCAAAAGTAGGCCAGCAGTTCCTGACAATATTCATAATTGGAAAGTTTTTGAGGATGATGATGATATCCTCAGGTTTATCCAATGTATAGATCAATATGATGGTCAAAAGATTGATTGTGAATCTCTAGTGTCAATTGTGGACAATAAGGAGTATATTTTTTATCAGGAAGTCATCCAATTAGATACTAATCACATTTGCAAGGGGTTGGTTGAATTGGAAGGCATGTTCAACATAAATGGAAATTATATGACTTAGAAGTCCAATGCCAAGGTGGGAGATTTAGAGGAAATTAATTTGGGATCTGAAACATCTCCCCAATTAGTCTACATTGGTGAAAAATTGGATAGCAATGTGAGATAGAATTTGATAAAATTGTTTTTTCTTGCTCTTATGATGATTTGAAAGCCTATAGAGAAGATTTATTTCAACATGATGTCCCTTTGAAAGAAGGCATTAAACCATTCAAACAAAAACAAAGGCCAATCAATCCATTACTGGCTACCAAGATGTAGGCAGAACTGATGAAGCTAAGGGATGCAGGCATAATCAAGCCTATTGGACATTCATCTTGGGTCTCTAACTTAGTCCCTATAAGAAAGAAAAATGGGGAGATAAGGTTGTGTATTGATTTCAGAAATTTGAATGTAGCCTCATTGAAAGATAATTACGGACTACCTAACATGGAGGCTATGTTGAATAAATTAACTGGATGTGATTTGTTATCTATGATGGATGGATTCTCTGGGTACAATTAGGTGTTGTTTAAATAATCTAAGCAATTCAAAACAACATTTACTACCCCTTGGGGCACCTATGTGTATGCTCGTATGCCATTTGGGCTAAAAAATGCTAGTGCAACTTTTCAAAGAGCTATGGATGTAGCCTTCAAAGACCTTATAGATGTTCTGATGGTAGTGTACCAAGATGATTTGACAGATTTCTCAAAAAGAGCAGAGGATCATTGCAATCACTTGGAAAAGGTCGTCATAAAAGCACTAGAATATGGAGTGTCTCTGAACCCAAAATAGTGTCACTTTGTTGTTACTAAGGGGAAGCTTTTGGGACACATAGTGTCAAAGGAGGGGGTGAGGATAGATCCTGAAAGGGTTGAAGCCATCCAAAAGGTACTTTCTACCAAAAAATTAAAAGGTATACAATCATTTCTAGGGTAGATCAATTTTGTTAGCAGATTTATTGCCAACTTTGCAGAACTAGTTAAACCTATTGTCAAATTGCTAAAGAAAAGTGTGAAGTTTGAATGGGGCCAAGAAGCTGAGTTAGCCTTTGAAAAAATAAAACAAGCTATGCAAGAAGCACTAGTCCTTTTATCCCCTAATTACACCAAGCCCTTTTCTTCATTTACTTTTGCCTCATTCCATACTATTGCAGCAGTCTTATCGCAGAAGGATGGTGAAGGATTTGAACACCCCATTGCATTTTTTAGTAAATCATTGCAGTCAGCTGAATTAAGTTAACATTTGATGGAAAAACAAGCTTATGCTCTGGTGAAGGTAGTCAAGGATTTCAGGCCCTATTTGGTGTGTGCAAAAGTGAATTCCTATGTTCCTCATGCTGCTATCAAAGACATCTTTATTCAAAATGAAGTGACAGGAAAAAGATGTAAATGGATAAACAAAGTTCAAGAGTTTGACATAGAAATCCATATCACTAAGGTGGTGAGGGGATTAGGGTTGGCTAAGCTGATGATAAGAGAAAATTTTGATTTAGTCCAAGTAAACAGTGTTGGTGTAAATAAGAACTATTTGACAAGTATTAAAATGCAACCCTGGTATACCAATATTGTTTACTTCATGAAAAATGCTAAATATCCAGATAAATTGAGTGACAACCAAAGGAGGAGTTTGAAATTGAAATCATAGAAATATGTTTTGATACAGGGGTGTGAGGATGAGAGGATAGTTTTTAAGGAATTTCATCTAAGGTTTATTTGTATTTCAATTAATTATCTCTGTTGTATGTATGTTTTATTCTGACTCTATGACCCATGATTAGGCACTGGCCAAAATGCTGACAAGTGGTTGTTATCATCAATCCAATTTTAATCAATCTTTATATTTTAGTTATCTCAAAGTCATGTCTAGGTAATTGTATTGATTACAATTCATTTTAGTGATTCCTTGAAGAGTGAATCAATAGGTTAGCCTTCCTAGTTCTGAGAACTTGAAAAAAAGAAGGATTATAAATCCGTAGTCCACTGTGAGATTCTCTATGATTTAGTGAGTCTATAAGTAGGTACACCTGCCTGAGTTTGTGGAGCTTGAAGGGAAGAAGGATTTCATCCTTGTTAATTAGCCTTTTCCATGTAAGAATCTGTGTTGGGAATAGAGGTCAAGCATTGTTGATGTATTTTTTATTCCTACAAGAAAAAGATCTAATAGGTTCCTAAATCTATTATGGAAGAATTATGTTCTAAACCATCCAAAAGAAAAGAAAAATCAAAAGCTGCATGGAATCCCAAGGATCTTCAAAAAGACTTGGATACAAAAACAAAATCAAAAGTTATACGGATTCCCAAGTCTATCTTAAAAGACTTGAACAAAAAGGAAATGTTAGAGTTTTCATCCAAGCTTCCAAAGTCTTCCACTTCATCTCCATTTAAACATCTCCCATCTTCTAACTCCATCTTGGGTCCTCACATACCAAGATCCATATCCACTCATCCAACAATGACTCAATCTATTCCATCTACTTTTCCTCCATTTGTCCACTACCCTTCAAGGGGTGTGTCAATGTTGATCTTATCACCATACCCTATCCAATATCCTGCACCTACCTCTTACCCATCCATCTCATATCCTTCCATCCCTCTTATCTAATCCACCGCATAAGTCCTTGGCTACCATCTCCCTTATCCTCCATATCAATCTTCTTTACCATCACCCTATCAGCATCTATGAGCATACTTTCAGCGACCTTGACCTATTATAGCATATCTTTCAGAGGAGCTAGAATAAAAATTTCCTCCATAAAATAAAAAACATGAAAAAAAAAGAAAAAAGTGCCTTGGTGAAAACCTGGTAAACAGGCACCTTGATAGCAAAATTAAAGATAAATCAATCCATCCTATGGTTAAAACTACTTCTTGTGGTGCCTTGGATAAGTACCATGATGAAAACCTAGCAAACAGGTGTCATGCATAATTCCTCCTACTTGCACTCTTCACTTGGGGGAAAGTTCCTTCCATGTCATCTTCTCCCATCATATCTTACATCTAGCTAGCTCATGAACATCCATGTTCCTTCTATTGATCTTAACAAGGTTGAGCCTATCAATGAGCATCATGTATCCTGACATTCATGATCCCTTCCATCAGCCTATTTAATTTCTCTCATGCAAGCTACCCTATCATGATCTTGCTTATCCAAAACCTATCCTTCCTATTCCTGTGCATTCCTATCATAATCCAAAACATGCACTTATACCTCCATCAACCTTTATCCTAATCATAGATATATCCTATCCATTGAAATTGACCCCTTGGTCTTGATCAAAATTGAATAACAAGTTCTTAGAAGTCTCTTGACATGTCCACTCTTTTGGACCACATAATTTTCATGACATCAGGTCATTACCCTAAATGCTATACAGGATCACTCCATGATCCTACATTGTTACATTATTTTTTCCCTAGCTTGGGTAATCTTGAAGAGACTATCCTTAAGGGTCACATTCACCCTCTTCATCCATCATTGGCTATTCATCTCATACATCAAATTTCTAATCCATTTGCAATGTCCTACACCTTGCTAGACATTGGGGCAAACCATTGTGATCTTGCTTGAGATTGAGTTATCTCTAAAAATCTAAAAATTTCAAAATCTCTAAAAATCTAAAAATTGCAAAATCTCTAAAGATCTAAAAATTGGAAAATATCCCAAAAAATGATCATCTCAGTGAAAACCTAACAATAGGCACTTTTATGTATCTCCAAAAAAATCATATATTCCAAAAATACAAAACAAAAAATTAAAAAATTTGAAAAATACAAAAAAAAAAAGAGAAAAAGAAAAAGAAAAAAAGGTGCCATTGATGAAAACCTGGCAAACATGCGTCATGGTAGAAAAAAGAGAATTTTTTCCAAGAAGGTGAAAACTTGGTAAATAGGTGCCTCTTGTTCCACATTTCTATATCTATCGCAACACCACTTGGCTTTATGCATTTGCTTTCCTTCTTTTTTGCTTTCCTACTTTCTTGCTTTCCTACTTGCATTTTCTTTTCCGCATGCTTTTAGCTCCCGTCAAGACACCAACTTACATGGATTGAAACTGGTCATACTCTAGGGGAAAACCTCCTTGTCTAGGGGGCACTATCCTATTACCTTTTGGGATCTACTTTGTGAAAGTAACTAGTGGTTCTCACTGCGTCTACCTACTATCGCTTACCTTATACTGAGTTCTCTCTCCTTGAGAATCTTCCTAACATTAGTCACCAATGGTTCTCACTACGTCTGCCTACTAATATCTAGCTAGTACTATGATCTCTTCACTTGAGAATATCTCTCATGTCAGTCACCAGTGGTTCTCACTGGGTCTACCTACTGTCTCCGTACTATTGTGATTGATCACATCTATTACAGTTAGAGTTATACTCAAACACTCTATCTATCGATACTCGATCTGGATGATTCTTTGCTTTAGTTTGTACATATATTTTGGTCACTTTCGTGACACTTTGGTTCCTTTGCAAAACCTCCTAACTTGACATTAATTCAGTGCCATACACCCGGGGGCAACCAAATCTAGTTCACCCTCACAATATACGTCAAGTCAGTCACCGCTACTAGGGCATGGGTCCCCAAATCTAATCGCATCTAGAGTTAGTGATCTTGTCATTTGTTAAGGACAACTATCTACTGACACAAACTGGTGTTTCTCAACACCCCAATTCAAATAGTGTTTTTCAACACAATCTTTGGACACATCTATGTTTTTCAACACACATTGGATATTGTGACATAAACATCTATTGATAACAATCAAACACAATGCACTCACAAGCACAATGGTGCTTTTCAACACCCCTATATACATACATATTCAAAAAATTTGAAACTGGCTGAGATATGATTGAATCTTTCTTTGTATATTGTCAATTCTCATGGATTTCATTGATATTTTCTTTGTCTACTACTTGTTGGTGTAATCCAGATGATCCGACAATGTCAAATAAATAGGGTGTATGTCATAAGAGCTCCTGCACTAAGGTGGAAAAGCCTCACATCCCTCGATCTTGTTTATTTGTACGTCATGGTGAGGTTGGTACTATCTCCTTGCCTGTTATTTCTCTATTTGTTCATGCATGATCACACTCATGGTTATCTTGGCTTTAAATGCCTTGATACTGGTGTACTTTTGCAACATTAACTAGAAACAATGTTCAGGTCATCTTGTCTTTGTGCCCTGGTGCTTATGTTCATTTCCTATATTTTATGCGATGAAAGTCATATTCATATTCTTATGGTCGTAGTGGCACCGATAAGGATTGTATCAACTCTGATGTTCCAAAAATGCTCAATGATGATAATTATACGATGGGTCTCACAACCATGTCCTAGGAATTGTATCTAGCATAGGACTGCATTTTCATTCTAGACTTGCATTGTGGCAACAATTTGATGCTCACTTCATTATGTTCTCTTGGATTTGTACATTGGGGAGTTCTTCTTCAGCATCCTGGCTTCATCATGACTGCCCAAGTGTTTGATCCTTGCTCTCATTCTTCAATTCCTAATGCTTTGAACTAGAATCTAATTTTCAATAGTGATTTTTTGGGATCAAAGTCAAAATTTGACACTCCTATATCACTCAAAATTGCATTTTAAAATTTTTCAGACCGACGTGATCAGACGCTTGTGCAGTCAAATTTCTAACATCGCTTTCTTGTCAGAATCATATCTAATCAACATTTTCTCAAATCGTCAAACTTTTCATCAAAAGTCAACTCTAGTCAACCCTATTCAAACTTGGTCAACTAGACCTCAAAATTGCTCAAAATTGATTCTGAATCTTCTAAATTCTTCTGTAATCTATTCTAAGTTCTTCTGGACCCTCGATTCAACATTTGTCTATGATTTCTTTCTCTTAATCAACATTATGATGTGTCATCTTTCCATTTCGCTCCTGAGGGGGCAAGATGATTACATCATTGAATCTATTCCAATCAATCTGATTTGAATTCAAAAGTCCTCATTGCTAGTGGCATCTCATCACTTGGGGCATGTTCAGTTTTTCGTACCTCACAGTCAAAACTAGGTGTTCCATGACTTTGAATCAATAAGGGCATCTTTGTTCCTTACATCTCGTCATCTATTAGGTATCATGGAAATCTAACCTGGATCCCCGAGGATCAAGCTTCGTTGTTGAGATGATTCTCAAAATCTCAATCTATTAAGTATTTGAGCAATCTAACTTATATTCTTGAGGATCAAGCTTCGTTCTAGAGATGATTCTCAAAATCTAAATCTATTAAGTATCTGAGTAATCTAACTCAGATTCTTGAGTATCAAGCTTCGTTCTGGAGATGATTCTCAAAAACTCATCTATTGAGAATTGGGACAATCTAACCCTGACTCCTGAAAATCAAGCTTCGATCTGGCGATGATTCTAAAACTTGATCTAACTAGTGTATGGGAAATCTAATCTAGATATTGGGGGACTAAGCTTCATTCTGGAGATAGTCCTAAAATATATATTGACTATCTTTTTATGGATAGGTATCGGGGCAATCTAACCCTGACTCCTGAATATTGAGCCTCATTCTGGGGATAGTCTTTTGAAAGGTATCAATCTATTAGGTATCAGGGAATTCTAACCCAAATCCCTGAGGATCAAGTTTCATTCTTGAGATGATTCTCAAAATCTTAATCTATTAGGTATTGGGGCAATCTTACCCGGATCCCTAAGTATCAAGCTTCATTCTAAAGATGACCTTCAAAAACTCTACTTGATCGGCATCTTGGAAATCTAACCTAGACTTTGGAGAGTTAAGCTCTGTCTTGGAGATGGCTCTGAAATCTTCATCAATCGATCTTTTCATCATCAATTTTTGAAATCTATTCTTCTGTGCTTCAGGCATCAGACTATTCTTTAAATCAATGCACTTCTCACCATCAATTCAAAGAGGGGCAAAATATAACACCCCAAAATTGGCATCTTGCAACCCTAACAAATTTTGTTGCATTTCTCATTCTTCTAGATCATCAAAGTCCTATTGTACTAGGCAATTCTAAGTTTTGACTAACTCTACTCAACCTAAGCGTAAAATGCAGAAAATCCTAAATCTGCATTAATCATACATTATATTTAATTCTTAAATATCAATCAATTAGCTAAACAAACCCTATGATTGAATTAATTTAATTATAAAGTCCTAGCACTTTAATTAAATTAAATTCACTGCTTTTAGCTAAAACACATAAAAAAGAATTAAATAATATTTAATTATTAAATAAATATCCTCATTTCAAAAATTGAATTTTATTATTCAAATAATTGAGAAAAACACATTTATGAGGTCATACTTTATTTATTTAATTAAATATTCTCTCAAAAATCTTCTCTTTAGTTCAGAAATAGAAACTTTGAATTAACTGTGCTTCAAAGAGAAAGAAAATAGTTAAAATAAAAAACAAAACAGTTAAAAAACAAAGGGAAAATAGTTTATTGTTTTGTTTTAAATAAAGCTTGCTAATTTGAACTGGCTTTTCTATTTGTTTTATTCTAAAAAGGAAACTTTCTATTCTGAGCAAACTCTCAGTCTATAAAAGAGCTCCCATTTCTCATTCAAAGCCCCCAGTCATTTTTATGCATTGTTAGAATAATGAATTGTTGTTACATTTATTCCATAATCTCATTTCTAGTTAAAAAATCTCATTTACAATAGATTAGGGTAAAAGAACAATAATCTGTCACCTTTTAGGAAAATTTGATTGACTTGGCCGAGTCCAGTCCAACTCAGCCCAGTCAAACTTGGTTGAGTCAACATGGCACCGAATGGTGCCTATGTGGCTAAGTTGGCTCGTGCGCAAGCCAATGGGAGGGCCAGTAGGACTCGACCAAGTCTGACTGGGCCAAGTCCGACTTGGCCCAGTCTACCTAGGTGGCATGCCATGTGGCAGCCAAACCTCCAAAGACATAAAAATATCCAGAAGTCTGCACTTCTGCTAGTTTTTTCTCTACTCAAACTAGACAATGTCAAAAAAATAAAAGTGCCCTTTTCTAGATCTTGGAACTACGATTCTTGACATATAAATTTTATATTGTTTCGACTACAAAACATTGAACAAATTTGTTAAAAACTACATGTAGGTTATTAAAGCTTTCAGAAGTCGTTGTTTCGGATAATATAAAAAAATTCTAAATTATCTCAGAAATTTTTTAAAATTATAGATAACACTAGAGAAGAGAGTCATCTTCAATAATATGTAATTTATTTGGTTTTTAGTATAGTTTTGATAGGATAAAAATGGCAGGAGACAAAAATTGTTGATTTCAAGTAAGTTCAACTTTGAATACTTATAACGGGCAAACTATACATCAAAAATACTTTTTTCTTTTTTTATGCACTACCTGTACATGTCATCTAAAACATATTCTGAAATTGGAGGAAAAAACAATGTTTTACTTATAATGATTTGGCGGGAAGTAAACTCCATGATTTACAGTTTTTTCAGAAAATGAAAAATAGACCTAAAAAATTCAAAAAACATATTAATTTTGGTTCAAAATTTTTAAAACAAATTATAGGCATATAACTCATCCTATTTGACACATTTCATCAATTTACATCATCTTCAAATTCTCAATAGAAATGTGACTTTTATGCCCTTGAAGTTTTACAGTTTTGGTGTTGTTGTCCTTTTCCTTTGTAAAAGGGTGACAAATTATTGTGCTTTTACCCATTAATTTCAATTTACTATATTAATATTGCATCTTTCATGTTCTTAGATTAATCTTGCATTATATTGCATTGCATTCAAAGAGAAAAATCCTTCGTTCTTAGACTGGTCTAGGTTGCGAGATTCTCGTTTTGAGAGCTATTCAAAACCCATGTCTACGATAGAAGGCAACACATCAAATCATACAAGCATGCAGGATGAATAACTCATATTCACTTTTGTATGTGGCTGATGAACAAGGACTATGTTGAAGTGTATGGTTAAGTAACAATGCCACATTTAAAATATACACATCTGAGTCAGCCACACAGAGTTTTGGCTTTGATATCATGGAAACAAGATCCATCACGACACGTGAATTGCAGGAAAGCTTCTTAACATTGTGTATTTCCTCCAATGAGTAGGTGGTGGATCAATTTCATTATCCATCTCTAGCCAAGATTTAAGATCTGCATCATTGATAATATCATTGAAGTATTTGATACCTTTAGCTACTCAATTCTTTGTAGAACACCCTTGGATCTAAGCAAAGGGCTTGTCATTGATTGATTGGTTCACATAGTCATTTATCTTCCAATTATCTGATTGTTTAGAGAGTTTAAAAAATATAAAAATAGAAGTGTTAAATACAAAATTTATTTATAAACAAGATGAGAAAAATTACAAAATTATCGATATAAAAATGTTTACTATATTATAAATGAAGTGTAATTTAATTTTTGACGTAAAGGTGAGAACATAGATCTACTCTAAACATAACTATGAAAAATCGTTTTCATAATTTTTTCTATAAAGTATCTAACAAAAAGATTATTTTTATGATAGACATCATATGCAATATTCAAGAACTCACTATTTTTGGTAAGGTGGAAATCTATTCTTGTTTGCATGGATTCTATTGCATTTTCTTTTATTGTGCAGATGATAGAGATATTTTTCTTGTTAAAAAAATGGTATATTAATGTTTTAGTTAAAAAGTAAATGCAATTGTTATGACAACTGCTTATAGTTTTTAATCTCTATATAATTGCTCTATGTTGCACTTTAATGATATCAATCATTGAAACTTTCACCATTACTTCAAAATTTGGTATCCGGGTGAATTGTATAGTGTGAGAAAGATGGCATTATATTTTTGCATTAAATTAGTTTGAAAAAATAATGAAATACTAGAGCAATGAAAGTATTATGATGAAAAATGTTGCCATGAAGATTAGTTGAAAGTTTAGCATCTAATTCTTGTGATGAAAATATATTTGAAATCACTCTTCCAAATAATAACTACCACACTATATAATTTCTAAAAAACTTTTAGCATATGTAGTTTTACAATGCAATAGTTTACATGAGATTCTTTGAGGTGTAAGAATGGAAGGAAAAACTCCTTATTACTCTAATTCATAGAATCACCTAGATAAATTATTTGTTGTGAAACACTTATTGTAGATAAAACACTTATTTCTATTGGTCAGGTGGAAAATATTTTATCTAGGTAAAATTACAAACCTTTGTCCCACTTTTATAAAGGAAAGGTTAACAACACCAAAATTGTTCGACTTCAATGACATAAAGTGACATTTATGTTTGGAATTTTAAGATAATGTAAACTGATGAAATGTGTAAAAAAGGACGAAGTTTAAGTATATTATTTTCTAAATTTTTTTGAAGAATATTGATTTTTTTTTAAATTTTAATGGTCATTTTTCAATTGTTGAAAAAACTGCAAATCAGGGGCTCTAGCTCCCACCAAAAAATCTATATGAAAATAATTTTTTTTTCTTTTGATTTCAAAAATATGTTTAAGATGACATATATAGTGAGTGAATGCAAAAATAAAATTTAATTTTTGATATATATTTTCTCGTTTATAACAATTCAAATTCTGACTTACCCAAAATTGGCATTTTTCATCTCCCACCTTATTTTCCCTATCAAACCTATATTAGGGTGATACCACAATAGTGGGTTACACTTTTTTACCTAAACGGACATTGAACTCTACATTTTGAGAAAAACTTTCACATTCAGATGCATATTGTCGTTAAACTGTTTGAAATCGGAAGATGAAGTAAACTGGAGTCTTTTAGAATTTTTTGTCTAGATTCTATATATATATATATATATATATATATATATTTGAATTGATTTTAATGGTTTTTTTTTCTCCCACTAAAACTGCTATGTTGCTGAAAACATCTTTTTTAAAAAGGTACAATGAGTTCGTACAACATAACTTTCTTTCTAAAATAGATATCAATGTGCTTCTTTTGAATTTGGTTTTGTAACATCCATACGGAGGGCATGCAATTGGTTTGATGACATTATCATGATTATTGCATATTTTATGAACGTTTGAAGTAGAGTCAACCGTAATTTTGACATACCTTGACTATGTAGCTGATAACTTCTTGTGTATTTATCGAAATTCAATTTTTTTTTTGATAGAAAGAAGACTCAAAACCAGAGGGCACTATTATTTTTCAACTTTTTAATCTATTTTCTACTATTTTTCATTGAATGTCAAACCTAGAAGTTTATATTTGATAAAAAACCTACATCTGATGCACGTCAAAAAACACAGACCTAATTAATTCAAAATTTGTCAAATCTATATTCGTTAGAAAGCTCGTTAAGAGTACTTGTGTGATACAAAAGGAGGTGTCCCTATTCTTCCATTTGAGCCCCGTGCTTGAGCCCCAAAGCCATGAAAACTGCATATTGTTGTGGGATTTTGTAGATGGAATCATTTTTGGGGGTTTCGATAGAAAGTAGTTTCGATCGAAACTACTTTCTATCAAAAGTAGT
>MU227616.1:1690043-1700587 GCA_018584345.1 Thuja plicata | reverse complement strand
ATATATACATATATGTATATATACATATATGTATATATACATATATATAAAAATATATGTATATATACATATATGTATATATATGTATGTATATATGTATATATGTATATATATGTATATATATATATAAATATATATATGTATATATATATAGCCATGAGGCAGATTCATAAGAGTGATCAACGAGTGATCAAAGGTGTTGTGGTGCATGACTGAAACGGTGAAGTGGTTCATAGGCATTGTGCTATGGTGGTACAGCCAAGTTGGAAAGTGAGTACAACGACCAAGAGATTGCGTGGATCATTGAACAAGGGCGTGGAGCACAAGTAGGTATGCATTACATGGGGGAATCCAAGGAGCTAAGATGACAAGAATGCATGAGTTGGTTTGAATGCAATGGATGCATGAGTAACAGGGTTCACCAGCAGGGCCATGCAAAACAGTGACGGAAGGTCAAAGCAGTCAACGCTCAGTGTTTGGATTCAAAGCTAACTGCAGTGGTTAGCTGTCCCATGGGGAATGGGTTTGGTGTTTCAAGGTCTAAGGTAGACTAGGGGAGCACAACATGGGACACCAGTGCTTCAGTAGTACTGGGTATGCTTGGGGAGCATACAAGGAGGGATAGGAGGACTCATTATGTTCAGAGGTGCTTAGGTAGTACCGAGTATGCTAAAGTAGTATGCGCAGCGAGCAGAGGACTCAGTAGTCCAAGTCATTCAGGTGGGATGCAGGGTTCAACAAGGGAGACTCAGGGAGTCCCGATGCACGTAGATAGTGCAGTGTATAGTCTGTGAGGGCATACATAGTTGAGAAAGGTGGAGCTAGGGCAGTTCCGGGGCATTTAGAGTGGCACAACGGTGATCAAGAGAACTTGGGGAGTTGAGATCACAAAGGCTAATGTCAGTAGCATGGGTCTTATGGGGGATGCCACGGATGAATGCATAAGGAGGCCAGTTGATGAGGTACAAATGAGGTTCAACAGGTTTGGACAAGAGTAGAGCTATGGGGGCTCGAGGACGTGTGCAAGGCGCATACAAAGGATGGAGAGCCAAGGAGGTTCGCCATGCACTGCCATTCCGCGGGGTGTATGTTAAGGTAGTCAGGTGACGAGCACTTGATGGTTTGGGGGAAGGCGCAATCTGGAAGCAAGAAATGGACTTGACCGCAATGGGGGTCGCGAGTAAGGCTTTCCAGTGCTGCGTGAGGTTGGAATTCTTAGCTAGAGGCTCATCCTGGGCATGAGCTAAATCTAGCCCCGTGACAGTTGGTATCAGAGCATAATTTTCTCACGCTGATACCCGACTTATGGTAAGTGGGTATCAATGCGTAAAGATGGTCAAACAGATAGGCAGCTTATGGCGAGTTGATATCGACAGTGTTGGATGTGGTTTCAGCATTGGAACTTGGCTTGGGGAGTCAAGATGTGGCAAGGAGTCACAAGGCCATAATGCAGTGATGGACATGGTGCAGCAGAGGATGTTGTGGTTCGTCAAAGTGCAACTTCAGGGAAGTTGGCATTGTCGAAGGGACATGTAAGACCTGTATAACCGGACAGGCCGGTAAAAGTTTGGAAATTTTGGCACTGTGTGGGCTGCACAAGTATTGCAGTGAGGCGTAGGAGTGGTACGGTACCATTTTGAGTAGAAAAGGTTGGGTTGTTGGGTGGCTATGGCAGTTGTCCAAAATGGGGTGTAGGAGCTGTATGGGGCGGTTTCGAGGAGTGGGGGGCTGCGTGGAGTAGTATGGAGGGTCTTGCGTGGTGCATATCTGTGGGGCTGCGTGGAGTAGTATGGAGGTTCTTGTGTGGAGCAGATCCGTGGTGTGGAGGTTCTTGCGTGAAGTAGATCCGTGGAGAAGTGTTGGGTTGCAAGGTGCAATGTGGTGTAGGATGTTGTTTGGGACATTACTTGAAGCATGAACATGAGTCATTGCCAGAGGCAATGAAGTGTCTAGTCTTGTTCACGGCATCATCCGAGGTGTAAAGTTTTGGGCTGTTTGGTACAGTGGGGCATAGGTTGATGTATGGTACATCATCCGAGGAGTAACTCTTGGGGCCACATGGTGTGGTGGGGCATAGTATTTACAAGGGAGTGATCTAAGACCTGAAATCTAGGGAAGCAGAGTACCTAGTCCCACGGTGGGAAGCAACTACATAATGGGTTGTTCAAGTAGGAGAGTTGGAGTTTGTGTTGAGCAAGCTATGCGGGTGAGTATTGTGGAACAAGATATCCATACATGGTGGATCTAAGGGGTATTGCATTGGGTGCGCATCTAGGTTAGAAGGAAGGTTGAATCTGCATTGAGATTAGGTATCTCAAGGGCCTATGAGTGGGGTCCAAGATGGCAGATTGGATATGGTATTCCAGAGGAGTGCTCGAGGTGAGCCGAGCCATGAGGAAGATCCATAAGAGTGATCAACGTCTGATCAAAGGTGTTGTGGTGCATGACTGAAATGGTGAGGTGGTTCATAGGCATTGTGCTATGGTTGTACAGCCGAGTTGGAAAGTGAGTATAGCGACCAAGAGATTGGGTGGATCATTGAAGAAGGGCGTGGAGCACAAGTAGGTATGAATTACGTGGGGGAATACAAGGAGCTAAGATGACAGGAATGCATGAGTTGGTTTGAATGCAATGCATGCATGAGTAACAGGGTTCACCAGTAGGGCCAGGCAGAATAGTGACGGAAGGTCAAGACAGTTAGCGCTCAGTGTTTGGATTCAAAGCTAACTGCTGTGGTTAGCTGTCCCATGGGGAATGGGTTTGGTGTTTCAAGGTCTAAGGCAGACTAGGGGAGCACAACATGGGACACCAGTGCTTCGGTAGTACTGGGTATGCTTGGGGAGCATAAAAGGAGGGATAGGAGGACTCATTATGTTCAGAGATGCTTAGGTAGTACCGAGTATGCTAAGGCAGTATGCACAGCGAGTAGAGGACTCAGTAGTCCAAGTCGTTTAGGTGGGATGCAGGGTTCAACAAGGGAGACTCAGGGAGTCCCGATGCACAGAGATAGTGTAGTGTATAGTCCGTGAGGGTATACATAGTTGAGCAAGGTGGAGTTAGGACAGTTCCGGGGCATTCAGAGTGGCGCAACGGTGATCAAGAGAACTTGGGGAGTTGAGATCACAAAGGCTAATGTCAGTAGCATGGGTCTTATGGGGGATGCCTTGGATGAACGCATAAGGAGGCCAGTTGATGAGGTACAAATGGGGTTCAATAGGTTTGGACAGGAGTAGAGCTATGGGGGCTCGAGGACATGTGCAAGGTGCATACAAAGGATGGAGAGCCAAGGAGGTTCGGCATGCACTGCCATTCTACGGGGTGTATGTTAAGGTAGTCAAGTGACGGGCACTTGATGGTTTGGGGGAAGGTGCAGTCTGGAAGCAAGAAATGGACTTGACCGGAATGGGGGTCGCGAGTAAGGCTTTCCAGTGCCATGCGAGGTTGGAATTATTAGGTAGAGGCTCATCCTGGGCATGAGCTAAATCTAGCCTCGTGACAGTAGTTGGTATCAGAGCATAATTTTCTCACGCTGATACCCGACTTATGGTAAGTGGGTATCAAGGCGTAAAGATGGTCAAATGGATAACCAGCTTATGGCGAGTTGATATCGACAGTGTTGGATGTGGTTTCAACATTGGAACTTGGCTTGGGGAGTCAAGATGTGGCAAGGAGTCACAAGGCCATAATGCAGTGATGGACATGGTGCAGTAGAGGATGTTTTGGTTCATCAGAGTGCAACATCAGGGAAGCTGGCATTGTCGAAGGGACATGTAAGACCTGTATAACCGGACGGGCCGGTAAAAGTCTAGAAATTCTGGCACTGTGTGGGCTGCACAAGTATTGCAGTGAGGCGTAGGAGTGGTACGGTACCATTCTAAGGAGAAAAGGTTGGGCTGTTGGTTGGCTATGGCAGTTGTCCACACTGGAGTGTAGGAGCTGTATGGGGCAGTTCAGAGGAGGAGTGTGGGGTTGCGTGGAGCAGTATGGAGGGTCTTGCGTGGTGCAGATCCGTGGGGCTGCGTGGAGTAGTATGGAGGTTCTTGCGTGGAGCAGATCCGTGGTGTGGAGGTTCTTGCATGGAGCAGATCAGTGGAGAAGGGTTGGGTTGCAAGGTGCAATGTGGTGTAGGATGTTGCTTGGGACATTACTTGAAGCATGAACATGAGTCATTGCTAGAGGCAGTGCAGAGTCCAGTCTTGTTCACGGCATCATCCAAGGTGTAAGTTTTTGGGCTGTTTGGTACAGTGGGGCATAGGTTGATGTATGGTACATCATCTGAGTAGTAAGTCTTGGTACCATGTCGCTTCGAAGCTGGGCACGCGGTTGAGGTGTAGGATCTCGCAAGGTGCGGGTCTGAGGTGTAAGCATGGAGGGTATGTGCCGATGTGCACAAGGGAGGCTAGAGTGGCCGACCCCCTCAAGAAGGACGAAGTAGAGTAGTCCTTCCCTCATGTCTTTGGGCAAGACTTGAGGTACCGTATGGTAAGAGGTGAAATGGAGTAGCCTCGCCTTATCGATGGCTGGCAAGGTTTATCAGTGGATGCAAGCTCGTGGTTCCGATCTCGGTGAAGTGGAGTAACTGAGCCAATGTTGGGGATGACTCCAAGGGAGTAATCTAAGACCCGAAAGCTAGGGAAGCAGAGTACCTAGTCCCACGGTAGGAAGCAACTGCATAATGGGTTATTCATGTAGGAGAGTTGGAGTTTGTGTTGAGCAAGCTATGCGGGTGAGTATTGCGGAACCAGATATCCATACATGGTGGATCTAAGGGATGTTGCATTGGGTGTGCATCCAGGTTAGAAGGAAGGTTGGATCTGCATTGAGATTAGGTATCTCAAGGGCCTATGAGTGGGGTCCAAGATGGCAGATTGGATATGGTATTCCAGAGGAGTGCTCGAGGTGAGCCGAGCCATGAGGAAGATTCATAAGAGTGATCAACGGGTGATCAAAGGTGTTGTGGGGCATGACTGAAATGGTGAGGTGGTTCATAGGCATTGTGCTATGGTGGTACAGCCGAGTTGGAAAGTGAGTACAGCGACCAAGAGATTGGGTGGATCATTGAACAAGGGCGTGGAGTACAAGTAGGTATGCATTACGTGGGGGAATCCAAGGAGCTAAGATGACAGGAATACATGAGTTGGTTTGAATGCAATGGATGCATGAGTAACAAGGTTCACCAGCAGGGCCATGCAGAATAGTGACGGAAGGTCAAGGCAGTCAGCGCTTAGTGTTTGGATTTAGAGCTAACTGCGGTGGTTAGCTGTCCCATGGGGAATGGGTTTGGTGTTTCAAGGTCTAAGGCAGACAGGGGGAGCACAACATGGGACACCAGTGCTTTGGTAGTACTGGGTATGCTCGGGGAGCATCCAAGGAGGGATAGGAGGACTCATTATGTTCAGAGGTGCTTAGGTAGTACCGAGTATGCTAAGGCAGTATGCGCAGCAAGCAAAGGACTCAGTAGTCCAAGTCATTCAGGTGGGATGTAGGGTTCAACAAGGGAGACTCAGGGAGTCCCGATGCATGGAGATAGTGCAGTGTATAGTCTGTGAGGGCATACATAGTTGAGCAAGGTGTAGCTAGGGTAGTTCCTAGGCATTCAGAGTGGCGTAGGGGTGATCAAGAGAACTTGGGGAGTTGACATCACAAAGGCTAATGTCAATAGCATGGGTCTTATGGGGGATGCCATGGACGAATGCATAAGGAGGCGAGTTGATGAGGTACAAATGGGGTTCAACAGGTTTGGACAGGAGTAGAGCTATGGGGGCTCGAGGACATGTGCAAGGCGCATATAAAGGATGGAGAGCCAAGGAGGTTCGGCATGCAGTGCCATTCCGTGGGATGTATGTTAAGGTAGTCAGGTGATGGTCACTTGATGGTTTGGGGGAAGGCGTAGTCTGGAACAAGAAATGGACTTGACCGCAATGGGGGTCACGACTAAGGCTTTCCAATGCCGTGTGAGGTTGGAATTCTTAGGTAGAGGCTCATCCTGGGCATGAGCTAAATCTAGCCCCATGACAGTTGGTATCACAGCATAATTTTATCACGCTGATACCTGACTTATGGTAAGTGAGTATCAAGGCGTAAAGATGGTCAAACGGATAGGCAGCTTATGGCGAGTTGATATCAACAGTGTTGGATGTGGTTTCAGCATTGGAACTTGGCTTGGGGAGTCAAGATGTGGCAAGGAGTCACAAGGCCATAATGCAGTGATGGACATGGTACAGAAGAGGATGTTGTGGTTCGTCAGAGTGCAACTTCAGGAAAGTTGGCATTGTCGAAGGGACATGTAAGACCTGTATAACCAGACGGGCCGGTAAAAGTCTGGAAAGTTTGGCACTGTGTGGGCTGCACAAGTATTATAGTGAGGCGTAGTAGTGGTATGGTACCATTCTGACGAGAAAAGGTTGGGCTCTTGGGTGGCTATGGCAGTTGTCCACAGTGGGGTGCAGGAGCTATATGGGGCGGTTCCGAGGAGGAGTGTGGGTTGTGTGGAGTAGTATGGAGGGTCTTGCATGGTGCAGATCCGTGGGGCTGCGTGGAGTAGTATGGAGGTTCTTGTGTTGAGAAAATCTGTGGTGTGGAGGTTCTTGCGTGGAGCAGATCCATGGAGAAGGGTTGGGTTGCAAGGTGCAATGTGGTGTAGGATGTTGTTTGGGACATTACTTGAATCATGAACATGAGTCATTGCCAGAGGCAGTGCAGAGTCCGGTCTTGTTCATGACATCATTCAAGGTGTAAAGTTTTGGGCTGTTTGGTACACTGGGGCATAGGTTTATGTATGGTACATCATCTCAGGAGTAAGTCTTGGGGTCACATGGTGTGGTGGGGCATAGGATTTACAAGGGAGTGATCTAAGACCCGAAAGGTAGGGAAGCAGAGTACCTAGTCCCATGGTGGGAAGCAACTGCATAATGGGTTGTTCAAGTAGGAGAGTTGGAGTTTGTGTTGAGCAAGCTATGCGGGTGAGTATTGCGGAACCAGATATCCATACATGGTGGATCTAAGGGGTGTTGCATTGGGTGCGCATCCAAGTTAGAAGGAAGGTTGGATCTGCATTGAGATTAGGTATCTCAAGGGCCTATGAGTGGAGTCCAAGATGGAAGATTGGATATGGTATTCCAGAGGAGTGCTCGAGGTGAGCCGAGCCATGAGGCAGATTCATAAGAGTGATCAACGACTGATCAAAGGTGTTGTGGTGCATGACTGAAACAGTCAGGTGGTTCATAGGCATTGTGCTATGGTGGTATAGCCAAGTTGGAAAGTGAGTACAGCGACCAAGAGATTGGGTGGATCATTGAAGAAGGGCGTGGAGCACAAGTAGGTATGCATTACATGGGGGAATCCAAGGAGCTAAGATGACAAGAATGCATGATTTGGTTTGAATGCAATGCATGCATGAGTAACAAGGTTCACCAGCAGGGCCATGCAGAACAGTGACGGAAGGTCAAGGAAGTCAGCGCTCAGTGTTTGGATTCAAAGCTAACTGCGGTGGTTAGCTGTCCCATGGGGAATGGGTTTGGTCTTTCAAGGTCTAAGGCAGACTGGGGGAGCACAACATGGGATACCATTGCTTTGGTAGTACTGGGTATGCTTGGGGAGCATACAAGGAGGGATAGGAGGACTCATTATGTTCGAAGGTGCTTAGGTAGTACCGAGTATGCTAAGGAAGTATGCGCAACGAGCAGAGGACTCAGTAGTCCAAGTTGTTCAGGTGGGATGCAGGGTTCAACAAGGGAGACTTAGGGAGTCCTGATGCACAGAGATAGTGCAGTGTATAGTCTGTGAGGGCATACATAGTTGAGCAGGGTGGAGCTAGGGTAGTTCCGGGGCATTCAGAGTGGTGCAGCGGTGATCAAGAGAACTTGGGGAGTTGAGATCACAAAGGCTAATGTCAGTAGCATGGGTCTTATGGGGGATGCCATGGACAAATGCATAAGGAGGCCAGTTGATGAGGTACAAATGGGGTTCAATAGGTTTGGACAGGAGTAGCGCTATGGGGGCTCGAGGACGTGTGCAAGGCGCATACAAAGGATGGAGAGCCAAGGAGGTTCGGCATCCACTGCCATTCCGTGGGGTGTATGTTAAGGTAGTCAGGTGACGGGAACTTGATGGTTTCGGGGAAGGCGTAGTCTAGAAGCAAGAAATGGACTTGACCGCAATGGGGATCGCGAGTAAGGCTTGCCAGTGCCACGTGAGGTTGGAATTCTTAGGTAGAGGCTCATCCTGGGCATGAGATAAATCTATCCCTGTGACAGTAGTTGGTATCAGAGCATAATTTGCTGACGCTGATACCCAACTTATGGTAAGTGGGTATCAAGGCATAAAGATGGTCAAACAGATAAGCTGCTTATGGCGAGTTGATATCGACAGTGTTGGATGTGGTTTCAGCATTGGAACTTGGATTGGGGAGTCAAGATGTGGCAAGGAGTCACAAGTCCATAATGCAGTGATGGACATGGTGCAGCAGAGGATGTTGTGGTTCGTCAGAGTGCAACTTTAGGGAAGTTGGCATTGTCGAAGGGACATGTAAGACCTGTATAACTGGACGGGCCGGTAAAATTCTAGAAAGTCTGGCACTGTGTGGGCTGCACAAGTATTGCAGTGAGGCGTAGGAGTGGTATGGTACCATTCTAAGGAGAAAAGGTTGGGCTGTTGGGTGGCTATGGCAGTTGTCCATAGTGGGGTGTAGAAGCTGTATGGGGTGGTTTCGAGGAGGAGTGTGGGGCTGCGTGGAGCAGTATGGAGGGTCTTGCGTGGTGCAGATCCGTGGGGCTGTATGGAGTAGTATGGAGGTTCTTGCGTGGAGTAGATCCGTGGTGTGGAGGTTCTTGCGCGGAGCAGATCCGTAGAGAAGGGTTGGGTTGCAAGGTGCAATGTGGTGTAGGATGTTGTTTGGGACATTACTTGAAGCATGAACATGAGTCATTCCCAGAGGCAGTGCAGAGTCCAGTCTTGTTCACGGCATCATCTGAGGTGTAAAGTTTTGGGCTGTTTGGTATAGTGGGGCGTAGGTTTATGTATGGTACATCATTTGAGGAGTAAGTCTTGGGACCGTATCTCTTGGAAGCTGGGCACGTGGTTGAGGCATAGGATCTAGCAAAGTGCGGGTCTGAGGTGTAAGCACGGAGGGTATGTGCCGATGTGCACAAGGGAGGGTAGAGTGGCCGACCCCCTCAAGAAGGACGAAGTAGAGTAGTCCTTCCCTCATGTCTTTGGGGAAGACTTGAGGTACCGTATAGTAAGAGGTGAAACGGAGTAACCTCGCCTTACCGATGGCTGGTGAGGTTTATCGGTGGATGCAAGCTCGTGCTTCCGATCTCGGTGAAGTGGAGTAACTGAGCCAATGTTGGGGATGACTCCAAGGGAGTGATCTAAGACCTGAAAGCTAGGGAAGCAGAGTACCTAGTCCCACGGTGGGAAGCAACTGCATAATGGGTTGTTCAAGTAGGAGAGTTGGAGTTTGTGTTGAGCAAGCTATGCGGGTGAGTATTGCGGAACCAGATATCCATACATGGTGGATCTAAGGGGTGTTACATTGGGTGCGCATCCAGGTTAGAAGGAAGGTTGGATCTGCATTGAGATTAGGTATCTCAAGGCCCTATGAGTGGGGTCCAAGATCGCAGATTGGATATGGTATTCCAGAGGAGTGCTCGAGGTGAGCCGAGCCATGAGGAAGATTCATAAGAGTGATCAACGGGTGATCAAAGGTGGTGTGGTGCATGACTGAAATGGTGAGGTGGTTCATAGGCATTGTTCTATGGTTGTACAGCCGAGTTAAAAAGTGAGTACAGCGACCAAGAGATTGGGTGGATCATTGAAGAAGGGCGTGGAGCACAAGTAGGTATGCATTACGTGGGGGAATCCAAGGAGCTAAGATGAAAGGAATGCATGAGTTGGTTTGAATGCAATGGATGCATGAGTAATAGGGTTCACCAGCAGGGCCATGCAAAATAGTGACAGAAGGTCAAGGTAGTCAGCGCTCAGTGTTTGGATTCAAAGCTAACTGCGGTGGTTAGCTGTCCCATGGGGAATGGGTTTGGTGTTTCAAGGTCTAAGGCAGACTGGGGGAGCACAACATGGGACACCAGTGGTTTGGTAGTACTGGGTATGCTTGGGGAGCATACAAGGAGGGATAGGAGGACTCATTATGGTCAGAGGTGCTTAGGTAGTACCGAGTATGCTAAGGCAGTATGCGCAACGAGCAGAGGACTCAGTAGTCCAAGTCGTTTAGGTGGGATGCAGGGTTCAACAATGGAGACTCAGGGAGTCCTGATGCACGGAGATAGTGCAGTGTATAGTCCCTGAGGGCATACATAGTTGAGCAAGGTGGAGCTAGGGCTATTCCGGGGCATTCAGAGTGGCGCAGCGGTGATTAAGAGAACTTGGGGAGTTGAGATCACAAAGGCTAATGTCAGTAGCATGGGTCTTATGTGGGATGCCATGGACGAACGCATAAGGAGGCCAGTTGATGAGGTACAAATGGGGTTCAACAGGTTTGGACAGGAGTAGAGCTATGGGGGCTCGAGGACATGTGCAAGGCACAT
>MU227616.1:1640389-1688846 GCA_018584345.1 Thuja plicata | reverse complement strand
TATATATATATGCATATATGTGTGTATATATATATACACACACACACATTATACACATATATATGCACATATATGCATATATATATACACATATATACACACACACAGAGATATATATATATACAAACAATATATATTATAAAACAATAAAATATGCAAATTATAAATGTGAAAAACCTAATAATTGACGTTTGATAAAACAGAAGCCACTGTTCTCTTTGGCACTTTCAACCCAACCAAAACAGTCAGCGCCAAAAAAAACCTAGTTACTTTCGATCAAAAGTAACTAGGTTACTTTCGATTGAAAGTAACAAGGTACTTTCGATCAGAAGTAACTTCCGATCGAAAGTACCCATTTTAGGTACTTTCGATCAGAAGTTACTCACTTCTGATCGGAAGTTTTTAGTTGTTCCGATCGAAAGTATCAAACAGTTTTTAGTGGGCCACGCTTTTCGGGGCAAATTCCTTCCTCCCGAAAAGTGTAACCCACTATTGTGGTATTACCCACTAATTAAAAAAAAAACTATACATTCTCGAAGAGGACTCTATCCAATAGTGAAACATATAATTTTTAATTTTTTTCTGATATGATTTAATTTTTTTTTCTTTTTTTTGAATCAACGTCTTCTTGAATGTTAAAATACCTACTTGTACTATTTTGTAATTATTATATATTAGATCTAATGAAGACACAATAATAATTATACGAGCATATTCTTATCTCGAAGATCTACAAAATGATATTTTAAATTTCTTCACAAAGTTGATTATTGATGAAGAAATTAGTTGTAGAAGTCATAAGTTTTACAGTTCTTAAAATTTTGTTGATTTGGCTACCACTTAGGATGCCACACAAGCAGTTTCAGTTGGAACTGCTTCTGTCAAAACCCCCTATACATGTGTACAAATTCTTCATTAATCTAACATATTTGGATTATATTTACTCATGCAGTTTCATCCTGAACTGGTTCGGCCAAACCAAATTCAGTCGAACCTACCTCGCCACACCAACATCGCATGGTGCCACTTGGCCACCATGAGTGTTCGATCTATTTTTTCAGCTGAACCATGCCTTTTTGAAACCATTTTCAATTGAAACATATCGTTTATCCTAAAGTGAAACACAAATTTGTGCTTTTACCCATCTCTTTTGGTGTAAGTTTCATTAAATATATTCTAGTTTAAGTTTCATAACTTTCTTTAGCATGTTAGACTCAACCTTTGGACTAAGTTTTGCTTGTATATAAGAAAATAAAATTAATTAAACATATAGATAGATGTGTACTAGAATGAATTTTACAATAAAAAAATATTCAAGGACCATCGAGGAAACATAGTGTTGTTGTGCATAGATGTCATTTTTTCAAATTATTCTAAAATAATGAAATAGAGTGCCCTACTAGATGATGAGGCTCATAACTATCAATAAAAAATTATGGGGAATAATAAGTTGAAATTTATGGCAAATAGTAAGTGGAAATGAAGAAGCACCTATAGATCCAAACAATTTATTATTTTGGAGTAGTAGATATGAGTAAGCCAAGGCTAATATTTGTATTTCTTTTCCTCAAACTAAATTATCCCACATAGATTTAGATAAATCATTAGTTGAAATTTGAGACAATTGGAATAAATTATATGGAGCAAAAGCAATAAATACAAATTTATATTTGAAAGTTCAGTTATTTACCTTCAAAATGGAAGATGGAATTATAATGTATACCATATAAGTAATTTGAGATCTCTCATTAGGAAAATTGTACAGTTTGTTAGATTTTACATTAATTAACTTAGTTTTAGGTTAATAGTTAATAAATTAAATTAGTTAGTTATTAATTTTTGGGAAGTTTTTCTAGTAGGTGTTTTTCATATGGATTTAAATAAGGAATTATAGGTCATAGGAATGTAATGCAAATATTATCAATTGAATCCCATTTTGAATTAATTGAATATCATTTCTGCCCTTTCATTTGGTATTAGAGTGGTTATAATCCTTGGCCTAGCAAATTAGGAAGGAAGGCTTGGAAGGTTTGTATGGAGAGGATTCCTAACTTCTTTCTTGCTTAATGAGGTTTTAGATTTGTATGTTAAATCATCATCTTGTAGAGTCCACATTTGGTTCTTAGAAGAATTTGTCATTTTTATTGAGGGTAATTGCAAGAAGTTGAGTCCACTTATGGTGGAATTTTCATACTTAGCTAAATTTACGAAATCACACTTAACAAAACAAGTTCCCTCTTAGAATGAACAGGGTCTCATCGGGACCTCGAGCCTAAAATTTTAGAAATGGGGTCCCATTTCAAAATGAGATCACGTTTCAAAAAACAAAATGAGATCCCATTTCAAAATAGGGTCCCATTTTGAAAAAGGAAATGGTACCCTGTTTCAAAACGAGATCCCATTTTGAAAAAAATAATATTTTCAAAATGAGATCTCATTTCTAAATTTTTTGAAATTTAAGCCCGCTTTTACTATTGGCTTTTGGTTTGGAAAGAGGCTTGGGTAGCCGAACAAAAGCCTTGGACCTGGTTTGACTTGCAACTTGAAGGTTCTGCTAGTGTCCATGCAAAATAAGGACTTTAGACATATATCTAAAGACTTTTTTAGAAGACTATTTTAACAAAATAAAAAATCACTATAGATCAGACTGTGCGGATTCCAAATATGTAATTTTTTTTTGTAAATTTGATTAAATTTTCTATTTTTCATTGAATTTCTACTGAAATAGGTCTACAAACTAAAGATAATTTTGTTATTTTAATAAATTTTTATTTGAGATTTTCTCGCAAAAAAATTATATTACATAAAACTAGAGACAATTCTACACATTTAAAAAAAATTAAAAAATTAAATTTTTTTGTCAAATTATGCTTGTCGTACATGAGAGATTTTAAAAACAACAATTATGCCTAAAAAAAATTAATTAAAAAGATATATTCAACAAAAAATATTGTCATTAATCTTATGTGTGTTACATACCGTTGCCCAAATGGATTCAGAGAAATAGTTTCATTTAGGTCAAATTTTGCTTGTCGTACACGGGCATAGTATGATCCTGAAACATGGTCTTTTAAAATGCGAGATTTAGTAATTCCTATTGAACATGAAATTTAATCATCTAGGTATTAAAATAAATTACATTTTTGAAAAGTAGACTTTGAGTACTACAACTTATATTATTGAATTTTTTTAAGAATTAATCTCTAAGTGCTTCAAATATTCATCTCAAATAGGATGAATTTGAAAAAATAGGAAAATAAGTTTCACTTTTTGGCCAAAAAGTGGACTCAACTTCTTGTTGGCACCCTTGATTGGTAATGTTTGTAGCAAGATAAGTATGAAGTTCACAAATTGGTTATTTTTGAATGCTTTACTTTTTTAAGGTAGTTTCATTTAATGATAATTATGAGAGACCAATTCCCTACCCTACACTTGAAAATTATTAATTGAAAATGAGAAATTTTAAGATTCAGATTTGTTTGTTGAATTTGTGTGTGTGAAGTTTTATTTCATTTTTATTGCATTGAAAATAAATGCGAGTAAAAATTAGACTTCCAACATAAAGAATTTGTCTTTATCAAAATGGTGCTTCAAGTTTGAATTGCTCTGCTATTTTTATTATCATTATGTGTAGAAATTTTCTCCATTTGCAAATCATTTATGCATTCTTGATAGCCATAATATTTTTTTAAAAGTAGGCTAAAATATTTATCAAGGCCTTGAACTAAATCTATGATGTTACAAACACACAAAATGGTACATAAATGAAGGTCCTCATCTAGTGAAAAGATATATCAAACTCCTTATTAATGATGATTCAATTACCCTTGCCACATTTAATGAACTTAGTCACCATGTTGACTATCATTATTTCAAAGTAGCCAAGATTTTCTACTCCATTGAGCCTCGAGGAAGAAAAGAAGACAATTTCATCAGTCTTTCAATGGTTGGAGGTTCTAAGAATATTAAAGACTTAGCTATGTTTTATGAGAATGGGATTTTCAAGATTACAAATAATTTAACTCAAGTTGAGAATACCAATGCATGGGATAGACATGAAGCTAGAAAAGAAGAAAGAATGTGGCTATCAATAAATTATACTAATGTTGCTACTAGTTAAATAGAGATTTTATAATATTTTTTTCTTTATTTCATTATCTTGACAAATGTGTATATATAATCTTGTTGATATCAAACTGGTTGAAAAATGATATATACATATATTTTATTGAGTCAAAGAATTAAATGGGTAGAATTTGAAGCTTGAGGCAATGGAAACATGAGAGGATTTTTATCATCCTAAGATGCCTTATCACTTGGGGATGATGTATTGAATGAGAAGAATCCGACTACTTGTATCCTTGAAGGAAAGAGGGCAATTGGAATTGTGTTTGTCCCTTCAAGGTGCAAGATGAGGCAAAATTATTGTGGGTGCACTTTTTTGTCTATTCAAATTTGGTTGATGAATTGTTGTGAACTTGAGGATACATTTGACACACTCAATGTAGAATCACAAAATATTGAAGGAAAGGTGTCTCATGTGCAGACACGTGGTTGGTGATTTGTATAGTAGATGATGCATGTGAACCTTTATTAATAAATTAAAATAAGATTTTTATTTAAAGATTTTGTTTCTTTGTGGAATTCTTTATTATAATTAAAAATAAAGAAAACATAGAAAAAAACAAAGTAAAGAATTGTTTTATTCCTTTTTGGACTTTTTTATCTGATTTTTAGGTTTTGCACATTCTAGAAACCCTAGCTTTATTAGTTTTATTTACTAGAGGTTTTGAGAAGATTTTTGAAAGACACACACACACACACACACACACACACACACACACACACACACACACACACACACACACACACACACACACACACACACACACACACACACACACACACACACACACACACACACACACACACACACACACACACACACACACACACACACACACACAAAAATACAAATATTTTTTAGAATACAGGTTTTCACAAGAATAGGTTTACAGGTCATCTGAATATTGTTTTGAAGTTAAAGAATGCATTTTTAAAGATTGGGAGTGAAGTTTTCTTTTTGGGTCTTTTTTAAAATAAAAATAAAAAGGTCAACTTGGTGTTCAAAGTAGGGTTTTGAAATCCTTGTTGAAAATGTTTCCTTTCAAAATGAATGCCTTCATTGTGTATGCCATTTTTGATTGATTGTTTTAGAATGTTTGCATTATGACTTTCCTAGCTTAAGAAACTAAAAATGAACTTATTAGTGTTGTAAGAAAATTTGTGTTGATGTTAAATCTATTAAAACCCTAGCTCTCTTTGAGGAAATTACAAGCAAGAGGGTTAGATACTCATATGATTAAATCAAAATTTAGGGTTTTGTTGGTTCAAAGTAGAGAATTTCAAAATAAATCATTTATACATTCATTAGATTTTATTTGCAAAATTTATTATTGCGAAATTTTCATCTCGAGAAAATTATATTTTTGGTAAAAATATGCCTTCTCTATAATTTTATATTCAATGTTTATATATATTACAATTATTGGGTTGATGCAAAAATTATTATTATTATTTTTTATTCAAAAGTGGACTAGCCACTAAATATATTATTATATATAAAGTTGATTCGAAGGTTCACCTAGGAAAGAATATAGCAAGAAAACCTAGCATCATCACCTATTACAATATGTAGTATCACCTAAGGCTATTACAAAGGTGGAAGGGAAATGGCCTTACAAAATTCAAAAAGTGATACATGCCCAAAATCCCAAATGAGTTTACTTCAAAAAAGTTCATACCCTGCTAAACAACCCTAGCAACACATCTATTCTTCCATGGCTTCAAAGTCTGCGAACTGTAGATATCCTTGACTCCTCCATGCATTACCCCATCCGGCTGGAGGTGCTAAGTGGATTTCAGTGATCCACCCATCCAAACCATCAGTAGGATTCTGCCTTTGCAATACACCCTGTATAACATAGCCTGCATTCTGATGAACCCCCAAATCGATAGACAAATCAAGATTCTGATGCAAAAATTATTATAAAAAATTAAAAAATCTATTTTGTAACTTTTTAATTAAAATAATAATTATAATAATAGTAATAATAAAAAAATTATTTGTAAACTTAGCATCATCTTTTAGGTAATTTGCTCTAGGGTTCCCTAGCAGGCGTTATACATATGATTAGTGTAGGATTTTTTAAAATGTGGTTATGAGGGTTATGTGCAAGGTGTAGGTCTATATGAGATGCCCTTATTTCATATGTTAAATCTAGAAGTATTAGGATTTTTCAAACAATATATAGTCCGTTGATTTATGTTTGAAATAGGGCCAAATAGATTAATGGATTTAGGGATAATTTTAGTAAGTTCTATTTCATTCTATGTACATTGCTAGATTGTTAAGGTAGATAATTTTTTGTTGTTACTCTTGCACCAGATGACATGGCCCAGATGACCTACTATTCCTTTAAGAAATGGTCAAAGAAAATATTTAGAGAGAGATTTAATGTGCATGGGGTACAAGGTAGTTAATTGTCTACAACTAGCTTATGTGTCATTCTTCAACACATCTTGGACTTGACCAAGTGTAGAAACATGTAGGAAATATAATACTTGCTGAAAAATCCATTAGAGTATATGCTTCACCCCTTTTTCCTATGTTAATTTATTCATTTATGAAAAACCTTTTTAGTTGGAAAATCTCTTAAGATAAATGAATGATAATGATTTACATGAATTAAACTATAACATGTCTATAATTTTATTATATAGATTATATTTTAATATTTTACCTCCATAGATGTTTTCCATTTAATACAATTTAGTTGTCTATCATTCTTTGATTTGGATTGGACTCATTGTCTTTGATCTTATATCCATATTCCATGGAATGAAAACTACGAATAAAAATAGATTAGAATTTATTATAGAAAAAACAATAATAAGTCTTTTTTTTTTAATGTGATTAGACAAACAAATTAAAACATAATCATTTACATTATCAACTTGAAATATAAATACAATCATTATAAAAATAGAATATTAAAAAAATCTTATGCTCAATATTACTACACTATAAGCTCTAATCTCACTAGTTAATAATACGACTTGTCATACGCCCTCTTTTTCCACTTACAACCACAATTTCAATAATCATTAAGCATCTTAAATTTTTTTGGGTGTCCACTTAATCTCTATTTAATCTTCTCTATTTAGACTAAATCAAAATAAATACTAATCTAATCATATTTGCATGATATATGTTTAATTACATACTAAAACGACCATTTGTCCACTAATTGTGAAACATATGACTCTCTCTTTTAGCCGAATTATCCGATAGCATCAGTAGAATTTGACATTTTAGAGGATTCTGTCTCCGACTAAATAAAGCATACTCGCAATACAATGCACTTCGACTCAGATGTAATGTGGAAGTTATTGAAAGAAAGGAAGTCTGTTCCCTCTCTTTAACGATTGAAAGGAGATCCAACGCAAACTCTTTCTCGATTTGTTTCGCTGTAATTTGATTCTTCGCCTATTAAGGAGATCAGTGTAGGGTTTGCGAGTATAAAAGACAAAAGATAAACCTAGACATTTTTATGAGATTTCGTGGTAAAACTATTTAGACTACATTCAATTACAAATGTAATATTGAATTTGGATTTTTAGGTGATTTGTAACATTTGGTGTGGTTATAAATGTAATATTAGATTCATTTAAATTAGAAAAAGAAATTGTTGGTAAAGTTTAATAGTTTCGAATCAGTCTATCAGAAATTGAGTCTTCTAAAATGTCAGGTACTAACACAAAGAATTAGGTGAGCATCATTTCTAAAATACCTTTCAACCCAGAATCTTTCAAGTTAAACTTCAGAATAACAAAAGAGATCTTGTAAATGATATAAAATCTGAAGACGACTAAAATATTTAGATTAAGTGTACACATAACTATTTAAATTCTACCATTCATTCTGTCAAACTCAACCAAATCTAAACTTCGAACATTCTCTATCTTCTTTAAAAATAAAAATGTTAGGGTAAAAAAATCTATGTGATAAAATCCACTTGGAACTCTAACTCAAACTAGATAAATACAAAGCCGTAAAGTGTATTATGAAGGGCCTACATGTCACCACTCTCTCGACATGTACTCCATGACAATGATAGCAGCTGCATTTTCCGAAATACCTTTCTTGCAATGCAAATTATGCTCATGGTGTGTTGGAGGGCTATACCACTTTATCTAAAGATAGATTCCTTTCCCAAAGAAGGGTTTTGGAGGGGATTGACTAAGGAGAAATAAGTTTCTGCAATAATTAAATTGGGTATATCATAAGAGAATATGACCCACAACAAAGATCATCACTGACCACCAAACATTGTTTCAATGATCATTTCCCTCCTCTCATTCTGCTTCCGCCATTTGAAGATTTCTCTTCAAATCTTATCTCAAACCCATCAAAAAATCTGAATTTTAAAGTGCCCATCTAGGAACCAGCAAAACTGAGAATGGAAAAGTTTCAGCATAGTGACATGTGCAAGAATCGAGTCTCAGGAGCAGCAGAAGCAGCAGCACAGAAGAGAAAGGCAGTGGAGGACGATGAAGACGTGGGATTTCTTCCTGCTTTGAAACCCATTATTACTGATCGTCATACTTCTAAGCCCAGATTATTATCTAGACAGAATTCCATGGCTGATTTGAACCTCCCCAGAATTAGTTTTGAAGATAAAGAACAGCATAATAATTGTACTGACTATGAAGGGTGTGAGACTCCAAAGTCTGCGAAGCATCAAATACCTAAAATTCTATCATGCCCTGCAGCTCCAAGGAAACCCAGACGTGCAGCAAAGAAATGTAAAAGATCTGAGGAGATTTTCTACATCAGTCCCCTTGAGCTGAATTTGCTCTTCAGTCTCTCGCAGCCCACAAAGTTTGATTTCAGGTGAAGGCCTACACAGATTTTAGGGTTACTAAATTACATATCAAGGAATATATTATGTATTATCTCTTGCAGCACAACAAGTTGTTTGAAGTATTTTTACATGTTTATATGCCTCTGTAACTATTAACCACCATGGGATTGTAGATCAGAGATATATGGGCCTTCTGTAATGTATAATGGAGGGAGTGAGTATGTAAATTGCAGACATTGTTTATAGGTTTGATTGAAAAGAATTGCAGCCTGCTGATGTACTGAGGATTGCAGAATTAGAAAATGTTATGTTAAATTACACTTGCCATAGAAATACTGTTAGCAGTGAATGCTTGTTAATAACCACTTTGGAGTATTGAGCTACTTCATCAATTCCTTCTCTTGTGAACTAGTATTTTTAACAAGAGCGGGATTCATGAGTATTGTTTTTGAAGTAGGACATTATGAATAAGTGTTGAAAGCATTTTCTTCATTTGAGTTCAGAATGGATCTATCCTGGAATCAGGTTCTTTTCTCGTTGTATCATGTTTTCAGTCTTATATTGTAATATCTTTTGTTTAAATTCATTTATAGCATATATACCATCTTTTCATATGTTCTTCTATTCTTTTTTTTCTTTGTTTTCTGACTTCACTCAATATAATGTTTAAATTCATCTGAAACAAATATACAACCCTTTCATTCATCCGCATATTCTTTACTCTTTGTTTTTGTTTTTAGTCTTTTGATTGAACACAGTTATATTGTAATATACAGTGTTAAAATTCATTTGAAACATTTATATGCAATATTTTTATGCATCTTTAAAATCTTTTTTCTTTGTTTCTTTCTTCAATATTTTGACTCAACAAAATTATATTGTAATATTCCGTGTTTAAGCCATTTGAAGCATATATGCAACTTTCCCATAAATCTTCAGTCTTTTTTCTTTACTTTTTGTTTTCAGTCAAGTTTGACTCCACACAATTATAGAGGAGTATCTTATGTTTAAAGTCATTTGAAACATATACACAATCTTTTCATATATCTACATGGTCTCTGTTAATCTATATTTTTTTCTAGGGATTTAATATCAGCTGCAAGAGTTAATTTTATTATTTGAAATGGAAATATCTATTAAAACTATTTCAGTTGAGTATTTCTTAATACATAATTGAAGCCTTAATTCTTATATTAGACATCTGAAAATTCAGATTTTTGATAAATGATGTAATCAAAAACATTCCACAACTCTTACCAATACTACAATTACTTCAACTATAATCTTTTATTATTAAAATACTACAAAATAAAATATAAATCAAACTATTCTGAAATTATATATAAAATCACTTATATGCTTTGACTTTGTTTAAGCACATTGTAGAATAGGGCAATGGGACACAGAAGAAGAGAAATCTGCCAGAGAAGAGATGAGAGGGGAAAACAAATTCTCCATGGCCATGTCAGGGCTGAGGAGTAAACGAATGATAGCAATGCACTTTATTAGCCGTTTTAGTCTGAATGGAGTGAAAATCAAGTGAGGATTTTAGTACTTGAACCATGGATCAAAATTCAAACTTCCCATCATGATTTCAAACCGTAATATACTCCAGTGGAAACAATATGATTCAATAAACCTATTCATGCGTTCCCATTTGATGGCGTGAACAATGGTTTTGCGAATTGAATTCAGTTGGAAACTTAGTGGAAAGCGTATTAAATTGTTTAGATTTGATCTAGTTTGTGAAAACAAATGATTAAACGTTAGAAACTAACATAATTATGTTGTGACAGTTTTATAGAAGCCAAACTTCAGAAGAAGCAACTTAAGCGGGCATTAAAATTAAAATAATTTATCATTACAGTTTAATGAATGATTTGTTATAAGTATTTTAGATAAAGACTTTTAAAAGTTAATTATTATTTTGTTAATAATTATATATTTAATCTTAAATACATAGAGTAAGACTTTTATGTTTTTTTTTTTTAAAGGCAAAAATGACTAAGCCATTCCATTATATTATATTTAGATAAGATTTACACTACTTCAAAGGCTCGAGAGGGAAAAAAGCAGGAAAGAAAACCCTCTATGCTCACCCATACAAGTAAAACTTTCTGATGGATCAAAGGAAAATGCCGAACCTGCTGAATATTATAAGATAAGATTTGTATCTTATAATAATAATTTATCTTATTTAATTTATTGAATTGAAATTAATAGTGAAGATTTTGTTTTGAAATAAGATAATTCAATGGGTTTATAATATTCAAACTATAATTATCTTATAATGTCATTCATAATAGTTAAGCTTGGTTTTGAAAGAATGAGTGGTACTACTTATTTCGTTACCAATAAATATAATACTTCCAAACAAGAAACAATTATCTTCCAAATTTAAAAGATATAATAACAAACAGTTATTATTACAACAAACTTAATCCAATTCCATACAACAACATTAAAAAGATATAACGTACTGGTGGTGGAGAAGGATCTCATTGTGGATATAGTCACTATGCCAACAAACTTAATGCAATTCCGTACAACAACATAACATGTCAATAAACTGAACTTACGCGGATATCATGTAGACTTTTCCGTCACACCAAAAGCACGTACGACTGGTGGAGAGGGATCTCATCATGGATATAGACGCTACGTCAACACACATTAATTTAAATGTTGAATATTAATTTTATTTTATAACTTACTTCAACATAATATGACTAACATTGTTTTGTAGTCATGTTTTCACTTTCACCTTATATGTAACTTGTCCATATGATTAAACATAAATGGAGCATATGCATCATTTATTTGTATAAAAGTACAACAATATTTACATTCATTGAATATATATTTATTGAGATATAAAAGGAACATTTGTATATTTTCTTGGAAGAGAGGTAAAAAAAATATTTACAATGATCAAATATGTATTTTTTAATATAAAGTGAGGGAGATCTAGCTTTTTAATTTTATAAGAGTAGTCAGGTAAGGTGATAGTGAAAGACGATGTCATAGGTTGAGACCATACATTATTCCCATGGAACCTAGTTCTTAGTTTAAATATCATGCAATTCTACAAATATAATGTTGCCAAATACATCACCTTAAAGTGTTTTGACTATGTGTAATGTTTTGTTCTTTTTGAGATAAAATTCCCTAGCCTAAACTTATATTTAATTAATATAGAAACTGTACATAAGTTGTATGCAATTTTTCAAACCGCAATTCAGTTACATACACTTGTTGGATTTTTGCAGAGTGATTTATCATTTTTGGCTGCCAACAGGCTTCTCAAAGCATCCTCAACTTAATCTACTGTCACCCATGTTGTTGCTTCACATTTATGTTCAAAGTTTTTACAATTTGCAGACCAAATCAATTATTAACTATTGGGCAGTCACATTATCTATCTGGGAACTCAGAAAATATTTTTAGAGCTGCACATGATTTTATTTAGAGGAGTTCTGAGTCTTGGCAGAAGAGAGATAGAGATGTTTGAACATGAAAAACATTCATTTACCCTAGCTGCACCACATTTATTTGGTACAGTCTGTTAGGAATGAACATTGTGGAACACTTTCTATAGTACCAAATTCTTAGGGGAAATTTAACAAGCATGATTATCAATACCAATTACAGTCACCAAGATGCACAAAAGTAAACAGAGTATACATGGAAGAATAAACAAGCACAAAATAGAACACCATTATTTACGTGGAAAAACCCTTACTGGTAAAAATACAACCACCGAAAAAACTCTAGTCTTCTTTGTATTACAGTAAACAATTTACATACAACAGACAATGGATTTTTCACATAGGCTCACAAGCTCATATTGTACAATCAACCTAACATAGAACCACACCAATTTGACACTCTTCTTTTTGTCGCCTTTCTATTAATTCCTAATGAATTTTGTAGACATTTATACACTCCGCAATTCGTTATAAAATTTGGTAGATCAACCGTCACTTTACAAAATGGTTACTCATAGCCTTGGTATTCTCCATCTGACAGTCCTGACGGTTACTCTTCCATCTGATGGTCCCTTTGAAATCATTTCACTCCCTTCGCCTAAGAGACTCCCTTCGGCCTTGGACACTCCCTTCGGCCTCAGATCACTCCCTTCACCTCAAAGACTCCCTTCGCCTTGGGTCACTCCCTTTGGACTCAGACACTCCCTTTGGTCTTGGATCACTCCCTTCACCTCAGAGACTCCCTTCGGCATTGGGTCTCTACCTTCAACCTCAGACACTCCCTTCGGCCTTGGATCACTCCCTTCACCTTGGTTCACTCCCTTTGCCTCAAAGACTCCCTTTGGCATCGAGTCACTCCCTGCGGCCTCAGACACTCCCTTTGGCCTCAGAGACTCCCTTTACCATGAAGACTCCCTTCGACATTCTTTGTACCAGTACCACTGTGTCTGCACTAGTTTCACCATCCGTCTTGTCGTACTGCTTCACTATTGGCTACAACTTCACCGTAGGTGCCAACACAAATGGACAACCACTGGGTAAAGTCATATGTATGGTGAACTCACCTATACGGTGAACCTCACCCATATGGGAAGTATGTCTGAGAGATATCTGAACAATCTCCCACTTGATGAGGTATGTACTAACACCTTCAGAGACTTGAGGAAAACATGGACTCTAATGCCCATCAATGTTGATATACCACCCGAACACAAAACCATCAGGAACTAGAATTTTCTTTACATAATTGATATACTTGCAAAATAGTATTATCTCACTCATGGACGTTCACACCTTCTACCATACCACTTCCAATGTACACACATAGAATCTATCCACTCAGAAAAACCATACAATCTATCTCCTAGAGAACCATAACTACATCTCCCAAAGCACAAAACTCTTGATCCAAAAAATAATCAAATGTATCAACATTTAGTCACAATCATAGCTGAAATAGCACCCATAGTAAGTGCTAGCACATCCAACTATACATACCTCTAAGGTATACCAACATGGATTCCAAAACATCACCATATTCAACCTATTACCTGCAGTCTCAAACCTCAAGTGCAATACCAATCACATATACACCAAGAATCTCCCACTGCACAAGTAATATTAATATGATATGTTCCTCCATTCAACAACATCACATAGAAGTGAAACAACAAACTTGTAGCATCAAGAACATCAACCATGTACCATGTCCTTCTACGTACACCTCTAAATGCATGTCATACTTCCTGCTAAAACCATCAATCATTTCAATAAACACTTCTCTAATCACAAGAAAAATCATCATCACCATCGTCGCTAAGTATCCATGAGCACCTATTACCCATCAATCCATGCTAACTCCAAATGCATAACAAAAACTTTATAAAGTGTCAAGCAAATGACCAATGTACTCAATACACAGCAACAAAAAACAAGATCAATGTCAAAGTTCCAACCATGGCGTCAGGAACATAAACATGACAACATGATCTAAAACATCTCAACCAAAGAAATAAAATGATCCATATGAACACACCATAACATTTCAAATGAAAAAATAATCCACACCTTTACCAAAGACCCCGTTGAGCCCTCAAGATGTCAACATCTTTAGTCACATGAAAATAAACATCTCCAGTAGTACTTCAGCAAATGTGAAAAGATCCTTCTGCAACATTAGAATCTCACGCCTTCAATGTCTACAATACTAATGAAGATGATCCACCATCAGATGATGAAACTACATCATTTCCAACAACTCCCACTGAACGGTGGCATCGAGTCACACATGGCATCATGACAAACATCTACTCATCTTGATGTGGTTGCCATATCAACCTGCAATATTGATTACTTAAACCATGTAAATTACCCACTATAGAAATGACACAAACATTTTTCTCACAAGGATAACCCAACTAGCCTTTCTCCGATACCACTTGTTAGGATAAAACTTTGTCGAACACTTTCCAAGGGATCAAAATCTTAGGAGAAATTTAACAGGTATGATTATCAATACCAATTATAGTCATCAAGATGCACAAAAGTAAACAAAGTAAACATGGAAGAATAAACAAGAACAAAATAGAACACTAGTATTTACGTGGGAAAACCCTTATAGGTAAAAAACCCACCAACGGAAAAACCCCGGTCTTCTTTGTATAATAGTAAACAATTTACATACAATAGGTAATGGATTTTTCACATAGGCTCATAGGCTCAGATTGTACAATCAGCTCGGGTTCTACAATCAACTTGACATAGCACTGTAACCACCTCGATTTGGTCTCTTCTGACTATAGACCCTATTTTCCCTAAGTGTGATCATACCCCCAATTATGTCACGACAATGTTACTTTAGCATAATTCATTTTAAATCAAATTTAATGTCCTAGGTGATTTTTATCACTAAATTATATTAACTACTACAGCCATACAATCCAAATCAGTTCAAACAAATTAAATCAAATCAAATCAAATTTAAATATGGCTATAGTATTTAATCATAAAGGAATTAAATAAAACCCTCAATCAATTGTTCACTTGCAAAGGTACCCATTCCCCCTAGCCTAATTAATTTAATTAAATTGGCTATAATCCTATGGATTATTAAAAAGTAATTAAATGCTTAAATAATTAATATCCTATTTTTGAATAAATTAAATAAGTTTAATTTATTTTATTAATAATCTTCTAAATCCCTAACCTAACCCACTTCAACCAATTTGACCCTAGGTTAGAACCTATCTCAACCCATTCACCCCATGCTAATCTAATTCTAATCCTAGTCTAATCCTAACCCACCTCCTAATGTTGTCACATTCCATTAGGGAGTGATTAAGGACTCCACCCACTTGTGAAAGTCAAGGAATCTCATGATTCCTTTCCTCAAGTCCACTTTCTCAAGCCACCCTCTTACACCATTCCCATGCTTCTTTAAGGCTCTCATTAATGGCTCATTAATGAAGATTCATTTAGCCCATGTCTCCCCCATGCCTATTGAATGCCTTTGGCATTTATTTCTTCTTACACACCATTAATGATTTTTTCAACTCCATTAATGTACCTTGTCCCCCCTCTCTCTCTCCTATTTCTTTTATAAATAGAAGGTGTTTTTAGCACAAATAATCCTTCATTTTTAGAGTTAAATTACATTGTTACGCTTTTAGAAGAAACCTAGAATCATATCATATTTCATATTTCATGGTTATGCATTGTTACTTCCATGCTCTTTAGAGCTAGAATGCATGCTTAAGAGATATTTTTCTGATTTTAACTCAAAACTTTCATGCTAGGATTTATATGTCACTGAAAGAGGAATAATCTGAGGGCTATTATGTTTTTTTCATACTCTTCCTAGTTAGAAAGCAATAAGTCAATTTTAGTGGATTTATATGCTCATCTAACCCCTTTTTTACTAATGCAATGATCTATTGAAGTGTTGTGTCTTTCTTAAATAGGTACAAAAATCACAGACACATTATTGGCGCTCACTATGGGACACGATTTGAAACTTTGCCTCATTTTGAATCTATTTTTCACTAATTTGTATGCACAAGATTATGTTATAGAGTCATTTTTGGTCATTATGGCTTGCATCTGGGATACGCACTCACATCCAGGCTTTCGCGGATCATTTTTGGTTTAGGAGTGCATCTGGGGAGCATTCATTCGCATCTGGTGGTAGAGGCTCACATACGGTAAACTGTATCACATTTGGTTATTTTAGGCTCGCATCTGGTTAGATGACTTGCATACTTCATTACCTAACCACTAACATTTGTGTGCTTGATTTCTTTGATCTTTTCACAGCTTAACTAGTGCTTGCAGGTTTCCATTAGAGGTTTTATTGGGATTTAAAGAAAGGATACTAACGTGGTTTTTGAAGTTTCCCAACCCCCATCTTGACCTCTATTTTTACATGTTTTTTGACACTAAATAACATTTTCCAATCTATCACTAAACTGACTAGAGGACTATGCTCTTTTCCTTTTAAGGATAATCAGAAACTCACACATCAGTTCATGGGTTGAAAGGAATTTGGGGATAGCTGAACCAAGGCAAACAAAACTAAATTTTAATTTGGATCAATAACTGAACAATCAACGCACTAAATTTGTGGGTTAATTGAACAAACACATTGTCTAATTTTAGGAATCAGAAATTAAACAAGCTACTCACTTAACATTGTGGATTAATTGAACAAAGCAAAATTTCCTTTCAAGCATTTTATTTTCCATTAAATAGGAACATCTTAAATTGAGCACAACATTTCTTGAGAGAATGAACTGCTTGTTTGATTCTATTTTGGGAGAAAATGACATGGATTACAAGAGTATTCTCTTCTTCTTCGGAAGAATCAGAAATCTAGATGTCTTACGCTCGCCAATCCTTTGTAAGCTTATTCAATAGTAGAAGGCCTAGCAGTTGAGGAAAAAATCTCCCAGGAATAACCCAAGTGAGGACAGGTTTTATGCCAACCCTTCCAACTCACTATAAATAATTGCTTCCTCGTAGGCCAAAGCCTCAGAAGACGGAGCCAGTTTTGTTCATGGAATTTTGACATCATTGCTTGAACATGCTTGGGTATGTGTAGAGCGGAGCTGCTTGAATATTTCTTGCAAGACTACATATGCTTAAGTACTCATAGTGCTATATGCCTCAATTTTTCCTTGTGCAATTCTATGAGGGATGGTTTCGAACAGATTTCCGAATAATAGATAACATTTAAACTAAAATAATTCCTGATTCACCCCTGAAAGGGTGATAATATTTGTGCAAGGCAAAAAGTAATTACCCCATGACACTCATCATATCGTGCCCTCACTTGCATTTGGAGTCAACTAATACAGCATCATAACTGGAGCCACTGCATGCTTGGTGATAACTGTATTTTGATTAGCATTTGAGTGTGTACCTAAGTCAATGAGCAAGGATTTTCATCCTCCACCTAGAAAATAGGGATAAGATGTGTGCCTATTTCACCCTCCTAACAAAGTAAATCTTTTTGACGTGTCTGAAAGAGCATTAAAAAGATAACACCTTCAAACAAAAAACAAAATTCAATCCTTGGCATACACATGTGTTTTACACTCACTGGAAAGTCTCAGAGAAACCTTACTTTCAAACAAAATTTCATGTACTTTGAGACAAAATAAGAAAAACATGACAGAACATCAGAGTCTCGCATCTGGTAATTTTTGCATTGCATTCAGGATGCTATCTCGCATCTTGTAATTTTTGCTTCGCATCCGTGATATCAAAGCATAATGTCACTTTTAGAGGATTGCATCTAGGACAGTGGGCACTTGCATACTTTTTTCTCGGGATAATTTAGTACTTTTGGATACCCTTTTGGCTCCTTAGTCTGGTCCTTTTTTCTTTTTCTGGTCTACTAGTTGTTGTTTCAAAACTTTTTTAACAAGTCTACCTTGCATGTCCTCTTGGCTTTTCAATAATGGTCCTGAATATTGTGGTTTTTACAATCAACAAAACAACTTGATTCTCAGCTCACTATCAGGGCACTCTAACACCCTCTTATGCTGGAGTCACTTACTTCAAACAATCAACTCTCGTTGGTTCCCAACTCATTATCAGGGCATTCTAACCCTTTTGACGCTGGAATCAATTACTTTGAAACATCAAACCCAAACTCACACCTTTGGGGACAATTTGAAAATCCCTTTGACACCATTCTGAGACTTTGACCAAGATAATCATATGATGACTAAAAACAAATGGGATGAATCCTATGGTCTTAACAACAAGGAAGAATAAATTCTCATTAAGACCCTATCTAAGAAAATGCAAGCTTTGAAATTTGAAATTCAAGACTTAAAGGAAGAAAAGGATACCTCGTCAAGTGGGTCTTCACTAAGATCAATCTTTCCTCTTCTCTATGATCACAAGACACACATGTCTTCACATTCTTCAAAGGAGAAACCTCCTCATGGTAATCCTATCTTTGATCAAGAGATTATTTCATAGGATGACGTCAATCCTATCTTTGATCAACGTCCTCATAATCTTGAATCGAACATCTCTTTGGAGAGTTCAAGTGGATCTACATGTTCAAGGGATAGAGAATTTACTCCTTTGAGACAATCTTATACAACAATGCTAGCAGAGCTTCTTGAAAACAATCTCATCACATTGCCTCAAACCACCTCATGTGGAATGTGATTTGTGAGTACCTACTGTGCCTATCATCAAAATAATGAGCATAAAGCTTCACATTGTATGGAGTTAAAACATAAAATCCAAGATCTAATTGATGATGCCATAAATAAAGTTGAAGATACTAATGAATTATCAAATGAAGATATCAATCCTAAGCATGATCAAAATCATGAACTTATTTCTAGAAATGAGCTACATGCTACTTCTACTTCTTCCGCTATTCCTCCATCTGACAAAGCTTCAAGGATATCCAAATATCCTCCATCACACAAAGATCCTAATGCTTTTCATTGATAACTATGTCTACCCTCAAGGGATGCCTTTAAAATAAATCCAAGCTAATCTATATCTTGTAGAAAGTACATTCCATGCTCCTAAGATCAAAGACCCTAAGCTTTCATGTACTTCAAGGCCTATTTTGGATAATGCCCCAACAATCCTTCAAGAATCCATCATGAAGATTAAAACTCCTATCTTTTCCTTTGGATTGGATCCATGTCAAGATGATAATAAAAATAACAAAGAAACAAGTCTTACTAATGATCAAGATCAAGACATTATCCTATACCCTCCAACATTTGACGAAGATCCCATATCCCTACAATCTAAAGATTATCCCCTTGTATCTTTTTATTTCTTCCAAGAAGATACCCTTCCATCTCAAGAGCTACATAGCCCTCCATCTCCTAAGAAAGATCTTAATACTTCTAAAATATCTATTGAAAATCAAGAGCAAGGTACTCTTCCTACATTAAACAAAGACCCTTGTCAAAATGAGCATGTTCCGTCATATATTTCATATAAACCTCCATATCCTTCTCAAAAAGACATTATTCCTCCAAATCCCTTACATGACAATAAGTTGCCTCAAGAATCAAGGATTCCAGTTAAAATGGCTCCTATCAAAGTTACACATGAGCCTATCGGTATGAAGATGAATTTGAAACAAAAGATCCTTGGATGGGAAGCTCACTCTAAAGATGTTGATACTCATTTCACACCTTATATTCCTCCATTTGCACATACGAATCAGCCTTCTCCATCTTCCAAATCTATCCTTGGTCCATATGTTCAAAAGAAGAAAGCTTCAAACTTCCATCTATATTGGGTCCATATATCCCTCCATCCACTTACCCTATCTCCTATCAAGATCAATAGAAACATGCGTCTTTGAAACCTCCATATCAACACATCCATATGAACCATTGATATCGATCTTATTCATCCACACATCCTAAGTATTTTAGAAGCAATTTGGATGCCAAACAAAGAAATAAAAAATTCAAGAATCCACTTACATATGAATATCACTATGTCCAATCTAATCGACATGTGAATACAAAGAAAAAAGAAAAATTCAAGAGACCACAAAGGTCCATGGAGAAGAACATAATATCAAAGAAAATATGGGTTCGTAAATCCATCATGGAAGAATTACATTCTAAATCATCCAAAAGAAAAGGAAAATCAAGAGTTATGTGGATTCCCAAGTCTCTTTAAAAGGCTTGAACAAAAAGGAAAAATCAGAATTGGCATCCAAGCTTCCAAAGGCTTCCACTTCATCTTCTTTCACACATTGTCCATCTTCTAACTCTATTTTGGGTCCTCATGTCCCCAAATACATTACCTTGAATACTTCCTCCATCTTGGGTCCTTGTGTACCAAGATCCCTACCCATTCATACATCAAAAACTCAATCAATACACTACCCTTCAAAAAGTGTGTTGATGTCGATCTTGTCACCTACTATCCTTCCATATTGGGTCCTTACATTCCTTCTTTTTCTCTCATCCAGTCCATTGCAAAAAATATTGGCTTCCATCTTCCTTATCCTCCATTTCATCACCCTATCAACATCTTTGAGCATACTTTCAGTGTTCTTGGCCTATCATAGAATATCTTTCAGAAGAGCACTATCCCAAGAGAAAGATGCATAGGTTCCTCCTTGAAATCCAAAAAAAGAAGAAGAAAAAAAAGAAAAAAGTACCACAGTGAAAACCTAGTAAACAAGTACCTTGGTAGAAAAATTAAAGAGAAAAATATTCATTCTATGGTGAAAACTACTTCTTGTGGCACCTTGGATAAGTGTCATGATGAAAACCTGGCAAATAGGTGTTACATGTAATTCCTCCTACTTGCACTCTTCACGTGCCGAAAGTTCCTTCCATGACATCATATCCATCATATCTTTCATCCATTTTCTATTTGGTGATCTTGACAAACTTGGGCCTATTCATGAAAAAATTATATATCTTCCTCAGTTGCTTTTATCTGTTTCACATTATTATGATCTTGCTTATTCCAAGCCAAAACTCACTACACCATGCCTTATCTTGATGGTGTTGTCCTATGAGTTGACCCCTTGGTCTTGATCAAAAGGAAGAACAAAATAAAATGAAAAACAAGTTCTACGAACACTCTTGACATGTCCACTCTTTTGGGACTACATGATATTCTACATACTTTTCGTGAGATCAGGTCATTATCCTATATGAGATTTGATACCACTTTATGCACTTACATTTCTATATTATTTTTCCCTAGCTTGGGTAATCTTGAGGAGATTCTCTTTGAGGGTGACATTCACCCACCTCATCCACTTTTACCGATCCACTTCTAATCTATCAATCCATCTATAACACCGTACATCTTTCTAGACATTGGGGGCACACAAATGAGATCATTCTTGAGAAATGGTAGTCTTTTACAAATCTCCTACACACTAGCAAACATGTGGCTATGTTCAATATAAACTACATTATCTGTAGATATGGGATACCAACTTCAATTGTAACAAACAATTGGGGCCAATTTAAAAATTAAGACATTGTTGACCTTTGTGAACAATTCCACATCACTCAATATTTCTCCTCAATCTATTATCCTCAAGGTAATGGACAGGCTGAGGCATCTAATAAGAATATTCTCAAAATCCTACACCGAACTGTAAGTAAGTCTGGCAGAAACTGGCATCTACAACTAAATCTGGCACTATGGGCCTACAAAACAAGCATCAGAACACCAACAGGAGCCACACCATTTTCCCTAGTCTATGGCGCTGAAGTAGTACTACCTATTGAGGTTGAAATCTCATCTTTGCGAATATCTTTACAAGGTTTTGTTACTGATGAGAAATACTGCATCCATCGGGTGAATTCTTTAGACCTACTAGATGAGCCTCGACAACAAGTGTTCGACTATCTGAAGGTGTACCAAGCACATATGTCCAAGGGGTAGAAAAAGAAGGTCAAACCACATAAATTTGAAGTGGGAGATCTCATCTTAAAGGAGAATCCTAAAAACCAGCCCAACAGAGAATCGAAAGGAAAATTTGAACCTAACTGGCTGGGACCTTATGTTATCACTACTACTTTTGGGAGTGGAGCTTATCAACTGGCTACACTTGAGGGGGACGTTCTTCTAGATCCTATCAATACTTTACTTCTAAAGTGGTTCTATGCTTGATGTTCAGCTAGCAAAGCCTGTACAGTAAATAGTTCTCAGAAAATACCAAAAACATTCAGAAAATTGATCCTAAAGAAATCCAAAAAATAGTGGAAAAAGTCCTAAAGAAAGGTATCTTTGGTGAAAACTTGGCAAACAGGCACCTTGATGCTACAAAAACATTCAAAAAAGCAAAAATAGAAAAAAATTTGAAAAAGAGAAAAGTGCCTTGGTGAAAACTTGGCAATCAGGCATCTTGGTAGCAAAAAGAAAGAAAAGATCTTTTCAAGTGGTGAAAACCTGGCAATCAGGCATCACTTGTGTTCTACACTCCATCTATCAATGCATTGCTGATACTAAGCCTTCAGGTATACACCTGCGCTAAAAATGTTGACTTCATTTCCTAAACAACTATCTTATCCTCGCTTGGGATTTGTTTGTATTTCTATCTTAGGATCAATTCATTCTGCACTGGGGACATCTTTTCCAGTCTGATAGGTTGCGTCTGCTAGGTCATCATAGGCTGGTTTGTCTCGTGATATGATACTTCTTGATACTTGCACCAAACTATCACTTTCATGAAGCAAGGATGGCACAAACATGAACGATGTTCCTATGACCTACATGGGATTGCAAACAGGGATGAAATTATACAAAGACATTGGAAACACATTGCTTGAAATCTGAATTTTTTATTGTTGAATCTATACTGCGCTTGAAAAATGAATCACTAAGTATTTCTCCATACTACCTTAACAAAATTTGATCTTGATTTGATCATGGCTCTTTTATGTCCTGATGATGATTTAAACTAGGGGCATCTAAGCAGTTATGAAATTTATTTGATTGATTCACAATTGATGATTGTTATGCCTTCCGAGTTACTCCATGATGTCTGCACAAAGACAAAGAGTCGCAAGGACATGGAGCATAATGTTTTCTTGGTTTTCTACATGTGGTGAATGTTCCACATGATCTTATAAATTTCACCTGACTTAGATGTTTATGGTAAGGGCTACCACTATGGGTGGATAGATGCATATATCTTGATCTTCATTATGTGTAAACTACGATGAGTTTGAAACAATTTACTTGTCTATTTTTCTAACTCAGTATCTCGCTAAGGTATATGAAGCATAATGTACCCAAGGATATGAATTTTTAAGGTCATTGCAGGTCCAATATCTTGCCTTACATAGAATCTGATATATAATAAAAGGAAGGTGACTATTTTGTTATCCTGGCTTCTATGCCTTGATGCCTACGTCTATTTTATGACATTCCAATAAAACATAGTATTCATACTTTCATAATATCGTGGCTATTAGTGATAACTGTACTATCAGGTGGTATTCATTCCAAAAAGTGCCCAATGATGATAAACATGCTACAATATCTGCAAGTTAGTGAAAAGTCCTAAGAGTCTGCATATAGCTGCATTTAGAGATTGCATGTTGCATTTTGAAAGAACAACACAAGGATTTGAGCTCAAACTCCTTTCTATTTTTAATTCATCTAAAATCCAAGATATTTACATACACATGCTTCTCGAAATCTTTGATCAATCGGGAATGAAACCGAGCTCACATTTTAAAACGTAATTAACTTGGTACTCATGTGGTTACTCTTAAACACACCTTCATTTCTTCACATCTTCTAAAATCCATTCTTTCTTGATCTAACCGCTCCTACAAGTGATACATTATTTTAACAAAGGGATTTTAATCTTTTCCTTCGATTTCGTTCCCGAGGGGGCATGATCACACTATTATCAATCAAATTCTTTCTTGAAACATCATTAAAAATGACTTCGTTATCAAACAACTAGGGGCATGACAGTTTTCTTGACTAAGTCAGAACTATTGGATATAAAGCTTTGGTTCTCATAAGCTAGATATTTTGTGTTTCCTCATTTTAAAAGATTCTTATTAAGCTCCTGGCAGCTTCATACTGGCTGTTGGACGAAAACCAATTTTGGAATCAGTATTATCAATTTTGGATGACAACCAAATTCAAGATTGGTATCTTTTAAGATCTTTTATTTACCTTTGGATGACAACCAAGTTTAAAGTCAATTCTATCAGTTTAGTTCAATCAAGTGCGAGATTGATCTCATCAGGAATTTCGTTTGATCATGAGCGAAATTCTGAAACTTTCTGAAGTCAAAATCAAAAACTTTCTTTGAATCAATGTGTTAATTGCACATCTATTCAAAGAGGGGCAAATGTAACCACTTGGATTTGGTTTGTTCCGACTATAGACCCTATTTTCCCTAAGTGTGATCATACCACCAATTATGTCACGACAATGTTACTTTGGCATAATTAATTTTAAATCAAATTTAATATCCTAGGTGATTTTTATCACTAAATTATATTAACTACTACATCCATACAATCCAAATCAATTCAAACCAATTAAATCAAATCAAATTCAAACATGGCTATAGTATTTAATCATAAAGGAATTAAATAAAACCCTCAATCAATTGTTCACTTGCAAAGGAACCCATTCCCCCTAGCCTAATTAATTTAATTAAATTGGCTATAATCCTATTGATTATTAAAAAGAAATTAAATTCTTAAATAATTAATATCCTATTTTTGAATGAATTAAATAAGTTTAATTCATTTTATTAATATTCTTCTAAACCCCTAACCTAACCAACTTCCACCACTTTGACCCTGGGTTTGAACCTATCTCAACCCATTCACCCCATGCTAATCTAATTCTAATCCTAATTTCTAATCCTAACCCACCTCCTAATGTTGTCACATTCCATTAGGGAGTGATTAAGAACTCCACCCACTTGAGAAAGTCAAGGAATCTCAAGATTTCTTTTCTCAAGTCCACTTTCTCAAGCCACCCTCTTACACCCTTCCCATGCTTCTTTAAGGCTCTCATTAATGCCTCATTAATGAAGATTCCTTAAGCCCATGTCTCCCCCATGCCTATTGAATTCCTTTGGCATTTATTTCTTCTTACACACCATTGATGAGTTTTTCAACTCCATTAATGCACCTTGTCTCCCCTCTCTCTCCTATTTCTTCTATAAATAGAAGGTGTTTTTGAGCACAAATAAGCCTTCATTTTTAGAGTAAAATTGCATTGTTATGCTGTTAGAATAAACCTAGACTCATATCATATTTCATGTTTCATGTTTATGCATTGTTACTTTCATGCTTTTTAGAGCTAGAATGCATGTTTAGGAGATATTTTTCTTATTTTAACTCAAATATTTCATGCTAGGATGTATATGTCACTGAAAGAGGCATCATTTGAGGGTTGTTATGTTGTTTTTCATACTCTTCCTAGTTAGAAAGCAATAGGTCAATTTTAGTGGATTTATATGCTCATCTAACCGCTGTTTTCTAATGCAATGATCTATTTCAAAGTGTTGTGTCTTTCTTAAACAGGTACAAAAATCACACACACAACCACCACACCAATTTGACACTCTTCATTTTGCTGCTTCTCTATTAATTCCTAATGAATCTTGCAGACATTTATACACTCTGCAATTCGTTATGGAATTCGATATATCAATTGTCACTTTACAAAATAGTTACTCACAACCGTGGTATTCTCCATCCAACAGTCCCAATGGTTACTCCTCCATCCGACGGTTCCTTTGTCATTGGTTCACTCCCTTCTCCTCAGAGACTCCCTTCGGCTTGAGTCAGTCCCTTCGGCCTCGAACACTCCCTTCTGCCTCAGATCACTTGCTTCACCTCAGAGACTCCCTTTGCCTTAGGTCACTCCCTTTGGACTCCCTTCGACCTCGGATCACTCCCTTCACCTCGGAGACTCCCTTTGGCATCAGGTCACTCTCTTCGGCCTTGGACACTCCCTTCAGCCTCAGATCACTCCCTTCACCTCAAAGACTCCCTTCGCCTTGGGTCACTCCCTTTTCCTCGAAGACTCCCTTCGACATCGGGTCACTCCCTTCGGCCTCGGACACTCCCTTCGACCTCAGACACTCCCTTCGGCCTCGAAGATGCCCTTTGAAATAAAGGCTCCCTTCGACAACCATCATATCAGTACCATTATGTCGGCACCAGTTTCACCATTTGTCTTGCCGTACTACTTCACTGTCGGCTACAACTTCACCATCATTACCAGTTACACACCTTATGGTATCAAGACCTCACCACCAACACAAATGGATAGCCACTCTCTAAATTCATCCGTATGGTGAGCATCGTATGGTGAACTCACCCGTACGGTGACCACCATATGGTGAACCTCACCCGTGTGGGAAGTACATTTGAGACATATTTGAACACAGTCTTCAGATGTCTCAGACATTCCCATGCCTAGGATCTTCATGCTTTGTTTGCCTACTTTGATAGTTTACATTGAGGGAAACTTCCTGTTATAGAGGGTGGAAGCAATCAAGCAGGCCTCAGAATATGTTTCCCAACTGTTAAGGAAGGTTATGTTTTGACATTCATCCCTCATCTGGCTAACTTATAGAGGATTAAGACACTAAGCACTATTACTCTGAGTTGACATCGCACTCTTACTTTGAGATTTTGATTATGAGATGCTGCTGAAAGCAAGACTAGAAGAGAAAGCAATTCATGTGTAAGGATAATGTGATTAACACTCCTAAATCAATTTCTCAATTTTCCAAAGAGACGGCCATAAAATTTTCCTCCATATATCAGGGGCTTATCTTATACTCCTCAAAGTTTGGGAAAAGCTTCTAGACCTCTCTGATAGAATATATTGTAACTGCTAACTAATGATATTTCTAGAAGCCACTATAGAGGTTATGATCTTAGAATCCCCTTCAATGTGTATGAACTCAATTTGATTTATTAAAGGTAACCTGATTCCCATGAGAATGGTTGAGGCTTCAAAAATATTATTAGTACCATATGGAAGACACGTGGCTTGAGCTACAATCATTTTACCTTGACAATATCTTAAGATACAACCTACACCTGACTTACCCAGGTTACCCCTAGAGCATCCATCAAAATTTATCTTAATAAAAGCCATATCAAGAGGAATCCATTACCTAGACAGCGTTAGAGGCATAGCTAGAGCATTTCTTATTAAACTTCCCTGAAATTAAAGATATGAGAGGCCAATTGTTGAGAACCCTATCATCAAAACTTGTGAATATAGATGACAATGTTTTACTTGACTATGTGTAATATTATGCACTAGGCTTTGAAAGATATATCATTGACTATAAATTTTTCCAACTAAACATATGTGGTTAAAGATGAAATACCATTTATAGGTTTACCATGTCAATGAAATTTTTTGAATTCAATTTAGCATTACTATAATTATCTAAATGAAGTGTATGTCAAATTTATTCATGACAACTTGAGCGTACAAGCCTTGTTTCTCACGTTACTCTTCTTGAAGTGAAATTCATGTAACTTGATAAAAATAAAAATAAATGTTTACTGATCAGTAATTTTCTTACAAGTAACTAAAATTAGTAATAAATGAAATTAATTTTATGACAAAATTTAAAAAGTAGTTGATATATATAGTTTCTCTCATGCATTCTCATATCAATAAATGAACATCTTATAATAATCTCAATTATAATATTAATGATGCAACAATTACTAATAATGATCAATATAAAATATTGACACGGTAATACTATTTTATGGTAGTATCTGGAAAGTATTTCTATGTTTTAACAATGTTTTCCTTCAATTCTATTGTTCATTGATCATTATAATTTTTTTATTGTTAAAATATTGAACAATTTTTGACATATATAGATTTAATATTTTAATGATTACAAAAACAAATAAGAAGTACAACTTGAATTGTTTAAATTGATTTGCATCTTATGATACATCAATATATAAAAGTGTACAATATTTAAAAAGTAGAAGAAAATAAAATTATAATGTATAAAAGGTATTAGAGATTTACAAATTGTATTTTATGTTGAATTATTTAATATCGTAAGTGTGAAAATTATATACTACTGTCTTTTTTGTATTTTTTGATACACTTGGATTTTAGCTATATTTTTATTGTTATAGCTTTACTTCATAATATCTTGATGGGGAAGCAGGGATGTTGAGATACATTTTAGCAAGAGGGGAACTAAGGGCCAAAATTTGAGGATCAAGACGAGATGGTGCTAGTGTGGTGATGTACGGTGGTGTTGGCTTTGATATACATATAGTACTTGAAAAAATGGTTATAAAAATACTAATAAATATAATAATTAAAAATGATTCTTTGGAAATTAGTCAAACTTGGAAACTATTAAAATTTGAAGTGAACATTAACAATTTAACATGGAACAAAGAAAATGTCAAATTCTAGATTATATTTAATTCAAGATTTTGTAATAATGATTACAAATGTTCAAAATTTTAAAAAAATCAACTGAAGTGAGGCATCTAATCATCCCCAAAATCCTTCTCACTTGAACTATTGGACATCACATAGTCAACATCCTCCAAACTAATAACAACTAGCCTTTGTTACTATAGAATTTCAGCTCTCGTTATTATCTTTCTATCTATTTTTGTTTGTGGGTATAAATGAAAATTTGAGATTGTTCTTATAAAGTGTTGGGGCTTAGGTTGAAACCATTGACCACTAGTGTTTTCCCTTGGGTGCTAGAATCAATTAATTTTTTTTTGTCTTTTGTTTAAAAATAATAATTTGAGATGGTTGTTTCCCCCCAAGTCTATGAAATGTCGCTATCTAAAATAATGTAGGGTTTTTGGGGCAACATGCTCCCATGGAACTTTTGTTATAACAAGTTTACTAGTGACATCTTTTTGCTCAATGTTGTCTGCATCATAACTCATTTATCTAAACATATCAACCTTGAAACACATTTTTATTCAAATCTAAACCTCAATCTTTTAAATTTAAAATTCAACATTAGATACTACTAAAAGTTCTTAATTTTAATATAATATTAAATGAATCTTAAAGATCTTCTACATCATATTCTTAAATCCAAAATCTAATTCAATATCTTATTTTATATTTAAAATAATTATAATCCTTATTATATTATCAAGTTGTAAATTAGATTCTATTTTTTTTTAACTTTTAAAATAATTTATTTAAATATTCTAAAACAATTAAATAGCAGAAATATTTTTAATACTAATATTTTGATCATATGACATAATATATTAGTTTTAAATGCAAGTGTGCTTTTCATAATAACATAATATATTAATTTTTAATATCAATATCTTTGCCGTAATGACATCATATATATTTTAAAATACAAATATATTGATCATGATGACATAATAATTTTTATACCAAAAAAAATATTACGAGCTTAAATTATTTTCTCTATCTATTTATGTAAATCATGTTAAAACTGTTGCGCGAAAACGGTAACAATTTGATAAATGTTGAATGCACAATTCTTCACTACGTACATCTTCTTGAAACTCTAAAATATTCTCATTTTAACTTCTCAAGGAATTTCTTTTCCGTGTTATATGAAAGTGAGTGCTGGTTTAGAACGAGCCGTTGTAACAAAAAAGTGAAAGGTCTATCATAGAAGAAATTCAGGGACGAATAATTATGATTATGTACGAAGAAGTGAAAACAAAGCAAAATGGATTAGCAAAATGGATTAGCAAGGACGAGTACCATAAGTTTCAGAAACTAGAGGGGACCATAAGGCTGCCATGAAGGATTAACAATGCTTTGGAGATCGCCAAGTGTATGATATAATGCTCCTTTAGAAAGGATGTTCATTCTATTCCCAAAATTAAAATTTTAACCATGAATTATGACAAAAGTTTCCTCCGTTTCAATTATGATTTTAACATTTTCGCATAGTTCAATAGTGATTTGCTTCTTCTATATCATTATTGACTCACAACATACGCAAGACCCTGCAAATTCTTATAACAAGGGCCCATTAATTTCCAGAACGAAATGATTTTGTCTAAGAATTATAGTTAGTCAGATACAATGGGCATACCATCACATACCGCCTACATAGTCAATTCTTAGTCTTCTCTAAAGGTGAAGATCATTCAAGATTAATGTCAGTTACAATCAAGGTTAAGGATTACTTTTGATTTTAAGAGTTCTAAATGTTTTTTTTTTCTATTATTTCTTTTGGGTGTTGATGTTTTGTTCCATTTAAGTATCTTTTTCTGTTCTTATTTTATGTAGATTAATAAATGGCACGTTTAGTCTAAATTTCATTACATTTGTAAGGAAAGTATGTGTGAATTGTACATAGACACTAAACATTTTTATCATCTATATGTTATGAAGTATTAATGATGAATTTAATTTAATATATTTTAGATATAATGTCAAAATAACATAAGTTAATTTTTAATAGATTACAATTTGATCAATTATTATTAACTTTAAATTGCACACCTTCAATTATGGATCAGTGTGTATAATTATGTTATGTGGATAAAAACCTCAAAGAAATGATGAGATTAGCTTACTAATAAGTATGAGGAGTAGAGATGTAGTTGCTCCTCCTTGCTTCAATAGAGAGAAAATCTCATTCCACTTGAGTGTTAGTATAGATAGCTAGAGTTTATAATTTCTTATCTATTTTTTTAATCATTAAAAACCCACTAGTTCAAATCAAGCGAGAGGAGAGGAGCACATCCAATATTTTAAAATGAAAGCTCCTAATAAATGGATAGGTATTGGAAACTAAGATTTTATTCATGTCTCACTCAAATGTTTTATCACTAAGGTGAATAGTGTCAACCCACTCTTCCATCTAGGTGAGAAGGGATGAGAGTTAAAATAAAAGAGCAACTAAAAGGAATTCAAAAATAGAAATACAGATTTGAAAACATGACGCAAAACAATACTTTTATAGTGATTCACAAAAATGGCCACATCTACTCTTCAGACAAGGCAATAATGTTATTCAATTCTCCGATCTACCATTGTAAGATATACAATACATTCAATCTGCACTCATACATATACAATTGTGTAACTCAAGATTCAAGTATGAAGACCCTACAGAAAAATAAATAGATGGAGAAATGACAAATCATATGACCATTGGACTTCACATTCCCAACATCCTCACAAATCAAAACATATTGAAAATTATAATTTTGAAATGATTTGATCAATCTTTAAGATAAGGTATCTATGTATATATAATATATTCCTATTTAAAGATTTTTTTGAATTTGTTATAACTTGCTGAATTTTAATAAACATATACAAATATTAACGATAAAAGATTCACAATATATAATTTAAATTTTGATATTATTTTTCAATTTGATTGTGTTTTTATTTATTTCATCAACATTTTAGATTGTGTTCTATCCTCACAATGCAAATGAGTGTGAGACGATATAGAATTTAAATTACAGACTTAGACTGCTCAAGATTATTTTGAAGGAAGAAAATTACTTAGGAATCGAGGAACCATATATTAATACAAAAACATAGCAAACAAAGAAATAAGAAAATAAATGAAAGCAAATAACTAACGAATAAATAATAAAAACAAAAACATATGCCTACAAATAAAAGAACAAAAATAAATCAACATAAATATAACACATATAATTAGATTTAAACATTTATATATATATATATATATATATATATATATATATATATATATATATATATATATATGAAAGAGCGAAAACAATAGCCCCACAAATCAGGAGAAAATTGATTTTAGCGTCTAAGTGTGTGAGTGGAGGCACTAATGTGGAGAAGAAAGTGTAGATGGTCAATCTGGAGTGGAAGTTAGAAGAGAGAAAAAGAAGGGCCCCATACCGTTTGCAATTTTTTCAGAACCAAAAATGATGTCCGCCCATCATATCGTCTAATTCAACGTTCCATTGCCTTATAAGGCATCTAGGGCAATTGTTCTTTGTTTTTTCCCACCTTTCTTCCATCCCAAGATAGACAAGACAAGGCAAGGCAACTGCAAAGGCCACCGAACGCATGCAAAGCAAAAGTGAAAGCAAAATCAAAAGTATTTCCTACCAATTTTGTTGCACAGTCATCCAGATAAAGAGAGAATCCTGACCCATCTTGTAACTAATTCCAATGCTCTCAAATGCTCTTTACCCATTATGTGCCCTTTTTATCATTATCATACAGGTCTCTCATCGCTTCCTTTTCTCCTCGTAAGGTACCACGTCAACCTCATTTCACATGTTGTGCTAGAAGATGCCATGTCTATTATCAAGTCCAACTTTTCTTTTCCAAGGGAGGAAATGTCTCAGGTCTTTATGGATTAGTAATTATATTAATGTAACTTTAACACTGTGATTCAAAGCTTATGATGATGAGAATGTGACGTTTTAGCAACTAGGGTAAAAGACAAGTTAGTCTTTGTAGGAGTTAGCGTATTTGTTTAAGACACGGCATGATAATGTATTGAATTGAATCAATCATTTTCATTACATCTATCATATGAAGATGGAATTTGGCAAGCATTTCGAAATAATTTGATTGTTATAGTGAAGACTAAAGACAAGACAAGGTGGAGATGGAAACAAAGATAACATCTCTTTCATCTTTGTGCCAATTAAAAAAGAATCCTTAGGACGTGTATAATCAAATCTGCATCTAGATTAAATCTTTTTTTTAAAAGAATGAACAATCATACAAAAGTCTAATGTATACCTTAAAAAATGTATACATCAATATAAAGTTACAAATTGAAATTTCATATGAAACAAAAATGAAATGAAGAAATGAGTCTTTTTTTTAATAATTTGCAAGAAAACTTATATCTATGCTTATGTTTATTTGTATGATCATATACATTATTTTGTATGGAATCAAATATGGGGTATGCATACTGGAGTTTTGAATCTGAATGACTTTCTTAGTGTTTTAGTGTATACCTAAACTTGGTCATATATGGGAATGAGGAATTAGATCTAGACATGATATTAACAATTTAACAAACTATCAATGACATTGTAACACATATATGGAGCCCAAAAGTATTTGTATTATTTATATGCATTTAATACATCATATACATCATCATAACTCCTAATATCCTTTTATACATTCTTGTGACATTCATGTCATATGTATTCATTCATATCTTGTATAAAATTCTTCTCTCACATTCTCTCTCTATACATTTAACTTTTGACATTTACATCCTATGATACACTTATATCTAAGATATGGGATGCGACCCATACACAGTATCCCTATTCTACATGACATTTCTGAAATCATAGGCTTCATAGGCTTGATACGATAAGATGTAGTATGTTCTTTAGGACTATGTCTGACTATTTCATTACCTTGCAAATATCCACCCCCTTGCAAACCTTGACTCTCCTCAAGTTTACTTGTTGTATCGAAAGAATATCCTTGTATATCTCCTTTATGGTTTAAAATTTTCTATGGCACTAAGGGTTTTCCAACTAAAGTTATTGGAAGTGTACTTTGACATGCAATAGTTTTTTTTGGCTTCTTGGACCATAATGGATATTTGGATTTTTCTCGCTAAGTTTTGTGTCTCATGTAGTACTCCCTTAGTATAATTGAACCTTAGATTAACTACTTCTTAGAGTCGATAAAAGTGTACTTAGATCTTATTTCTATGATATTCTAATTGTTAAAATTATCCATTCAATGCTTATTAGAATTATTGAAGACATGTAACTGATTGATTGTTTGATAATGTTAAGTTAAAGATGATGCAAAACATTAAGCCAGTTAGTGGTTTGTATTGTCATTGATGTCAACTTGATATCATCTATACGGTCATATACATAATGCCAAAGACTTCAAAGAATCAATGCGATAGAGGTTATGCTTTCAGAAATGTATAAAAGTCAATTATTCACTAAGTGACAGACCACACCGACGGAGTGCACACCATCGGTAAAGATAGAGATAAAGTCACAGTGTTGCCTGATGAGCAAGAAGATAGTGTTTCCCGACAAGAAAGAAGACAGTGTTTCCTGACGAGCAAAATCTAATGATGCCTGACGGACGGAGATCCTGAAGCTAACTGAAGTTACACTGACGAAACTGGCAGTTGTCACTGACGATGAACTGTAGAATTGACCAACAGAATAGAGAGATCAAAAAATGACAAAATATCTAGCTGGTAGAGCTTAAGGATAGAATTAACTGATTGTTTTATTTTTTTTATTGAACCATAGTTAAGAAATTGATTTATACAGTTGGCAAGAAGATAACTATGAGATAAATCAGGAGTTAAAGCCATAAATCAAAGTGGCTGGATTATTTTTCACGCCAAGAGTCAAGAATCAAGAATAAAAAATAAAGGAATATCGTGTCTATATAAGAGACAAGCATAATTCAAATCTGTAAGAAATAAGATATACGGGAGAGTGAATTCAAAGAAGATGCTGAAGAGAAACTAGTGAAGAATAAAACTTCATACAGTCCTAATCAATCAAGCTAAGGAAGAGCTAAAGAATTCTGCAAACATGGACGAACAGTGAAGCACAACATCACAGAGCAGAAAGTGTGAAGCACAAAGGAATTGAATCGATACATTGATCAGAGAGGTATTGTACATAAATAGATCTGAATATCTGCAATTCAAAGTTGCATTAGAAACAGGTCATTGCGTTTTAGTTTAACCATTGAAGCATTAAGTCTCTTAACAGAGTAGGACTTAATCATCTTCTATAATTGAGGTATATCCTAAGAGATTACCAAAAAGGTTGATTCATGATAGTAGCATCGGTCTTACCTAAAGCCTATTGATAGTCTAAGAAAGTTGATTCATGAATTATTAGTCCATCTATTCTTTAAAGGAAGAGTTAAGAGATTGAAATAGGTCTTATGGTGGCCTATGGTGCTTCACATGGTGTCATGAGCTTTATAGAGTATTTTTGGGATGACCTATTCATGCGCTTCATTGCTTTTCTACATGTTTCATTTGAGTCCAAAATTGTAGGTGATTTTGATGTTTGAATTTAGGTGAGATTATTTATTGGAGGTGTATGTTCATGTTTGAAAATTATATGCTATGAAAAGATACCAATATACCTTGACACTGATTTTAGGAGTGGTTATCTCCAAGTATGAAAGCTCTGCAAGGTAACTGGACCAACTATAGGGACAAGACTGCCCTCTGCACTTCTGGATTTTTTAAACCAAGGAGGGTACACCTAATATGGATAACATACAACTCTTTAGCACTCTAGATTAAAAACAATAGATGATGGTAAAAAAGTACTGAATGCTAACTAGACATTCATTGAATCTCTATTTCCATGTAGGACCACAATCAACAACCATAGGATATGAAAGAACTTAGTAATAGTTTTGATGTTTAAAACCTTTTTAGAACATAACACATCTTAATCAGACATATATCAACAAGGGATGTACTAGTTCTTGATCAGTGCATAATTCATTGGGCAAAACTACAATACAAATGCTAAAAACTAAAACACACCTATCGACAAAGACGCGTTGCCATAAATACAAGCAACTTAGATGATACACTTCTTATAGAATCCTTATAGAGATAAATCAGTTGAATCTATGTTATATCCAAAGCATATTCAATTTGATCCTAGATCAAAACTTTGGAATAGAACATATATACAGATAAATTCTATGTAATAAATTAGAAGATCCAAAATTCAAAGGGAAAACAACATAGAGAGACCTGAACTGAGAAACTTATATTAAGTATGATGAATCAAGGTTTTGTATCAACATGAATGAAGGAATACACCACTCAATAATATGTAAAATATCAAATAACTTTCTCTCTAACCTTAATACAGTCTAATACAAATCTACAATATTGCTGGGACCAAAAATTTTGGAACCCCTACCACAAAGAAAAGAAAGCCTTATGTAGAAGGAGGAAACCCTAGGAGAGGGTTGTTAGAAAACTGTCCTATGAAATTAATGCAGACCTTCCTCTTGTTGGATGATCTTTCTCAAAAATATCAAGAAAAGATCTTGGCCACCTCACCATCCTACTTGGTCCCACCACCTGTCAGTCAGCCACATGTCATCACTTGCATCATCACATGATTTGAATTGATCTGTCTTAACTCATATCATTCCATAGTGCCCATGCCGACACCTTTCACTGCATCGACCACGTCACCTGAGCGCGGGCCTACAAAATTATTCTTCCTGTCTGTGAGCTGGCCGCCACTAACTGCAACTTAATTGCCTAACCCACAAACTGCTGGCCAAAAGGCCATGTTCCTTTTGACACTTAACCTCTATGGTCTTGGTTATAAAAACATTATGTAACTTCACCACACAACCAATGTGGGATAAAGAACTTAGGGCACTTCAAAAAAATACACAAATGGACGAGGGTGCTAATGATTCTAACTATTTCTAACACTTTTTGACTACATAAAGACCATCTAAAGCTAGAAATACATGATGTCCTCACCCCCTGCATCCAGTCTCATGCAAGATACCGAGGAAAAATATCTACAACTAAATACTTTCGCCATTGAAGAAATTTTTTTTATAGTCCTAACAATGGCTCTAACTGGGGAGGTATGTCTCTTGCAAGCATGACAAGACTCCAGAATATTAGGGATAAGAAGACCACCTAGAGGAAAGAAAATAGCTACAATGCACACACCAAAACTACCAAAACATGTAATATGTACAAACCTACTGTTCATGGATTTGAGACTTCAAGAGAAGTAGAATTTCTGGAATTGTCCATGAACTGGCAATTTGAAAATATTTCCAACCAGGTCTTTAATAATATAAGAATAAAAACCCCATTTATTGTCAATAATATATTGTCAAAGTTAGATAGGATCAAACTTACCATGCGTTCCTTTTTCTTCAAGCCTAGAATTCCACATCAGGACCAAATCATCAGTCTCAAAACTTCTAACAGTAGTTCTTCTATCAAAAAAATTATTACATTGCAACTGCAGCTTAACATTCCTATCATGTGCATCCCTTCTTAATTAATCTAGTTGTATCAAATCATCCATTCTGATCCTCATGTCATCATCCAGTTATTCATCATATTCTTGGACAAATTTGTACATTTACAACAAGTTGTTTTGAGGCAACCTAGCCTGAATACCATATACCAAATCAAAAGGGGCACACCCAATGGCCTTTTTCATTATTTCCCTATCAGTCCATAGTCTTTGCTACAAATTTGAATCCAAGGCCCTCTTGTTCTTATCCAACACTCTCTTCATAATTTTAATTAGACTCTTATTACTTCATTTATCCTGACCATTCCCTTGTGGATGATATGTAGAAGAGTAAGAAACTTGGAACCCATACTGCTGGTAGAAAACATTAAATTCCTTTAGTCTGAAACACATTGCATTGTCTACCATAATAGTCTCTGGGTAACCAAATCTAGTTAGGATATTTTGTAACATGCAATTAATCACAACTTTACTAGTTTCTCTTTTAGTGGGAATTGCTTCAACCCACTTGGTAAAATAGTCAGTTGCCACTAGGATGCATGAATGACCCCCACTAGACTTGTTTGGAATCTCTCCAATAAAGTTCATTCCTAATTTCTGAAAAGATGCCTCAACTACAATAGGCCTTAAAGGCAAATTCTCACTAAAGTTAATCTTACCTGTAACTTTTTGGCAAGCATCACACCTTTTAACATAATTGTTGGTATCCTTGAAAATAGTAGGCCACCCAAAAATAGATCTTATAATCTTGTGTGTTGTAGTCTTAGCCATGTAATGGCCCCTACATGCACCATTATGCATTTGTTCCAATAATTTCTTAGATCTGTCATGATCTACACATTTGAGCAATACTCCTTCATTACTCCACCATAGCTGACCTTGAATTATTGCATATTTAACAACATGCAAATTAACTATTCTCCTTCTATTTTCATCAATTTAGGAGGCAAAATTATTTTCAATATGTATCCAATAATATCCTTATACCATTCACAACAATCTATTTCATAGATATAAGGCCTGTGGTTTTCCTCTATCATATCTACATGATTAGCATCTAAATTTATCTGAGCCATAATTTTTACAAGTCCTAGGACCCTAACCAATTTTTTAATATGAATATCAATATTAAATTCTTGGATCCTGTTTATCCATCTACACCCCCTCCCTGAAACTTCCTGTTGGACCAACATTTCCTTCATAGAAGCACTAGGCGTATAAGAAATTATATTTGCTCCTACCAAATAACACCTAAAAGATTTGACACCTTTGACCAAAACATAGGCTTGTTTTTCCATTATGTCATACTTTAGCTCTACTGCTTGTAAAGACTTCTGAAAAAGGAGATGGGTTGTTCAAAACCCTCTGAATTCTTCCATAACAATACTGCAACAACAATATTGTATGAGGAAAAGGAGAAGATCTGTAAAGGCCTACCATAATCAGGTGTTCTTAGAACAAGTGCATCTTTGATAGCCTAGTTAATATCCAAAAAATCCTTAGATGCTTCTTGATTCCATTCTACTTTGGCTCCTTTCTTCATCATTCTTGAAATTGGAATGCTAGTTTCTGTAAAGTTTGTAATAAATATCCTTAAGAAATTTACATGTCTAAGAAAGGTTGAATGCCCTTGACATTCTTTGGTTGAGGGATTCTATCAATTGCATCTACCTTTTCAGGGTCAATTCTAAATCCATATTTAGATACAATATGTCCTAAGAGCTTTCCCTCTGTAAACCCAAAAATAAAATTCTTTGGGATAGAAGACACCCCATAATCCAATGCTCTAACAAAAATTGTCTCAAGATGACAACAATGTTGATCCTCTTTTGTTGAATAAGTTGTAAGCTCATCTTGGTAGACTGTTAGAAAATCATTTTTGAAATCTACAAATGCCACATCCATGGCACTCTGAAAAGTTTCCCCAACATTGGTCAAGCCAAAAGGCATTCTGACATACATATAAGTTCCCCAAGGTGTGGTGAATGCAGTCTTGATTCTTGAACTATTTTGATTCCTTAACTATGACCTAATTATATCTTGAAAATCCATCCAACATTGACATTAATTCAGACCTAGTAACTCTTTGTAGTATAGCTTCCATATTCGGCAAACCATAGTTGTCCTTTACTGAGTTGATGTTCAAACTTTTGAAATCTGCACAAAGTCTGATATCATCAATTTCCTTTCTTACTAGTACCAAATTGGATATCGATGTTGAATGTCTGATAGGCTTGATTATTTCAACATCCCTCATCTTTTTCAATTCTTGTTGCATCTTGGGTGCCAGGGTGGGATTGAGAGGTCTTAACTTATGCTTGAAAGGATTTGTGCCTTCCTATAAAGGACCTTTATGTTGTAAGAGATATTTTTTGTATGCCTTCAAGTCATCATAAGACCACAAAAAGACATGTCTACACATTTTTACAAGGTTAACCAACAACTCTCTAAGTTTAGGAGAAAATTTCTTACCAATATATACCTTCTTAGGAGCTTCAATTGTTCCTAAATTCACTTCCTCCAAGTCCTCAGGCTTGTCCATATTCCTTATGGAATAAGGCTTATCCTTATTATCTAAATCTTTCTCAAGCACAACCAATCCCTTTGGAACTATGTTTGATTTCAGTTGCAAGACATCCTTACCAAAAACAATATCTTTACCATCCAAAGTCTCTACAAAGCCACTAAAATCCATTTCTTTATTTCCAAATCTTGATTCACAATATAAAAATCTCAGAATTTCTAAATCATCTTCAAATACTTTCCATCTTTCAACATTGTCTGGAATGGAAGGCCTGGATTGAACCTCTATCTTAGAGATCCCTACAAAAGTAATGTCTTTTGGCCTCAAAGCAATGTTGGCCAGTAGGTCTATCATTTTGTTCTGACTTCTATCCATCCAGTCAATGCCAAAGGCATCAAATTTTTCAACTTCATCCGAAAGAACATTTCTATACTACTTTAGTCTCTCATTCTTTGAAGCATATTTAGATCTTATATGAGAAATCACAAATTCAGAGTCTCCAATCACTCTAAGACTTCTTATATTATGTCTTGAAGCTAATATTAATCCATTTGATAAGGCCTCATATTCTTCAACATTATTAGTACATATGAACACCAAAGTAAATGAGAATTTGAAGGTCTTACTACTAGGATCTATCAACATAATTCTTGCACCAGCTCCTTCTTTTGAGATTGCACCATCAAAGTACATAGTCTATAAGTCATTGTTGTCTTCTAGGCTATCCTTTTTCTTAGGTAATAACATATTCTGACCCTCTCCTTCAACCTTCTCATCTTTCACTTGAAAGGATCCAATATCAGTGTCCAAGAAATAATTCATATTATCATCCTCACTTCCTCAATCATGTGAGGAGTTCTAGTTTCCTTGGATACCTTGACACTTTTACTAGCAGTAAAAAAAGTTACAAAGGATAAGTCACACTAAATACTTCCTCTCATTGAAGCACTCCACTTTCTTGATAATAGCATTCCATACTGGGGAGGAATATCCACCACTAGGACACTCGTTGTTGGCATCTTCTTTGGACATGCAGCCAGTCTATATGGTAGAGATTTGATAGTAAATATGATAGGTACCTCTCCATAATCTATTGCCAGACATCTCTCGTGAGGAGAACCAACCTGCAGTCACATTGAATTCATTATTTCTGCAGGCATGATAGTGTTTGATGCTCCTGAACCTATCATGTAATTGTTTAGCCTTTTATGATTTATGATTAGAGTTAAGAAAAAGGATCCACAACTTGTAAAGGAGTGTTCACATGTTTTGTATTCAAAAAAATCTAAGGTATTTTTGAAAAATATCTTATGATTCTTTCCTCTTGTTATCAAATTTATCTTTTATATTTCCCATTTCTCAACCCTTTCTTGCCTCTGAATCCTTGTAAAATAAATTCTATTCACCCATTTCAAATTCTTTTCCTTATGTTCCTTAATCCTCATCATCTCCAATAGTGGAACCTTGACAGTGATTTGTGACAATAATTTCCCCATATCAATAGGGGTGTATTTTATATTAGAGATGTCTTGTCTCAAAGTGGCAATATTTTCATCTTCAACTTGAGTGGCCAAGCCTAGCTCAATTATTTTGTTATCATTTTGGACCTTTGGTATTTTTTTTCTTATGTTGTAGACAACATTTGGACTATTAGGATTATCTTGTTTTCTAACTTTTATTCTTTTGACAACCTCAATAGGTTTTTCTTTTCCTTGTGTTTTCTCTTGTTTCTTTAATAAAAATGCCAACTAGTTTACCATCTACATTACCAACTGTCCTATTTCTCAAATTGTAGTTACTCCTATCTTGAGTAACCATGTCTGCGGTGATTTTTGCAATCTTTTCATCTGAAGGCCTTCTTAGTAGAAAAGGCTCCTTACCCCTTGTGGCATTACATCTTATGTCCTCAATCCCTTCCTCTTCTTCATCAGATGAAACCAAAACTTGGCTTTCAGATTCATCATCAAATTCTTCTTCACCCCTCAAGTGTGAACACATCATTGCACAACCAGTGTCATCATACAACTCATCCTCCTCTTCCCTTTCTTATTGTGCCTCATTTGTGGATATATTTAGGGCAACTATACAATAATCAAGATTGTGTGGGGATTGACAAGGTGTGCACCATGAAACATCATCACATACATTGACATATTTTCTTTGAAGAGGATCGGGAGTCTTATCATCAGGCTTGTCTTTCCTTTGTGGGAAAATAGGCTTCACATCCTTCCATTGGGTAGTATATGGGTAATTTTTCATTCTTGGTTATCTATTAAAGTTATTTATGAATGACCTATCATTATTTGGAGCCCTAACATTCTTGTTTCTTCAGGCTTTAAATCCTTTATGGAGCTTAGAATCTACTTCATATTAACCTCTTCTTTAGGTTTAACATTAAAAGGCCTATCTGATTATCTTCTAGAAGGCTTCCAATATTCTCTTCTACCCAATTTCCCTGACACTCTCCTATTAGTCTCAATATTCACAATTGTCTTATAAGCTTCTCTAATATTTCTAGGATTCTTGTCTCTAAGGAGGTATCCCATTTTAGAATAAAAAATAATTTACATAGGTGGCAAGACAAACCTTATCATCAAGCCTCATAACTTGGAAAATTCTATACATGGTTCTTTGAAATCTTATATTGAAGTCAAAAATATCCTCATTTTGATTCTTTTTAATATTATTGAACTCATTCAACATGAATCCCTCATTTGTCTTATCACCATATTGCTCCTTAAAAAAATCTTGTAGTTCATCCATAGACCCCACAGAACCATAAGGTAACCCTCTAAAATAATCCCTAGCATCCTCAAATACAGACTAAACAAAGAGCTTCACCAATACATCCTCATGCAAAATCTCATAGTCATCCATCATATCAATGAACTTTTTTAGATGCTCCTCACAAGTCATAACATTATTTCCAGAAAACTTGGGGAGTTTATCTCTAATCTCATTTGGGACTACATTTGGATAACCAAGAACACTAAGGAAAGAAAATTTTTGTACCTTTGTCCATGATTAATTCTCCCTTGAAAAGGATTGTCAATTTGAGAAGTAGATGCCCTGACATTTAATATTGTAGCTCCCTCAAAACCAACACGAGAAGGCCTAAATTTTTTTCTGATAAAATTAACCTTCTTCATCATGTCCAAAGAAACAGCCTCCAACTCTACCTTCTCAAGATCTTTAGCTATGATTTCTTTCTCCATTATAGCCCTCTCTAGATTAGTGTCCAATTTAGACATTCAATCTAATGGAACCTTGGGATTCACAAGTTTGTTTATTTTAAGTCTTATCATCCTCTTCTTTTATTTATTCTTAGGATCTTGAGTATCATGAACTTGTCAGATGACAGGTTCCTCTTCTACTTTCTCAGGATCTTCAACATAGTTCATTGCCTCCAGATTAAATAATTTCCACTTCTTTTGTTGAAGAATAGTATGATCTTGTGTGATCTTACTCTATCTTTCCTTTTCTCTTCATTGTCTGATGGTAATCTGCTCCTAGCTTCTCCTATCCAATTCAACAATTTCTTCTGCCACACTATCAGAATCAGGGAGAGCAGTAGATCAGATTCTAAAAGATCCTTCTCACTAGGAGAATCATAATATTCATAATAACTCAATCCCAAATTTACATCGTCTTCATATTTTGAGACATTTAATTCCTGACTACGCTATATTGGCTCTTCTTCCCTAGTGTTATCCTCTTGTCTCTCATTTTGAGAGACTCTTCTATTCTTCTTTCCTTTCCTTGGCTGATCACCTTTAGAGATAGTTAGAAATCAATCTTCCAAATTGTCTTTAGGATATCTTCTCATCCAAGACCTTGTAATTCTATTACTCATTTTGAGAAAGTTTGTATAAAATACTATTTGTTACTCAACACTATTGTAGAGAGTTCTCAGAGTCACCACCCAAAACAAGTTGGGAACATACAAAACTTAACCAAGATGAAAACTGAAATAAAGGAGCTCACAAGACAAAGCACAACAAACATGTAACTCTATACTTCCAATGGTCAACTTACTGGTCACTTATGACAATATATTTCACTTCCCCAGTAGAGTCACCCTTTTGTTGGTGTTTGAAAATATTTATGCAATGAAAAGATACCAATATACCTTAAGACTGATTTTAGGAGTGGTTAGTTCCAAGTATTAAATCTCTACAAGGTAACCAAAGCAACTATAGGGACAAGACAACTCTTTATCACTCTGGATTATAACAATAGATGATGGTTAAAAAATATTGAATGCTAACCAGACATTCATTGACTCTCTATTACCATGTAGGACCACAATCAACAACCATAGGAAATGAAAGAAATTAGTAATGGTTTTGATGTTTAAAATTTTTTTAGAACATAGCCAAACTTAATCAGACATATATCAATAAGGGATGTAGTAGTTATTGATCAGTGCCTCATCCATTGGGCAACACTTTAATACAAATGCTGAAAACCAAAACACACCTATTGGCAAAGACTCATAGCAATAAATACAAGCATCTCAGACCATACACTTCTTATAGAATCCTTATATAGATAAACTAGTTGAATATCCAAATCCTATTCAATTTGATCCTTGATCAAAACTATGGAATAGAACATATACACAGATAAATGCTATGTAATTAATCAGAAGATCCAAAATTCAAAGCGAAAACAACAAGGAGAGACCTGAAACTGAGAAAATTATATTAAGTATGATGAATCAAGGTATTGTATCAACATGAATGAAGGAATACACTACTTAATAATATGCAAAAGATAAAATCAATTTCTATCTAAGCTTAATATAGTCTAATACAAATCTGTAATATTCCTGGGACCAAAAATTATGGAACCCATACCACAAAGAAAAGAAAGCCTTGTGTAGAAGGAGGAAACCCTAGGAGAGAATTATCAGACAAATTTCCTTCTATGAAATCAATGTATTCCTTCCTCTCACTAGCTGATCTTGCTCCAAAAGATGAAGAAAAAGATCTAATTTGATGCTCCATCGACCAAGACACAAGAAAAGGATGAATCATAATGGTGAAAATTAACATGGAAAGGGCATAAAGTCTCCTCAAATAGCTCACAGACTAGGAACCCATTCAACCACCATGCTACAATTAATGCATCCAGGACCATACAAATATCCTCACCCAGTAATTGGACCATCAATTTCTATCCAAGGAAGAACAAAACCTCGAGCCAATCCCCCGCACGTCTGATACATGCAAACAAAGCTAGAAACCCTTAGAATAGATTTATAAATTCATAAATCAATTGCAAAGGATGTTTTTGGCGTGGAAACCCCATCAATGAACTAGATTGAAAACTTTCTCATCTTTAAATTGTGGTCATCGATCATCCTCTTAATCACCTAGGAATCAAGTAAAGAAATACATAAGACCGGTCAAACTCTATTGACCTCCAAGTGGCACCACCTGATTTGCTGGGACCTTTGCCACCTCACCATCATACTTGGTCCCGCCACTTGTCAGTCTTCAAAATGTTAGAACATGTACCATCACTTGATCTAAATTGACCTTTGATGACTCAGATCACACCATAGAACCCATGCCAACACCTGTCATTGCATCGACCACGTCACCTAAGCGAGGGCCCACAAAATTATCCTTCCTATCTGCAACCTAGCTGCCACTAACCAAAACTTAACCATCTGACCCACAAACCACTGGCCAAAAGGACACATGCCTTTGGAGTCTTAACCTCTATGGGATGGGTTATAAATGTTAGAATGAATTTAGAATAACTAAGAGGGGAGGGGTGAATCAGTTATCCTTAGGTCTAGATGTAGCAAATAAAAACTTTATATATTTCATATCTACTCGGCAACAGTAGCATAAGTTAGCAACTTTAATCAAGCAGTTTGCTATCAATTGAAATTAACTTGTAGAAACATAATAGTAAAGCAAACCATAAGCATTCACACAAGTTGACACAAGTATTTAACATGGAAACCCAATATGGGAAAAACCACCAGTAACATGCTACCAAGTTTTCACTCTTCTGAAGTGATGCCCTGTGAGGAGCCAACCCTGTGAAAGGTTACAATAACACACTATTAGGTGTGACCTGGTTAAAGGATTTAAACACCCTGTCAAGAGTGGCCATGTTAGAGGACTTAGAACATTCCAATATTAATGCCACCTTGTTAGAGGATTTATACAAATGACTGTTAGGTCAACCTTGTTAAAGGATTTAACTGATACAATGGTAAGAAATTAATCAGCAGTTGTGCTCTGGTACATACAACTTACTTTGCAAATTCAGATCCAATTATAGCTTTGATGTTAACTTACTGGATAGCCTGCATTATCATTTCAACCTTCTGATCTGCTTGGAAATCCATCAAGAAATCACACATGAAACTCTCTGCTTCTGTATTTTGCCTTCTCTACTAGATCATGCCAAACAGTAAATCAACAATGCAAACCTTTTTGCATACACATAAACTCTTGCATTCATCTACACACTTCATGAATAACCCCTGAGGTTATCATATACCTCTCTGTCTAGGTCAGATAAATAATTTTCCGCTTAAACAAGATCATAGATCTTAGGTTAGGTCAGATCCAATGGATCATTCCATCTTTGCATTACGTTTACTTCTCCAAATTAGTCTCTAATTAAATCTTCAAACCATGCATTAATTACAGTTACACATACATTAAATGATGTGGATCAATCTTTAATTAACATTACATATCCCAAAAAAATTGACTAAGTCACCCAGAGATCTCAAATCTCATCATTAATCCAATTATTGTAAGTCGGCCAACATCACTCTTTTCACTCAGCAATTTCAATGGTGCTCGGCATTGATCAAATTTTTCTCATGATGAACAACTTTACTCAGCAAAAGCAACTTTTCTCGGCACAGAACAACCATAAATATTGTCTTTGAAAGATAAACAACTAATTAGTTTTCCAAAGTGCCAATTGATCAAGTACCCTTTTATTTGCCTTAACTCAACCATTCACTTGGTCTTCTTGTTAAATCTTCTTCATCAACAATAGATATGGTACTCAAATAGATAACAATAGTCTCACCACTTAAGGTTTGACAACAATGACAAAATAACAATTGCTTGCATTGTCACTTTCCAACAATCTCCCTCTTTGGCATTGATGGCAAGACAAAATATTAAAACAATGATTTAACAAGCATAGTTACCAACCAATCCAAAAATTCACTTGTGTTCCTTGATATGAATGAATCTTCATTAATGTCTTTAGCTTCATTCTGATTCTTATTTGTAAAACATTTCTCCCTCTATGTCTGTAATCATCTGTGTCTAATCATCTGTAGACTCCCTTTGAGTAGATAATCACTTCAATGTTTTCAATAGTAACTTTTGCCTCTATGTAATCTTTCCTTCTTTGTAATCTCTCTTTCTCAGCAATCTCTTCCTCTATATAGGTAATCTCTCCCTCAACTTCTTCCTCTTTATAGGTAATCTCTCCCTCTTTGACAACAATGCCAAAGATGTCAATATCTTTATCATATAGATCTGTAGTATCATGTTGATCCTGTCATCTTGATTATGATTGATTTTTCTTTTTTGTCCTTGTTCATCTTCACAACTTTAGCCAGCATCCTAAAGTGTGACTTACTATGCATCAATGTGTCAAATATTCTGAATGTAATATTTGATGCAACAGTACCATACAAAACTTAATTAGCCTTAGTTAAGGGAATCACCCCCAATTTACCTCATAGATACTCATGAGAATCCTTGGGTAGTGCTTTTGTGAATATGTCTACTAATTGTTCTTTAGTGTTCACATAATCCAGTCTCACTTCTTTACTTTAAACTAGCTCCCTCAAGTAATGATACTTGATAGCTATATGTTTTTTTTTTGAGTGCATCACAGGATTTTTAGAAATATTAATACCACTTGTATTATCACAATATATGACAACTGGGTCAGTGATTTCTTCCTTCATACCTTTCAGTAGTATCTTCAACCACACAATGTTAGAACAGATAACTATTGCTGCCACATACTCCGCTTCAGCTGTAGATTGTGAGGTGCAGTTCTATTTCTTGCTTTTCTAGGAGATCAATTTCTTTCCTAAAAGAAATGCTCCACTAGTAGTTCTTTTCCTGTCATCAACATTTCCAGCCCAGTCAGAGTCAGTGTAAACTCTATGTTCAAACTTGTCATTCTTTTTGTATTATAGACCATAGTCATCAGTTCCTTTAAAATATCTTAGAATCCTTTTTACTACCATCATGTGAGTTTCCTTAGGATTAGTAGAAAACCTTGCAACAATCCCAATAGCTAAGGCAATATCAGGTCTACTGTGAACAACATATTGTAGTTTTCCAATCATTGATCTGTAGACTATTTTATTCACTTCTTTTGTGTCATCATCTTTTGTCAGCTTCTGTCTAGTAGCCATGGGTGTACTCACTAGTTTGGACTCTTCCATTCCAAAAGTTTTCAGTATCTCTTTGATATATTTAGATTGAGTGATAT
>MU227616.1:1615317-1633023 GCA_018584345.1 Thuja plicata | reverse complement strand
CCATATAAAACTTTAAACCAATTTCAACAACTCAGATCTGGTCGGCAGCAATAAACAACATAAGTGTACAGTTTATTGTACTAATGAAATAAGCTTGCAGAAATTTAACAGTAAAACACAACAATAACATTCACACATTTTGACACCGTGATTTAACATGGAAACCCAATATGGAAAAAACCACCAGTAACATGCTACCAAAATTTCACTCTTCTGAAGTGATGCCCTATTAGGAACCAACCCTGTTAAAGGTTACAAAACACATTGTCAAATGTGACCTGGTTAAAGGATTTAATCACCCTGTCAGGAGTGGCTTTGTTAGAGGACTTAGAACATTCCAGTCTAAATGTTACCTTGTTCAAAGGATTTATACAATGACTATTAGGTCAACCTGGTTAAAGGATTTGAACTGATACAATGGTTAGAAAGTAATCAGCAGGTGTGATCTGATACATACAACTTACTTTGCAAATCCAGATTCAATTTCAGCTCTAATGCTAATTCATTAAGTGGCTTTCATTTTCATCTCAAACTTCATATCTTCTTGGAAATCCATCAAGCAATCTCTATCCTCTTCTCTTCTCAGCCTTCTTTTCTAGGTCTTACCAATCAGTTAATTAACCATGCAATACTCTTGCATACAAACTTCTCCTCCCTTGGATACAATGACAATAACCATAGTTCATTATATTATACCTTTTCATCTAGGTCAGATAAATATTTTGTCGCTTAATCAAGATCGTACATCTTAGGTTAGGTCAGATCCAACGGATCTTTCCATCATTACATTTAATTTACTTCTCTAATATAGTCATTAATTAAACATTGAATCCATGCATTAATAATGGTTTCCTATGCATTAAATGACTGTGGACCAATCTTAATTAACAATGCATATCCCAATAGAATCAACTATGTCGGCCATAGATCTCAAAACTAATCAATTAATAAAATACTGCTCCTCGACATTCTTTGTCTCCTTCGGCATTTCACTAGCGTTCGGCATCATCTTTTCTTTGCTTGGCATCACCTTTCTCTTTTCTTAGCATTGAATTTTCTTTGCTCAACATCGACCTTCCAGTGAACTTTCAATTATAGATAAACAACGTATCACTTTGCCAAAGTGCCAAATAATCAAGTACCCTGGTGTATACTCATAACACAACCATTTCCTTGGTCTTCTTGTTATCCCATTCTTTTCAAATCTTCATTAGTCAATCAATAAGGTACTCAGACATACAGTAATAGTCTCACCAGTTAAGGTTTGACATCAATGAAAAAATAACAATTGTCTACATTATAGCAATCTTCCCAACAATCTCCCTCTTTGGCATTGATGGCAACACTAAACTGTAAAATAATAATTTCCAACCAAAGTTACCATACAATCCAAAAAGTGCCTATGTTCCTGATATGAACAAATCTTCATTAATGTCTTTAGCTTCATTTTGTCTCCCTCTATGTCTATAATCACACTGAAATGTTTTTTGTTACTATTCAGCTCCCTCTTTTAGTAATATCTCCCTCATATCTATTTTAGAAATAATCTCCCTCTTTGACAACAATTCCAAAGATGTTGACATATTCATTATGCATATTCTTCTTTTCTAATCTTTGTATCTTGTTGTTCCTGTCATCTTTGTTTATGACTTATCTCCTTTTCTGTTCTTGTCTTCTACTTTACAGTTTATAGGCAACATTCTAAAAATGTGACTTATTATGCATCAATGTGTCAAGTGTTCTGATTAAAACATTTGATGCAATAATACCATTCCAAACTAGTTAGCCTCTATTAGGGGAATCACCTCCAATTTACCTCTTAGATACTCATAAGCATCCTTGGGTACTTCTTTTGTAAATATGTATGCCAACTATTCCTTAGTGTTCACATATTCCAGTCTCACTTCCTTCTTCTGAAATAGCTCCCTCAAGTAATGATACTTGATAGCTATATGTTTTTTCTTAGAGTGCAATACAGGAATTTTATAAATATTAATGGCACTCGTGTTATCACAATATATGACAACTAGTTCTGTGATCTCCTCCTTCATACCTTTCATTAGTATCTTCAACTACACAATGTTTGAACAATTAACTGCTACTGCCACATACTCAGCTTCAACTATATATTGTGAGGTGCAATTTTGTTTCTTGCTTGTCCAGCAAACTAATCTTTTCCCCAAAAGAAACGCTCCTCCTATGGTTCTTTTTCTATCATCAACATTACCAGCCCAGTTAGAATCAGTATAGACTCTGAGTTCAAACTTGTCATTCCTTTTTAAATATAGGCCATAGTCTTATGTACCTTTCAAATATCTCAAAATTCTTTTCACTACCATTATATGTGTCTCTTTTGGATCAGCAAAAAATATAGTAACAATTCCAACTGCTAATGCAATATTAGGTCTATTATGTACAACATATTTCATCTTACCAATCATTGATCTATACAGTGTTTGATTTACCTCTTTTTTATCATCATTCTTTGTCAACTTCTATTTAGTAGCCATGGGTGTACTCACTAGTTTTGAATCTTCCATACCAAAAGTTTTTAGTATCTCCTTGACATATTTTTATTGAGTAATATAGATACCATTCTTCATTTTGTGTATTTGTAAACCAATAAAGAATTTTATCTCACCAAACATAGACATTTCAAATTCAATTTGCATCTATTTTGAAAATGCTTTACATATCATATCTTGTCCACTGAATATGATGTCATCAACAAAAATTTCAGCCAATAAAATTCCTTTACCTTGCTCTATTTTCAAATACAGATTGTTGTTGTCATTTTTTCTTACAAATCCAATCTTCATCAAATAATTGTGCAATCTTTCATACCATGCTCTGGGTGCTTGTTTCAGTCCATATAATTCCTTGTGCAGTCTACAAACCATGTTCCTCTTGCTTGGGTCAACAAATCCATCAACTTGTTCAATATATACTTCCTCTTCTAATATCCCATTTAGAAATGCTGACTTCACATCCATTTGATAGACTTTAAATCCTTTGTAGGCTGCATATGCAAGTAGAGTTCTTAAACCCTCCAATCTTGCAACTAGGGCGAATGTCTCTCCATAGTCAATTCCTTCCTCTTGTGCATATCATTTTCATACCAGTCTTTCTTTATTCCTTGTCACCTCTCCATGTTCATTCAGCTTGTTTCTGAATACCCACTTTGTACCAATTACATTTTTGTTGTCAGGTCTCGATACTAGTGTCCATGTCTTGTTCTTTTCAATCTGGTCTATCTCTTCATTCATGGCTTGAATCCAGTCTTCATTGTCCAAAGCATCTTTTACTGTCTTAGGCTCAAAATCACATAGCACACATGTGTCTTCTCTTATTTTGCCTCTTGTCATAACTATAGAATCCTTTGCTCCTATGATTTGATCAGGTTTAGGGTGCCTTCTTACGTATTTTTCCAAAGTAGGATCATTCTCAACTTTAGTTTGATCATTCAAGTTCAGTTCAGGGTGAAACTGTGGCTCGACATCTCCATCAGATAGCTCGGCAGTCACCTCTTGTTGCCTAGCAATTTCATTTTGTGTCTCGGTAGGTTCTTACTGTTGCTCGACAACTTCATTTTCAATTTTTTTAGAATCCTCCTCTTCAGGATAAGTGAATGATCTGTAACTTTCAAGCTCAATCATGCTTTCAGCTTCATTTCTTTTTGCATATTCATCAATTCTAACATTTGCACTTTCCACAATTTTTTTAATGTTAGAATTCAAAAATTTGTATGCCTTACTCTTAGTAGAATATCCAAGAAATATGTCTTCTTCTCCTTTAGCATCGAGTTTACCATTTCTGTTATCCTTTAGTATAAAACATCTACTCCCAAAGACTTTAAAATAACTTACAATAGGTGCATGTCCATACCATAGCTCATAAGGTGTAGTATTTGTACCTTTCTTGACTTGTACTCTGTTCAAGGTATAAATAGTTGTACTTACAGCTTCTCTCCAATATTTTTGTGCAACATTTTTCTCCATCATTAATGTTCTGGCACAATCCATGATAGATTGATTTCTTCTTTCAGCTATACCATTCAGTGGTGGTGTCCTAGGTGCTGACATCTGTCTTTTTATCCCTCGGTCATTGCAGAACCTGTTAAACTCATTAGAAATGAACTCACCTCCTCTATCAGATTGTAGACATTTCAGACTCTTACCTATTTCCTTTTCAACTTTTGCAAAGTACCAGTTAAATAACTGAAATGCTTTAGATTTTTCTTTGAGAAACATAATAGTCATCATCCTAGAGTAGTCATCTACAAATAGAATAAAATATTTGTCTCCACAATAAATTTTCTCACCAATAGGTTCACATAGGTTAGTATGAACCAATTCCAAAATATTCTCAGAAGTATGAGTTTTGCTCTTAAAACTAGATTTATTCATTTTTTCATTCTTAGGTTTCTTTAACTTAGGTAGCCCGCTAACCTTTTTCCATTTACTTATGCTTACCAAGTTATCAAAGTTAACATGACATGTCCTCTTATGCCATAACCAAACATCATTATATTGTTCAAACAAGCATGTCTCTTCAGCTAAATCTAGATAGAACAAGTTATCTTTCATTTTCTCACCACCTCCAACTAATTCTCCATTGGCATCATAGATCTTTTCTTTCCTGTGATGGAATTCAACTCTGTAAATAGAAGTGTTCAACTATGAAACACTCAACAAGTTATACTTAAGATCATCAACCCAGTATACATCATCACATTTAATCTTGCTAGTCAATTGAATTGATCCTTTCCCTTTAACTCTACAAGGTGTATCATTACCAAACTTAACATATCCACCTTTACATTTATCTAAGGTTTCAAATTTGTCCTTATCACCATTCATGTGATGTGAGAAACCACTATCAATAATCCAACGATCACCTTTACTCATATAAGAAATTAGTTTAGTTTTCTCATCATCATCAGAATCATCTTTCATTGCAACATACACAACTTCTATATCATTTTCATCAGATTTATCAGACTCATTATCAGAAGCTTCTTCAGCTATATAACAAGATTTCTTACCTTTATCTTTGTAATCCTTGTACTTTTTGTAGTCTCGGTCATCCTTTCTATCTTTGTACTTTTTGTCTCTTCTTTCATCTTTCTCAGTATTGTCAGGACATCTAGCAGCAATATGACCAATTTTGTTACAAGAAAAACAAATAATAGGAAGTTTACCTCTAAATTTTCCTTTTCCTCTAGCTAGTCTCCTTTCCATAATTGCCTCAATCTCTTCTAGATAATCATCTGAGGTGTCACTGCCACTATCCACACATTTCTTTCCTTTCCTTGATTTTCTAATGAGCATTTGTGACTTGAATGCAGATTCAACAGCTTGTGGAGTATAGTTGTCAAAATTTGACATCTCAAATGTAGTAAGTCTGCCTACCATACTTTCCAAAGTCAAATTTTTATTAGGAGTACATCTCAGTTATTGAAATATAGATACTCTAAATGCATAAATAGGAATAAGTGTTCTCAGTACCTTGCTCATGATAGTTTCATCATCAATGTTTCCCTTATCTCCTCTAATAGCATTTACAACTTCCTTTATCCTATCATAATATTGCACTATATTTTCTCCTTCTTGCATTTTTAAATCATCAAAATTACGTCTCAAGCTTTCAGATTTGGCTCTTAGTACATTTGTATCACCTCCATAAATTGTTGCAAGGGAATCCCACATCTTTGCACTTGTACAATCCTTGATGTCCTCAAATTCATGATAGTTCAGAGATGATGCAAGTTCCAACATTGCTTTATTATGTTCATGTTTTTCTCTTAAATGTGCAGCATTCAGAACTCCAGTAGGGGCTACATATTCTATTTCAATATGTCATTTAGTAGAATCACCAATACCAGCCAAGTGAAGTTTCATCAAACTTTGCCATGCAGGAAAGTTTTCCTTGTTAATCTTCGGTCCATCCCTTTTATACCAATTTTTAGGATGAATTCAGAATAACTGAGAGGGGGGGTGAATCAGTTATCCTCAGGTCTAGATGTGCCCATATAAAACTATAAACCAACTTTAACAACTCAATTCTTCTTGGAAGCAATAAACAACAAAAGTGTGCAGTTTATTGTACTAATGAAATAAGCTTGCAGAAACTTAACAATAAAACACAACAATAACATTCACACATTTTGACACCATGATTTAACATGGAAACCCAATATGGGAAAAACCACTAGTAACATGCTACCAAAATTTCACTCTTCTGAAGTGATACCCTATTAGGAGCCAACCCTGTTAAAGGTTGCAAAACACATTGTCAAATGTGACCTGGTTAAAGGATTTAATCACCATGTTAGGAGTGGCCTTGTTAGATGACTTAGAACATTCCAGTATGAATGTTACCTTGTTTAAAGGATTTATACAATGACTGTTAGGTCAACCTAGTTAAAGGATTTGAACTGATACAATGGTTAGAAAGTAATCAGCATGTGTGATTTGATACATACAACTTACTTTGCAAATCCAGATCCAATTTCATCTCTAATGCTAATTCGCTGAGTGGCCTTCATTTTCATCTCAAACTTATGATTTGCATGGAAATCCATCAAGCAATCTATCTCCGCTTCTCTGCTCAGCCTTCTTTGCTAGGTCTTACCAATTAGTTAATTAACCATGCAATACTCTTGCATACAAAATTCTCCTCCCTTGGATACAATGACAATAACCACAGTAGGTTATATTATACCTCTTCATCTAGGTTAGATAAATATTTTTCCGCTTAATCAAGATTGTAGATCTTAGGTTAGGTCAAATCCAACAGATCTTTCCATCATTACATTTAATTTACTTCTTCAATATAGTCATTAATTAAACATTGAATCCCTGCGCTAATAACAATAATAACAATTTCCTGTGCATGAAAAAGATCCAAAACTGGTAATAATAACGAGAGATGGAAAGGAGAGGAGGAGGAGGAGAGCGTGTGGCTGGAGGGAATTCAAATTCCCCTTTGGGCGCAAAAACTACTGGAGGAGGGTTGCAGACGAACCTAGGTGAAGGCAGCAGGATTATCAAGGGAGGAGAGAAGGATGCAGAAGGGGACAAAGACCCAGATCGCAATCGTCCTCGAGAAGGAGGTAAACGGGACTTTTTGAACAATGAAATGAGCGGGAAAGAGACCTCTGGCAATGTTCAAATTTTGTTCGTGCCAGTGATTCAGGAAAAGGTAAAAGAAGCAGCAGTGGAGGGCTTCACAAAAGAGACAAGGGAGGAAACTCCTCTATCGAGATTCCAAATTAGTGAAGATGCACCAAAGATAATGAAAGGTGATGGTAAGTCTTCTAAAGTAAAAGATGGTCAATATTTAGTTAAAAATACTGCTAATGGATGTTGGTCCTCTCTTTTCGGTGTGAAACCTACTGGGAAATCTTCTTTTCCCCTTGTTGACAATACGTCAGACCCTAAGAAGGGAATATTTAGCATTTCTCTCCCTGATTCACTGGTTGATCATACAGTAGCTTTAATGAAAAATATGTTAATAGGAAATTTTATGGGCCCAAGACCTAACATTGATACTGTAAGGGCTTATGCAGCAAGGAAATGGAGGTTAAAAGGTCAAGTTGACATAGCTGCCCTCCCAAAAGGATTTTTCACTTTTGAGTTTTCTAGCTCTGAAGACCTTTCTATAGTTCTGTGTGGGGGTCCTTGGATGTTTGGTAAATCATCTTTGGCTCTTCAAAAGTGGGGGACAAACATGGATCTTAATATGGATATGTTTGAATCAGCCCCAGTGTGGGTTAGATTCCAGGGACTTCCTCTGGAATACTGGCATGAAGATGTCTTTTCAGGTTTGGCTCGATCATTTGGGGAACTCTTAACTATAGATCCAATGACAGCTGCTATGATTAGATTAGTCTACGCAAAGAATCTGTGTCAACATTAATCAAAAGACAAATCTACCAAAAGTCATTTCTATCAAATCAAAGCTGGGTAACTATAATCAAGTTGTGGAGTTTGAAACTATCCCATTTGCCTGCTTTACCTGTAAAAAATCTAGTCATTGGGAAAAACAATGTCCTCTTAAACCTTCTATCAAAGCTAAAAAGAAAGATTCAAGGGTTGTTTGGATAGAGAAAAAATATCCCTCTCTCTCAATCCCTTCGAATGTTTTAGAAGAGAAAAAATCAACAGAAGAAATAAACGCTGACCTATCAAATCAGACAGAGGAAGACATTCTTCAACTATTAGTTGATAAAAACTTAACTCAGATCCTGGAGCAGGAGGACCCAATTAAAATAGAACAAAGGAAAAAAGTGGAAGATCCCCTACCTGATCTTCATAGCCCTCTAGCCAGGAATAGGGAGAATGATCTCCATCCCCAAATTGTTTCTATGGAAGTTGGTGTTGAAAAGGAGCCACAAGTCTCAACAATAGTACAACAAAAAGAAAATGGTTACATCCATGAAATAAATGGTCAGGGACTAACAGCTATGAGTAAATTGGGATCTTCACCTTTTGTGAAAGAGCAGCTTATTTCTGGAATTAATGGAAATAGTAGTAAGAGTTGGTTTGAAGTCAGTGAGGAGGACAATCAAAAAGAAAGCTTTGATGATTCTTCTCCAACTTTGGAAAAGAAGGAATCCCAATGGTCTGAGGTGAAAAATAATAAGAAGGACAAAAAACCCTCTAAGAAAAGAGGACTGAACCTCAAAGCTCAAGAATCAGGGAAGAAGGCAGAAATAACCCCTCTAGGGGGAGTCCAGACTAGAAGAAAAAAAGCAGATGTATGTTCTCCCTAGGGAGGAAGAGGCAGACCTTCTCAAAAATCTATGAGAGAGCTAGAAGCAAAACAGAGTATTGCGGATGGTAAACAATCTACTATCCCTGAGATTTTCTCCCCAACTCATTAAATGAAGATTATATCTTGGAATATTAGAGGTCTAAATAGTCCTCATAAATAGGATGTTCTTAGAAATTTTGTAAGAGATTCAAACCCTGATATCACTCTTATCCAGGAAACTAAAATGTCTAGAGAGAAAGTTGAGAAAATTAACCCTTTTAAGAATGGTAGTAGTATTGGCAGTGACTCTAATGGTGCCTCTGGTGGTGTTGTGATTTTCTGGAACAATGCTATTGTAAACTGTAAGAAGATTCACATTGAGAAGAACATTATCCTTATTTGTGTCAAACATATAAAATTGGAATGTTCTTGGAACCTCATGAATATCTATGCCCCTAATACAAAAAGTGGAAGGTTCAGATTTTGGAAAAGACTTAAAGATATTAGGAATGACTTCCAGGAAATTAGCTGGATGGTGATGGGGGACTTTAATACTCCCCTGCTAGTAGATGATAAAATGGGTGGTGCTCTTTCTCAAGTTGATAGCAGAATGGACCTTATGGAGTATATTAATGATCAATCCTTCTTTGATATGGAGCTGGAAGGTATCTCCTATACTTGGTCAAATAGAAGAACTGGTGTTGATCTCATATAGGTGAAACTTGATAGAACCCTCCTCTCTATTGATTGGCTATCTAATTTTTCATGCTCTTTATCTTCCTCTATTAGGATTGGTTCTGACCATTTCCCAATAATCTTCAATGCTAATATCTTGAATGGCAAAAAGAATATCCCATTTCACTTTGAGAAGATGTGGTTAGCCCACCCTAACCTAAAATCTAGCATATCCAAATGGTGGAACTATAATCAGGAAGGTACTGCTATGTATAAGATAGCCAAAAAGCTGAGTAATGTTAAGAAAAATATTAAAATTTGGAATAAGGAAGTCTTTGGGGATATATTTAAGGCTAAAAGTATCAAAAAGGAAGAGATCAAGACCATTCAAGAGATTATTCAAAAAGAGGGTCTCTCACAGGAGCATAGATGTATGGAGAATGTCTTGGTGGCTGATTATCATAACATCATTTCTAAAGAGGAGTCCTTCTGGAGGCAAAGATCAAGAGCTCTCTGGCTCAAAGATGGGGATAAAAATACTAGATTTTTTCACATGACTGCTTCAAAACACAAAGCTATCAATAGAATTTCTTCCTTAAAAGTCAACAATCAGTTTCTGGTTAAGGAAGAAGAGATAAGAAAGGAAATGCTTTTTTCCTTCTCTCATCTTCTAACTAGAGATGATTTGCTTGATCCCCAGAACCAAGGCAAAATTCTCTCTGCTATTCCATCCCAGATAGATAGTAATACCAACTCCAGACTAAAGGCTATCCCGGATGACAAGGAAATCAGAGAAGCAGTCTTTTCCTTTGAAGGCGACAAATCTCCAGGCCCTGATGGTTTTACCCTTTTATTTTTCCAGCAGTTTTGGGAGATCATTGGTAAGGATGTTTGCAATGTAGTTAAAGAATTATTTGGAACTAAATCTCTTCTTAGAGAACTTAATGCCACCTTTTTATTTCTTGTACCTAAATTCCATGGTGCTAATATGGTGGAATCCTTCAGACCTATCAGTCTTTGTAATGGAATATACAAGATTATAGCTAAAGTTATGACATCTAGATTGCTTGCTCTTCTGCCTTCTATTATATCCCCTTAGCAGATTGGATTTGTTCCCAGGCGTCAAATCCTAGACTCCATTGTGGTTGTTCATGAGAATATTCATTCCCTTGAAACTGCTAAGAGAAAGGGCTTTCTCATGAAATTGGATTTATCTAAAGCCTATGACAGGGTTGACTGGCAGTTTCTCCGAAAAGTTTTAAGCAGCTTTGGTTTTGATGCAGGGGTTATTAAAATTTTTAATCAGCTGGTCTCTACTGTGTCCTCCTCTATGATTGTGAATGGTGGATCTTCCAATTTTTTCAAACCTTCTAGGGGCCTAAGGCAGGGGGATCCTATCTCCCCTATTCTGTTTGCTATTTTGGTTGAAGGGTTGGGAAGATATCTAATAAAACTTGTTAATTTTGGCCTAATATCTAGTCTCTGCCCCTCCTCGGCCAGAATATCCTGTTCCCATGAACATTTTGTTTATGATACTCTTATTATGGGTGAAGCTACAGTGAAATAAGAAAGGAATCTGAAAAAAGCTTTATCTATTTATACCTCGGCTACTGGCCAGTTTATCAATTGGGATAAGAGCTCCATCTTTTTTTATCAATACTCCTCTTGAGAGACAATATAAGATGTCTAAAATTCTTGGCTGCAGCATTGGTTCTCTTCCCTCATCTTACTTGGGGCTCCCTCTCTGTTCAAAACCTCCAGATATCTTCTGGAATCAAATTGTTGATAGATTCAACAGAAAGTTGGCTGGTTGGAAAGGTGCTCTCCTTAGCAGTGCAGGTAAACTTCAGCTTTTGAAATCCACATTACAAAATTTTCCTATGTATGCTTTAATTCTTTTTAAGATCCCCCATAAGTATGCAATGGTGCTTGAAACTATCCAAAAATGCTTCTTATGGACTGGAGTTGAAGATAAAAAAAAGGCTTAGCTTGATTGCCTGGCAAAAAGTTTGTAAGCCTAAAAATAAAGGGGGATTGGGGATCAGACCTATTAAGAACATTAATAAGGCTCTTCTGGCAAAGTAGGTTTGGAGAATTTTTGGTGATTCTAAACAATGGAATAGTATAATTAAAAAAAAATACCTCACCAACTCTAACAACTTGAAGAACCTCCTAAAGAATGATGATAGAGTCAATGGTTCTTACATCTGGAATAGTTTATGCTCTTCCATTGATCTCTTGAGAAAAGGAATAAGATGGAAATTGGGAGATGGATCCACCATTGAATTCTGGGATGATCCCTAGATTTATGAATATCCCCTATCAGAAAGACAGGAGTGGAAGGACTTTATTACCCAAGCTAAAAATACTTTTGGATATAAAGTCTCTGACTATAGGAATAACAATTCCTGGAGGGACCTCTCTACCATTGATAGAAGTTTTTTACCCCTTATGATAGACTTGCAGTCCTAGATCAGTGAAGGTAATCTTCCAGATAAGATTGTGTGGAACCTCTCTACTCGTGGTGAATTTTCAGTGTCCTCTGCATGTTCCTTCATGTTCTCCAAGAAAATTAAGCCCCAATGTGCTACTATCTGGTATAAACTCCTTACTCCAAAAAATAACTTCTTCTTTTGGATTCTTATCTAGAATAAGCCCCTTACTATTGATAATTTGGTTAAAAGAGGATTCTCTCATGTTAATAGATGCAGTCTTTGCTTTGAACAAGCTGAATCCTATGACCACCTTATGATCCATTGCAGTTTTACCAGGAAAGTTTGGTCTTTGGTTTTTCAAATTTGGAATCTAGCTTGGTTCTTTCCTAACTCTTGGCAGGACTTTGTTACTCAATGGAGATGCCCTTTTGATAATGAAATGACCAGACAATTTTGGAATCTTATCCTGCCTCATCTTTGTTGGAGTATCTAGAAGGAAAGAAATAATAGAATCTTTAGAGAGAAAAGCTCTAAACCTGAAATTATCTTCAACACAATGTCTAGATCTTTAAAAGAAAACTTCAGCTCTGCTATAAACAATAGAAATAGAAAGTATAGTTCTCTTATCCCGGAGGTCAACTGGTCAACTTGGATCTTTCCTCTCCCTAATAATCAAGATTGCTCCCAAAGAGATTTATCTGTCTAGACTGCTCCTCCAATTGGCTGGGTTAAAGCCAATTTTGATGGTGCCTCTAAAGGTAACCCGGGTGTCTCTAGGGGAGGGGACATCATAAGAGATAGCTCTGGTAACTTTCTTGGTGCTATAGCAATTCCCTTGGGATTTCAATCTAATCATAGAGCAGAGGCCTTGGCGGCCTTTAACACTATCCTGCTGGTGGAAGAAATGGGATTCAAAAGAGTATGGCTCGAAGGTGATTCTTTGAATATAATAAACAATATTAAAGATATCAATCCACCTTCATGGACTATAGAGCATATTATCCTCAAAATTAAATCTATAGTTAAATCCTTTGAAGTGTTCCATATATCTCACAATTATCGGGAGACTAATCAAGTAGCTGATTGTCTCGCCAATATTGGAGCCAAAAGTGACGGAATTCAAAAATGGAAAGGTACATCTATGGATAATGAAGCGGTCAAATCAATTATCAATTATGATAAAATCAGGCACAAAGAAGGCTTCATTAAAAGGGTTGCTAATGATACTAATTAATTCATCTCAGATTGGGAGGACTTGGAATGATGGCCAAAACAAGGTGAAGTACATATCCAAGATTTGGCTTTTAACCCTAATCATGAAAGCTCAAACTTTAATGCACGCAGCTATTATTATTTTTATCTATGGCCAGTTCGAGCATGTGAAGAGGAATGCGACTAAGAGTAAAAGCATTAACCAGATTGAGATTAATCAAAATAATAACATTTCTCAGCCTGAGAAAAAAGAGCAGGTGAAGATTGTAGTCATGGGTGGTGATCTCAGAAGGGAAGAGCCTACGGATTGCAAGTGGAAGAAGGATAAGGAAGTGTGGAGAATTTTGAAGAAAGGTCAGGTTCACCATTTTCTTAAGAGACTTCATGGTTTTGATTCTGATGTTTCCAAAGCCTTCATAGAGGGATGGGATAAGGGCACGATGAATATTGCTAGTAAATCATTTAGACTCAGCCTTGAGGTCTTGTCTGACATCACTGGTCTCCCCCTGGATGGGCTGAATTACTCTAAAGAGGTGAAAGTGGGAACCAAAGCTTACAAGAAATTTCGTGACACTGATGAGGAGAGGGCTCTTCTGGTGAAAGGTAAGAAAGACTATGTTGAAATAGAGAATATTGATAAAGTCTGGGGTTCTGTTATTAAAGTTATAATGGAATATTTTACTTTGGACGGTAGATTCTCTAGGGTCTATAATTACCACTTTTCCCTAGTTAATCATTTTAGACATGAGATTCGTATCTCCTTCCCCTTCTTTCTCCTCTGGTCGCTTAACCAGAGCATTTCTGACTACAGAATGAAGAATGCCCCTATTCTCCATGTCGGCCTTATCCTCCTTATAGCTGATTATGCCAGAGATCATATTCCCGACCCTATCCCAGCCCAGATTAGAAAGAGGAAGTCTGTGGGGTCTCTGTCAAAATCTTCAAAATCTAAGAAAGCCTCTCTGCCCTCTGAGCGTCTCCTTCTAAGTCTCCAGTTGAGATGAAGAATGCAAAGAATCTTAGTGGTGCCTCTGGATTGGAAAAGAATGCTGCTAGTCCTTTCCTCCAGGAGTCTGATGATGAGAAGCATTTCCCTCAGGAAACAGAATTTGAAGATGCGCAGAATTGCCAGATGGATCCTATTGCTGAGATTTCCCCCACTACCCAGACCCCTATGGTGAAGGATTTGGAGGAACCTGAAATTACAAATGCCAAGGAAAACCCTGAGGATAGTCATGTCATTCTTAAAACAGGGGAAAAACTTAATTTTGACTAGAAGAATGTTAATACAGAAGGTAATGAGAATAAAGAGATAGAGGTTGAGAAGAATAAAGAAGCTAAAATAAATACAATGGACAGTAATGCTGAAAATTCAGGGGACAATAGTTTTAAAGTTCTGGGAGAGGAAAACTTGGAGTCCCCATGATTCTCCTAGTTATGAGAAGGAGAATATGAAAGAAGAAAGTGACAGAAATCTTCATGGTAAAAAACCTTAGTCTCTTCAAAGAGATATTCGAAGGATGGATTCTGAGGTTAGAAGGACCATTATTATGTCTCCCTGGAGATTGCAAAAAATAAGTCTATCTATAGCTACAATTTGGATAAATGGGTGCAAAGTGACTTGGTTGAACTTAAGAATAGATACATCAAGCTGGAAAACAAGAGTTCCTTGATTGAAGAAACTATGACTACTCTCAAAAATGATTTCTCCCATAATATCAATGTTCCTCTTATGATCATGGCTCTGAAATTGATGAAAAAATAAAAAAAGCTGTTGAGTTAGCCATGATTCCCATCCAGAAGAAAATTAGCGGGAATGAAGAAATGTTAAAACATTTGCTTACGCTGGTGAATACTGGTATGAGGGCTACTTTGGAGAATCTGATGTCTCTGAGCAACTGGCTGGAAGGTAATAAAGACATCACTGAACACTCTAATATTTCCCAGCACATGGGACCAGGTACCCGTACAAGATCCAAGAAGCAGAAGGTTGAGGATCTGGATCTCCAGAAGCTGAGAGAGAATGTGATGACTATGAAGACTCAGCTAGAGGATTCTGAGAGTTTCCTGAAAACTCTATTCTGATCTCTTGGTTCTGGTGGTTTTTCTCTCTATTTTCCTTCCAGCGTTTCTTTTTCTTTTTGTCTTGCTTATGTTTAATGCTAAATTTGGGATTTGTCCCTTTGTAGCCTGCTTCCTTTTTTGGGGCAGCCTGTTGTCCTCTGGGCTCTAATGCCTTTCCTTTCTCTACTTTGTTAAAGGGTTTTGGGGTCCCTTCAAAACCTATTTTACCGTAATCAAAAACAATTTCCTGTGCATTAAATGAGTGTGGACCAATCTTAATTAACAATGCATATCCCAATAGAATCAACTATGTCGGCCATAGATCTCAAAACTCATCAATTAATAAAATACTGCTGCTCGACATTCTTTGTCTCCCTCAGCATTTCACTGGCACTCGACATCATCTTTGCTTTTCTCGACATCACCTTTTACTTTTCTCGGCATCGACCTTCCAGTGAATTGTCAGTGATAAATAAACAACGTATCACTTTGCCAAAGTTCCAAATGATCAAGTATCCTGGTGTATAATCATAACTCAACCATTTCCTTGGTCTTCTTGTTATCCCATTCTTTCCAAATCTTCATCAATTAATAGATAAGGTACTCAAACATACAACAATAGTCTCACCAGTTAAGGTTTTACATCAATGACAAAATAATAATTGTCTACATTGTAGCAATCTTTCCAATATATATATATATATATATATATATATATATAATGAAAAAAATGTATATGTATATATATATATGTGTGTGTGTGTGTGTGCGTACATATATATATGTATATATACACATATATATACATATATATATTTACATATATACATATATATATAGACCTATATATATATGTATGTGTATATATAATGTATATATGTATGTATATATACATACATACATACATACATATATATATATATATATATATATATATGTATATATCTGTGTGTGTGTGTGTGTGTGTAAAGATAGTAGGATAGATAACAAAGAAAAAGCAAAGAAGATTTGTGTTCAATAAAGACTCATTCATCAAATGATGAAGATGGATATGTCTCAAACGATGAAGTGATATTCTTGGCTATTAAGCATGATGATAATAATAGATTAGGAAGTCATAATATTATTGAAGAAATTATGAACACTTATCTACATACTGGAGAAGAATCCAAGCCTTGTATCATTGATTCTAAATATTTAAAACACATGAAAAGAGACAAAATAAAATTCATCAACCTATAAAATTATGATGAGGGCTCAGTCACATTTCCTAGTAGAGGCTTTGCATCTATATGTAGTAGGAGAAATATATCTATTTCTATCAAACATAAAGCTAGTGATGTCTAATAGGTTAAAGGAACAAGGAAAAATCAATGAAGTTTATATCAGTTGTGCAATAAGGGATTTTATACTACCTTTCATGGATCTTTATGTGAGAGTAGAAAAGGTTCCTAAAGAATAATTGAAAAAGATATGAGAAAATAAAATGTTTACTATCTGATGTAGTACTAGTCTTGTTCCTTAGACCTCTTCTAGGGTCTCTTAGGTCAATCATGTCATGCCCAAAAATTTCACGCCCAAAAATGCAACAACTTTTTTTTTTAAAGAGAAATTACATATTAATTTTACAACCAAGAGGGTCTAAGGGAAATCATGACTAGAGTCAACATCCCTTAACCCTAAACGCTTTTTAAAAATTAAGGTTTATAAGTTGAAGGTTAACAGTATCTACATATCATCCAGGTATTCAATTAGAGTCTGATGATGTGGAGGAAAGAGAAAGATTCACTGTTCCCCGTCTCTAGGGTCATTCAAAAAGATTGGATTAACTGAAAAACTAAGGGTTCTGAGTTATGATAAAACCCTCTAGGTTATGGCACATCCCTAATATTATTTTTATAATAGTCAGTATACTGGCCATATATATAGACCATATAAAAAAATAACATTAAAGGACCCTGAATTTAATTTAAAACTTTAATTTGATTTTCCTCTTAACTATTTTGATTTTAACTTATTTATTTGTTGTATACTTTTGACGGATCGGATATAACTTATAAAGGTATCCTTCTAACTTAAACGTATAAGGTTAGGTGAACGATTTAAGAAATTAATATCCCCTTGACCGAAGAAACTCTAATCGTTCAAAGACTCATATTAATTTTCAATTACTAAATCATTCTAGAATTTATTTAGATACTTGTAATGCAATTTTATTTTATTTATTTATTTATTTATTTTTATTTTTATTTTTTAAAATTTTGCTTATACATTAATCCATCGATATTAGGGAGAAAAATAATTTTATTATCTTACAATCCCCCTAGCATGGTCTTAATATTCATCAATTATTTTACTTACCAAACTCACATCTTCAATCACTGAAAGAAATAACCAATTAAATAATAACTTAATTTCATGTCTAATAACACACCAAAAAAAAAGGGTTTTCTTTTAAATGAAAGAAGACAAAAGATAAATAAGTTATAAAACTTAGAGGGAGGAAAAAGTTTCCCCCTCTTTCCCATTCTAAATTTGAAATCCCTAACCCTAATTTCGAAAT
>MU227616.1:1575537-1609004 GCA_018584345.1 Thuja plicata | reverse complement strand
GTTCTAATAATATCACCAAAACCTCACTATGGTTTATCCATATAATACATCATCAAAACATTACTCATTCTCCCTTGTAGGAGTTACTAGAATCTTCACATCAACTATTAATTTAATCCAAGATAATTTAAGACTTAACACATAACTAATTTGGCATTTTCATCTCGACTTCTTGATTCTAATCCTTTCGACAAAAGTACTCAATGGACCCTTAATAATCTAGTTGGATCTATGATCTGCAGGGTAACATACTACATCCAAGATAACTTACACAATTAACAACCTAGAGATATCACCTCTGTCATTGTGACACTAAAATAGGTACTGATATGAAGGTACAATAGATAGTTCTATCCCAAGGTACAAATCAGTTAGAGATTTACCATTCATCCAGATACTACAACACCCCTTAATCCTTCGACATCGAAGTGTCGAGGGAAAGGTGGAAATGGGGTGGGCCTTACAAATCACTGACCTACTAGGTTTCTTATAGTCACCCTAGGCTCCTTAGGTATCTTATCACAAGATCCTAATTTCCTCCAACTAGTAAACACCAACAAAATAGAACTCACAACTTTACAAACCTCATATTAGATCCAAATTGGTCTTTCTTGCCAATTTGCACAATCTAATCCAAATGGATTTCAACCTCCACCAAATTGAAAAGGTAGAATATGAAGACATCAAAAAGACCAATTCCAACCTCTACAAACTCACTTTTCTTCAAAAACACAAACAAGCTCCAAGAACCTATGCAATTACACCCAAAATAGGGCTACAAGCAATTAGCCCTATTTGGTCACCTTTTCTGCATTATCTTGGGAAAATGTCTTAACAAGTGCCAAATAGGATTAGGATCTAGACACCCATTTTAGAGACACTAAATATTTTCTAGGTTTTAGGCCCCTAAAGTGTCTGTATAGTCCTTCCTACTTTCATGCCTAAAATTTAGGGTTTTAGGCCTCCTTTACTGTCTACACAAGAAATAAACTTTCTTGGCCAAAAAGATAACTAATTACAGCTTCTCCTCCTAGTTAGGAGTCCTCCTCTGACTCTTCTACCTTCCCACTTCCCCGGATTGAAGCTATTGATTCTTTCAATCCCTCTAGCTAGCTCTACAACCTCTGATGATCCCTAGCCATGCCACTCTGGCTCGCCTAGGGCATCATCTTAAAAATAGTTTCCACCACTTCCAAGTCCCATCCTAATATTTACACAATGTACATGGAGTCTAATTTCATAATCCAAGAGCCTGGGCCAAAGCCACAGTGGAAAAGAATGTTAAGACTCCATTTGCAAGCAGTGCTCGAAACCAGACCAGCGACTGGACTGAACTTTAAAGATTTTATAAAAACACTTAAAACTATTCAATCTACAAAAATAACACCACAATAAGTTCAATAACAGCATACATTACATGAAACAATTATTACAAAAACACTCTCAATCCATTACATTGCCCGATCACCTTGAAACACACAAATTCACATTGTTATTGCTTAACATAGTCCGTACATGAAATTTTTTAGAGTTGCCAACCCTTCACAAATCCTGATGATGGTATTATATAGATGACCCAAACACTAAATGGTCAGTTTTAGATAGTCAACCAACCTATTTCATCGAAGATGCCAATTTGTCTTAAAAGTTGTCAATCTTGTCAATGACAACATTGACAACTTTTTTTTTTGGCAACTTTTGGGTTTGATTGCCAAACTTGTGGAAAAACTATCCAAAATTTTCCAATCCAATAAATATGATGAAAAAACTTAAAAAAGGACCTCTAGTCCCTCTCTTGGCTCATTTTTCCACAAAAGCTAAAATTCCCGAACTAGGCCTAATTGGACCTAAGAGTCACTAAGGAACAAATAAGACCTATCCTCCTACAAACACTTCACACACTAGGACTCTTGGTCCCTTTATTCACCTAGTGGTCTAGCTAGAACCACTACAAGACAAAACAAGAAAGAGAAAACCCTAGATTACATTTCCACAACTAGCCTACCTAGGTGCTCCTGCACCATACTCCCCCAAAAAGAGAAGTGATGTCACTCTTGTGGACAGTAGCTCCTCTGAGATGCCCACCTTCTTGAAATTTATCTCTACAACCCATGAAGCCTTTGAATTTCACCTATCCTTCGACTGAATCAAATGCTCCATGTAGACTTTGTCTCTAGTGGTCTTCTTAACCCAGGAGTCCAGGACTTTATCAGCCACCATAGGAAACTTTGGAGGTAAGGTAGTAACCTCGACATCAACACTCACCCCTTGCCTAGTTGGACTGATATCCTTCATCTGCCCTCTAAAATCTATTAGGTCTTGAACATTGAAAATGGGAGAGATGCTCAAATCTGATGGTAAGTCCACGTTGTATGCATTAGCTCCATACTTGGCTAGGGACACCCTTCTGTAGTCTATATTTGTTTAAGTGGGCCATCACATAGTCCCCCACTTCAAACTAAACATCCCTTCTTTTCTCATCAACCCTGGCTTTCAACTTAAGTTGACTGTCTTGTATCTACTTCTTTACCTAATCTTGTATCTCCTTCATGGTAGAGGTGAAGTCTTTTGCATGACCACTTCTGTACTCCATTCTACCAAGATCCCTAAGCTCACACACACCCCTAGGATGCATGCCATAAACCACCTCAAATGGATTCTTTCCTGTACTCCTATTCTTGCTATCATTGTAAGAATATTCTTCTTGAGGAATGACCACATCCTAGGTCTTTCCATATTCCTTAGTTAGGCACCTTAAAAGGTTACCTAGTACTCTATTGACCACCTCAGTTTGGCCATCAGTCTGAGGGTGGTAAGATGAACCAAAAGATAGGTTAGTACCCATCCTTGTGCACAAAGTTCTCCAAAAATGACTCATAAATTTTACATCTCTATCAGAGACAATGCTCAAAGGAAGACCATGAATCCTTACTATTTCCTTGAAAAAAAAAAAGCTATGTGGCTAGCATCATTATTAGTTCTGCATGGAATGAAATGTCCCATTTTACTAAACCTATCAACAACTACATAAATGCTATCATACCCCTATTTAGTTTTGGGTAACCCCATAATGAAATCCATACTTATACACTCCCATGGTCTATTAGGGATAGGTAGAGGCTGATACAACCTTGCATTACTCATTCCTCCTTTTTCCTTCATGTAAATAACACATTTCTCTAATTACTTGGTGATATCCTTCCCCAATTTTGGCCAATGGTAGAACATTTGGACCAATTCCAAGGTCTTGTCCTTACCAAAATGACCACTTAGAGAGCCATTATGCTTCTCTTGAATGAGGTTCATCGTCATTGACCCTTTGGGTACACACAACTAATTTCCTTTAAACAAAAAACCATTCTATAAAGTGTAATTAGAGAACTTGCTATGAAAATGATTCTCAAAGTCAACACATACCTTATAGGCCTCACCAAAATCCTCATCTGATTTGTATAGGTCTCTAAAAATCTTAATCCCAATGCTATTCAAATGAACTTCTTGCACTGTTAACAATCTCCTGCTCAAAGCATTTGCCACCTTATTGAGTTGACCCTTCTTGTGTTTGATAGTACAAGTGAATGCCTGCAATTATTCCATCCACTTTGGGTGCCTATTACTTAGCTTTTCTTGTGTGTTAATGTAGCTAAGGGTCTGATTATTAGTAAATACCACAAATTCTTTAGGCAATAGATAATGCCTCCATTTTCTCAGAGATTGGCCTAGAGCATAGAGCTCTAATTCATAAGAAGAATATTTATTCTTGGCCTCATTCAATTTTTCACTAAAGAAGGCAATAGGTCTACCCTCTTGAATTATCACACCTCCTACTTCCATTCCTCTAGAATCACACTCTATGGTAAATAGCTTATCAAAGCTTGGCAACTGTAGGACAGGTTGAGTAGCTACTTGTCTTTTCAACATTTCAAAAGATTTTTCAGCTTCCAAAGTCCATCTGAACTTAGTTTTGAACCCATCTTTAATAGTATCCATTAATGGAGCACATATCCCATTGAAGTTCCTAATAAACATTCTATAAAATTGGGCAAGGCCATGAAAACTCTTTACCTTAGTGGCTGTGGTAGGTGGAGGCCAGTTCAAGATTGTAGAAACTTTGTCTTTGTCCATCTTCAAAGACCCCTTGGACACCACAAAGCCCAAGTAAACTAATTCTTGTTTAAAGAACTCACACTTCTCAAGCTTAATGGCCAACTTCTCTTCATTCAACCTCTTCAATACTGCCTCCACATGTTTGACATGCTCCTCTCTTGTCTTACTAAAAATCAGTATATCATCAAGACATACCACCACAAACTTTCTAGTGTAATCCTTGAGCACCTCATTCATGAGCCTCATGAATGTGCTCGGACCATTAGAGAGGACAAATGGCATGAAAAGCCACTCATATAACCCATCTATGGTTTTGAATGTCATTTTCCAATCACTACCTTGCTTTACCCTGATTTGGTGATAACCACTTTTCAAATCTATCTTTGTGAAATACATTTCCCCACCTAGGAAATCCATAAGATCCTCTATCCTTAGGATTGAGAATATGTACCTTATTTTAATTCTATTTATAGCCCTTGAGTGTGTGCATAATCTCCACTTTCCCCCTTTCTTTGATGCCAAAACAACCGGGACTGTACATGGGCTAATGCTCTTCTTGATCAAGCCTTGATCCAAGAGTTCTTGTACATGTCTTTATACCTCCAAGTTTTGATCTAGATTCAACTTGTATACTTCTTTATTGGGCAAGGATGCCCTTGGTACAAAGTCTATTTGATGAATTATAACCCTCTTAGGTCGTAGTGTTGCAGGAGTGCCATCACTCACAATTTCCTTATATATTTTCAAGCTATTATTGCACTTCCTTTGGTAGTGGTTCCTTTACTAGTGTCTCCTCCTCCTTAGGTCTCAACACAATGGCATAACCTTCTCCCTCATCATCTCTGATGTCCCTCACAAACTCCTTCCCACTACATAACATAACATTAGGAGTCTTACTCTATGGGTCCTCATCTTTTAACAAAGATTGAAATTTTTATGTCTTTCCTCCTTTCGTAAATGTAATGGAGTTCTCCTTCCCATCATATACTACTCCATAATCAAACTGTCAAGGCTTCCCAAGAAGAAAATGACAAGCATCCATTGGTAGGATGTCACAAAGCAATCTATCCTTGTACCCTGCTATTGATAATTCTACCCATGTTTTCTCATTGACCAAGATACTCTAGCCTTTCTTGAGCCATGTCACTTTATAAGGGTTCACATGGGGTATTTTGGGTAGTTTTAGCTTCACCACTAACTCCTCTAAAATGATGTTGTCTGTGGATCCAAAATCAATAATCACTTTACATACTTTTCCAAGAATCTTGCATCTGATTCTAAACAGTGCCCTCCTATGTTTGGGCTCATATTTGATTGGTTTCCTACTTAGGACCCTTCTAAACATCAAGTTCTCACCCATTTCTGAGTCTAAATAATCCACCTCTATATTCTTGACACTAGAAGTATCCTTATGCGCATATGCTACTCTTATGTCACTACTTACTGCAGAGGGTTTATCAGGACATCTATAAGCTGGATGATCTAGTTTCCCACAATAATAACATTTCATTATGGAAAAGTAGGATCCACTCCTACCTCCTCTTCCTCTTTTAGAACCCCCATTGTTACCCCTACCTCTGTTATAGCCTCCCCTTGAATTGTTCTCAGTCTACTACTCTGTCAACTTGTTTTCTCCTTGGTACCTTTGCTCACTACCCCTTCCTTGGTAGCCTCCTCTTTGACCCCTCTTTTCTCTTCCTCTGCCTGTATTGTTACTATTGTTCTTGAAACTAGAATCCCCTTTCTTCCTATTCTTCTCTTCCACCTTTAGAGGTAATTGATGACATTTTTGGATGGTAGTAGGTGTCCATAGACTTAACTCCTCTTGGATGTTCCACTTTAACCCACCCAAGTACCTAGCCACTTTGATTGGCTCTTCTTCTTGCAACTTAGACCTTAAACATATTCTTTGGAATTCCTTAGTATATGAGGCCACATCTATATCTTTCTGCTTCAAGTTTTGTCTCTTCCTATGGAGTTGTATTTCATAGTCCTCTAGAAGATAACTCTCCTTCAATTTTGTTACCATAGAATTCCAATTTTCTATTGGTTTCTTTCCCATGCTTACCCTCTCATCCTAAAGGTATTTCCACCAAGTCAAAGCAGACCCTCTGAGTCTAGACTTGGCCACTTTAACCCTTTGGGCCTCACTTATCCCTTCACATTCAAAATGATTTTCCATTGCTTCAATCCAGTCCATGACTGCCTCAATATCCATCTTTCCTCCAAATAAAGGTATTCCCTCCAAATATTTTCCACTTATTGCCTTTATGACCTTCAAGAAAGGTTCCTCATTCAACATTGGGTCAGGTTTAGGAATGTTGTCTTCTTCCTCCATCTTCTTCTTACCCTTACTACTGGATTCTGCTTCATATTCCTTCTTCCTAGTAGTATCTACTAGTTCTTCCATCTTTACTCTCATTGCTTCCAAAGTACCCTCAAGGAGTCTATTTTTATCCTTTTTCTCCTCCATATCCTTGGCTAGTTCAGCATTTGTCACCATCTTTGTAGAACCACAAGACTCCACCTCTAACATAAACTAACTTCCCCAAGTTTCTCAACCTGCTCTGATACCACTCTAATGTAGTACTATTCTTGTTCCTTAGACCTCTTCTAGGGTCTCTTAGGTCAATTACTGACCTACTAGGGCTCTTCTACTCACCCTAGGCTCCTTAGGTATCTTATCACAAGATCCTAATTTCCTCCAACTAGTAAACACCAACAAAATAGAACTCACAACTTTACAAACCTCATATTAGATCCAAATTGGTCTTTCTTGCCCATTTGCACAATCTGATCCAAATGGATTTCAACCTCCACCAAATTGAAAATGCAGCATATGAAGATGTCAACAGGACCAATTCCAACCTCTACAAACTCACTTTGCTTCAAAAACACAAACGAGCTCCAAGAACCTATGCAATTACCCCCAAAATAGGGCTACAAGCAATTAGCACTATTTCGTCACCTTTTCTGCATTATCTTGGGAAAATGTCTTAACAAGTGTCAAATAGGCTTAGGATCTAGACACCCATTTCAGAGACGCTAAAGATTTTCTAGGTTTTAGGCCCCTAAAGTTTTCGTATAGTCCTTCCTACTTTCATGCCTAAAATTTAGGGTTTTAGGCCTCCTTTACTGTTTGCACAAGAATTAAACTTTCTTTGCCAACAAGATAACTCCTCACAACTTAACCTCCTAGTTTGGGGTCCTCCTCTAACTCTTCTACCTTCCCACTTCCTTTGATTTAAGATATGGATGCTTTCAATCCCTCTAGCTAGCTCTACAACCTCTAATGATCCCTAGCCATGCCACTCTGGCTCGCCTAGGGCATCATCTTAAAAATAGTTTCCACCACTTCTAGGACCCATCCTACTATGTAAATAATTTACATGGAGTCTACTTTCATAATCCAAGAGCTCATTCCAAAGCCACATTGGAAAAGAAAGTGAAGACTCCATTTGCAAGCAGTGTTGAAAACTAGACCAGCGATTGGACTGAACTTTAAAGATTTTATACAAACACTTAAAACTATTCAAACTACCAAACTAACACCACAAGAAGTTCAATAAAAACCTAAATTACATGAAACAATTCTTTCAAAAACTCTTAATCCATTAAATTTCCCGATCACCTTGAAACACACAAATTCACATTGTTATTTCTTAACACAGTCCGTACATAAAAAATTTCAAACTTTCCAACCCTTCAAAAATCCAGAGGATGGTCTCAAATAGATGACCCAGACAATAAATGGTTGGTTTTAGATAGTTACCCAACCAATTTCATCGAAGATGCCAATTTGTCTTAAAAGTTGTCAATGATAACATTGACAACTTTTTTTTTTTGGCAACTTTTGGGTTTGATTGCCAAACTTGGGAAAACCCTATCCAAACTTTTCCAATCCACTAAATATGATGAAAAAATCTCAAAAGGGAACTCTAGTACCTCTCTTCACTCATTTTTCCACAAAAAGCTAAAATTCCCTAATTGGGCCTAATTGGACCTAAGGGTCACCAAGGAATAAATGAGACCTATCCTCCTACAAACAGTTCACACACTAGGACTCTTGGTCCCTTTATTAACCTAGTGGTTTGGCTAGAACCACTACAATTGAAAACAAGAAAGAGCAAACCCTAGGTTACATTTCCATAACTAGCCTACCTAGGTGCTCCTGCACCACTATCTCAAGGAAACTAATGGGCATAGATGTTCTTTATCTCAGAGAAGTGAGGGTTTGATATGACATAGAAGGATGGGATAAATTAACTTTGATAATATGATGAAGATATATATTTTTCCAATGTAGTAAGAGATCTACCCAAAATCGTCAAGCCTAGTAATATTATGTGTAGAGAGTTTTAGTTGGGAAAGTAGACAAGAAATATGTATAAAAATAAGGTATACTCAACCACAAGACCATTGGAGCTAATACATAGAGAACTATGTGGACTTGTAAGGAAAATAATATTGAAGAGTGAAACATACTTTATGTTACTTATTTATGATTATTAAAGGATTACTTGGGTCACATTTTTAATATAAAAATCAGAAGCATTACATAGATTTAAAATTTTTAAGAATTTGTTTGAGAATCATACGAATTCTAGAATCAATTTTTTGAGATCTGATAGAGTATGTAAATTTACATTTATGTACATGAGTTTGATAGATTTTATGAATATCATAGGATTATGAGACAATTATCTGCTTCGATGGCTTTGCAATAGAATGGAGTAGTTGAAATAAAGAATAGAACAATTGTTGAAATGACAAGAACTATTCTAAAAGCTGATAATCTATGCAATGTGTACTAGAGAGATATTGTTGGTGGGTTTAATGGGAAGTAGTACTGAGAGGGGAGGGGTGAATCAGTACCTCTAAAACTTTTTCTTATCCTTTAATCAATTAACCTTTGTAATCAATCGCATATCCATTCTATTTGATCTACACTATCCTTTTGTGATTTATATCAATTCATAAACATTAATAAACATGTGAGTCATTCATAGAAAAATTCATGAACATAATTAAAACATAACACAGGATATGATATCACAAAATACTCATGTTAGGAAGTAAAAATTGTGGTGGGGATGGTACCCACAAAACTTCACTATCTATAGAATGGAAGGAGCCAGTTAAGGCTTACAATTTGATCACTTCTGATGATCTACTGTGTTAGGAGTATCAATGGAGACCTATTAAAGTCTACTCTATTAAGAGCTTTTAGCAACACTGTTAAGTGTGCACTCAGTTAAGAGATTTGATATTGGACTATTAAATCCACCTTTCTTGAAAGGAATTTTTACATTTTTCTCTGCTTGTTAGAATGATAGAAAATTAAAAATTGACCTGGTAAATGCAATATCCTATTGCTGATATAGATCCTATGTAGTTCACATAAAAATAATGTCACCTTAGCAATATCCTATTGCTGATATAGATCATATGTAGTTCGCATAGAAATAATGTCACCTTAGTTGTGATTGAACAATACCTCTGATTATCGGTTTCCTCTGTTCTTGGTTCTACTAACCAAATTCTTCTTTTTTTTTTCTAGTTCTTGAAAATCTCAATTAAATCCATAGATGTGTTCATTATTTTCTCCTCTCTCTTTCACACACATTCTAAATAATGATTACATCATCTATTTATAGATGGATTGACTTCATTGAGTTTTGATAAAAACAATGTTAACTCTAAGATCAGGTTTACAACTTACACCTAGATCTCCTAGTCTATGTGTTTTAATTTAGTTAGACTAATTAAAAAAATTACATTAATGTTTCTTTTCCGTAAAGAAATATATTTTAAAATAATTAAATATCCTATAAATAGAATACCCTTTCTTTATCTGACATGGAAGTCAGATCCACTTTTTGCGGGCTGCAACTGACTTTCGGTTTTGTCTGTCAGTCATGCTTGACTATCCTTTGGTTTTTATTGTCAGTTGTACTATATCTATATTTTTGGTCTGCACTATAAATTTCATTTTGGGTTCCACTCTATCTTTCTGCATTGCGATTTTCGGTGTACACACAACCTTGTGTCATCGTTTCTCTCTGTACTTAGTCATTTTTGGTGATCTTCTAATCTGATCTTCAGTTTTCTCTTTACTTTATTTCAGTGTAAGCTTATCAAAAGTGTTGTTTGAATACTAATGACAAATTAATGTCATCAATCTCCCTCTTTGACATTAGTATCAAAAACTGATATGTGCAAAATACTAACAAAATGGTAAGTATATACAACATATATAATCCTTAGTCATTTGATGACTCCCCCTATGTATATGCTGGTAAATCTGTACATATGATATATTTTCCTTATTTGTATAATTGTCCCTTTATGAATACACATATACATATCTACCTTTTCCCCATCTGAATGAATGTACATAACATTTTCTTTGATATTTTGTACAATAATAATTTCCCCCTTTATTTGATATTAAGGGAAAAGGTTATTTACCTTAAAGAGCTTATGAAAAATGTGTGAACAAGAAGACTTCATGTATTCCATCATTTTCCCCCATTTCTCTCTTAGGTTTTCTAGAGCCATATGCTCAAGTGTTATCTTTGAATGCATATCATAGATTTTGTCTTCTACAGACATCTCGAGAGTTCCTATTAGCTGCCTTGCAGAATTGATATGTTGTTGTAGCAGTGTAAGATTTGGCAGAAGTTGAGCATGTAGCTCAGTTACTTCTTCTCTAAAATGTATCTCTTCCTCCCATAGCTTCTACCTTACCCATTTTACTTCAATGATATTTTCATAATGCAGTTTGACTGCATTTTCTCCATCTATGGTTAAGCTACTAGCACTGTTTGCTAGATTTGTATCTAGCTTTTCTATATTGTCACTATTTTATTTAGTGAACTTTTTAGTTGTGCTCATCTTTTGAATTAAGGTTATAGCTTCAGATATGATGGGGTCTAATTCAGATATGAATTCTGATAGCTTTACCTTATTCTCTGCCACTTCTTGGTTGTTGTTCTCTAAGAATTTTTTTTGGTACTTCATTTATGCTCTCTCCTCAATTTCCTTCTCAGCATCAATATTATGAGTGGTGATTTCATTGGTTAGGGTAGCTAGTTGATCAAGTATAGGCTTGCTTTGATCAATATCAACATCAGGTACAATTTGATGTAGAATGTCCCGTGTTGTCTCTAGTACCATGGAGTCCCTATGTTGTTTCTTCAACTTTTCTTTCAATGCCTTCCTCTGGCATATTTCTCCATATTCTTGTAGTGCATCCATGTCAAGTGTAGAGGCGTCACACTTCGGTATTTCAATGATTTCATCTAGTGTAACCTCTAACTTGTTCTTCTTTGTTTTCTTCCTCTTCTTTTATAACTCAGTAGAATGTAGCACCATTGCTAATTTCTCAGCCTTTTCTATTGTACTTGATGATGTGACATGTTGTGCTTCTCTTTACTGCTTGGCATCAGTTTCAGCTCATCGGGTGTCTGTAGATGTCTCTACATTAACCTTAACATCATCGGTAGCACCTTTGTCAATTTTCTCAGGAGTTCTATCTTTTGGTTTGTCTCCTTCATTGGTTTCCTTTGCATCATCTCTTTTGGTTTTTTCATTGTTGTCTTGAGTTTCCACATCTTTTTCCTTATCTCCTTCTATAACCTTGTTAGTGTCGGTTACATCTTGAGTATCTCTGATGTTTTTCTGACCATCGGTGTTATCTTTATTTTCTTCTTCTCTTGCATTCTTTGGAGTTTCCTTGTTAGGTGATTTACTTGTTTCCTGCATGATATTGATAGCTTGCATCAATATTGGCAATTTGCCTAGAATGTTCACCAGTTTACTATCAATTGTTGTGTCATGTTCATCAATTGTTTCTTTTGCAACATTGACATCTTCATACTAATTGATTTCATTTGCTTGTTCATCAATAATGTCGATGAAATTGGTATCCACAACATTGTCATTTTTGGTATCATCCCATGTTTCATCTACCACATTTGCAGTCTTATTCCCTATTGTATCATCATCTTCTTTATCCAACTCAATGGATGTATTATATTGACTTGCCTTATCAACATCTTGTTGTTGAAGGTCTTTGTCGGGGCTGTCTTTCTCAACTGGTCTGTTCATAATTTTGCATCATTTCTTGTGGATATCTTGTTCAAGTTCAATCAACTTGCCTTCAATAAATTTATATGCCCTTAGCTTTGGTGAGAATTCCTTCCTGTGTTTCTCCATCATCTCATTTATCTCTACCTTTTTTTGATTCAGGTGGCATTAGAGAAACAAGTACTCTCTCTCTAATTTCTTTCTCATTTGCCAAAGAAAATGTCCAATGAGCAAATAATCTATCTAAGAGTTCCCATGGAACATAACTTCCTTCAAATTGCATGGGTACATATTTGGAGTTATACATTTTAGCTATCATGGCTTCCTCAATTTTATTATGATCTTCTTGATTTATTTTCCCCCATTTCCTAATGTGTCGATCTATAATGGATTGAGAATTTGCAATATAAACACAAATGTCATCAATAGTGTTAGGTTCTTTTACCTTGACATTTTCTGCCTCTAAGGTTTCATCTCTCTTGGTGTCTTCTATGTCCTCTTAGGTTCTGATGTATTTTCTACCCTTCTTGTTTTGTCCTCTTTTTGGTGTTGGAGCTTTCCTTTTGTAAGTCCTGACTTTTCCTTTTTTAAGAGGTGAAGGAGTAGACTCTCTGGATGTTTGGCTTCTAGTCCTTGAAGCAGCTATATTTCTTGGTTTCTTTGATGGTGGAGGAGGTGGTGAATCTGACTCTGTTTCCTCAGAGTCAATCTTTTCTTCATCTTTACCGATAGATGCCCATTATTCAGTTTCCTCCTCTTATTCAATTTCTTCAGCCTATTCAGCTTCTTCCTCGTCTACTAATAGAATATTCTTGAGATTATTTACCATTTTGTCCTTGTTTTTTACTATCTTCTTAAAAACTAGTTTTGATTTAATTATTGACTTGGGTTCCTCATATGTGCAAAATCTTGGGTGATTTTTGTCTAGTGGTTCATTGATTAAGGCATCAATTGCCTTTGTTGCAAGATCAATGTTGATCTCATATTATAATGGTTACAACCATGCTATCCTTGCTACTACAAGTTTGATGAAAGTATGATCAGTGTCAACCATGAAGCATATCTCATCCTTATATTGCTCAATGATTTTCTCAGGGATTCTTACCCTCTTTTGAATTCAGTCTTTGAATACACTAAAGTATTCATCCATGATTGTTTCAAAGTTATCTCCCAGTGCAGCTATGTGCTCACTGATTTGCATGGTGACCGGTTTGGTGTTGTCCATTTCACATCTCCTACCAATGGGAACTTTTCTTGAAAATAAAAGAAAATACACATGATTAGTGATCCAAAATTACAGGTGTTTGACTTTGCATTCCTTATTGTCTATAGGTTTTCCTCCAACTGATTTAGGAGTACCTTGAATAAGTCCAACTGTGTACCTTTTTTCACAATTTTGTAAGTTGTGTCCACAACACCTGATGCAATATTATTTAATCTTCTAGCTTGGAAGAATTTCTATCCCAATACACATGCCCCAAACTTAATCTCATCATCACTTATTGTTGTTACTTGTAACCCATGACCATCCCATTTGGCTCTAGTCATCTTTTCAGTTTTTGCCTTTGATGGATGCTTTAGTTCCTTTTACTTTATCAGTTATAGGCTAATCGGTGACCACATGGATGACATCTTAGGTGATTTCCTTTGGTTCATCCAACCATAACTTTTTGTTATGCATTCTTCTTAGTACTAACCGAATCTAATCAATTTTGAAGAACTTTAGAAAATTTAGGGCATTGGTAAGCCCTTTTACCTCAATGTGTTTGTGCTCTTCCTTAAGTGTTCCATCACCATTACAAGGATTCTGGTAAGCTTCTTCTTCCTCTGATGTTCCAATCTCTGTAATCTTGTAGTGTATGAAGGATCATACATCTTCAACCAACAAAACCCTAGCTGGAATGTGCAAAAATTCACCAGCATCATCAGGTTGTGAGGCAACCTCTGGATGGATCTTGTAATTGGGTTCCTCACATGCAGTGTTATTGATGAGTTTGAACTCATCCTTCTTTGAATTCTTAGATTTTACAGATCGTGAAGTTAATGCCATTTTTAGAAAATTAGGGCTTCTATGTAAATGTGTGAAAGCAGAGTTGTCGATCTTTAAGAATTTACTTTTTCTTCTTGCAAAGATCTTTGAACTGATTTGGAGTTCTTAGAGGTCAAGTCGTGATCGCTCTGTGGCTTGGTTTCTTTCTGCTCAAAAATGTCCTTCGCTCACTCTTCTTTGGGTGTCATTACAAATGAAACATTTTGATGCCTTATTTATAGCTCTTGCCCTAAAATGCATGTCATAAATGCTCACCAACTCGTCAGTGTCTAAAGAATGAGTTCGTCGATGAAGTGTTTACTTCCATTGGTGACACTTACAACATTTCAGAGCATTCAATGTTCACTTTGCTTCTATTGATAGGTTTCTATAACACAGATAGCTTGTTCATGTGCTTTTTTACTGATGTGGCTCAGTCAATACTAACAAATTTTTCTTTTAATCGACGTCTCTTGGTAAATGTAGGCAGTCTTTTCTTTAAGTGTATACTGACAGGTTTTGGTATATATGCCCGAAGACAGTTCTTACATATCTCAACAAGTATACCCATGATGCATCTTTCTTATGCTAATTTGGAATTATTTCATCATATTGTGGAACTAATGTAAAGTAATAGCTTAGGTTTAATGAAGTTCTATCCTTACTTTTTCTTCTTAAGTGGGGTTGGTGATGTCACCGGAACCATTGGATCGAGTGTCACCATTTGCATTGCTTTTCCTAGCTATATCATTGTTAAATATTTTCCCCACATCTTATCTCTAGCCTTCCGGATATCTTTAATGGTGTTTTCATTGAGATATGTGCTTGTCTCTTTAATTCAGTCTCTACAGTCTTTCTTGAGATGACCAACTTGTTAGTAATAACTAAGAGGGGGGGGTGAATCAGTGGCCTAAAATTTTTATCCTTCAACCATTAACCACCAATCAAATAAACCTTAGATTATTATGTCCCTACAAGATGCATGCCATGAAATACTTATAATGATTTAACTGTCTGTCAGTTTTCCTTGTCTATCCTTAATCTCGTTGATTATTGATAAGCAGTATAAAAATAATGTCACCTTAGTTGTGATTGAACAATACCTTTGATTATTGGTTTCCTCTGTTCTTGGTTCTACTAACCAAATTCTTCTCTTTCTCTTCTAGTTCTTAAAACTCTCAATTAAATCCATATATGTTTTCATTTTTTTCTCCTCTCTCTTAAAAACACATTCTAAAGAATGATTACATCATCTATTTATAGATGGATTGACTATTAGGATTAGGATCACTAAGAGGGGGGGGTCAATCAGTGATCTATCTATTAATGCTTTTTCTTCTTATCTTGAATCTTAACTTTAATGCTTAAGTACTAAACTGAATATCAATGCAAGTAAGATAAACATACACAACTCATAACACCAAATATGATTATAGGGAAACTCATTGCAGGTGAAAACCCGGTGGGAATTAGTACCCATAAATATTATGTACTAGTTTCTTATGATCCTTTATTAGAAGATCCTTAACCATGTTAGGAGTTGTCTTTACAATACATGAAGTACAGTGACCTTGTTAAGGGTCAGACCCTGTTAGGAGTCTTTTACAATAACCATGATAGGGGTAGTGGTCTCATTGTCCAAGGACTCACTGTTCAAGAGCACATTGCTCAAATGGTGAAGGCTACAACCTTCTGGATCTTTGATACACACTGTATTTGCAAGGTGAACTGCTGTTGTGACACCGTTTGTCTGATCAGTTCCTTTTGTGTGTTGATGCTTTAACCTCTTGTAAAGTAATATAAAAATATTAACTACACTCTGAGATCTTCTACTTCAATATATATATATCATCAACATATGACAGATATAGCTTTGTTTCTTTAACACTCTACTCTACTTTTCTTATCTTTGGCTTTCACAACTTTTCTGATCACAAATTACCTTCTATAAGTACTTCCTCAAAGAAAATGAAAATTTCAGCTTTAGGAAACCTTTTACCATCTATCTTGATCACTTAACTAAGCATGCAACCCTTTATTAAGTCAGCACAACATTAATTACAACTACTTTACTCAAACTGAACAGACGCATCTCTTCACATAGTCCGCTCCTCCAAATTAGCTCTAACTTCTTGCTCCGAATGAATCAAGTCATGAGACTTTAACCAAACATGATTAGATAACTAAAAATTACTAATCCAAGGATGCAAGACCTGAGGTTATGTGCAATTTTTTTACCAAAACAATCTTTGTTGGCTCTTTCCATGATCTCTGTCCTATTCTGGCATTCACTGGCTGTACCTCTTTAACTGGCTATATCTTATTCATACTTGTAGATCTAATCATTCTCTCTTATAATTAGCATGAATACATACTTACAAGCTTGTATTCAAAGGAACATGACCTAACTCAGTCGTATGCATGTGCACTGATTTTTTGTTCTTCTAGTACTCTGCTAATTGTCCAGTCTTCTGTACTTAGCCAATTTTTGATCTTCTGATAATGTGTGCTGACTCCAAAAATTCATATGACTTTGTTTCCATAATTAAAACACTAAATAGATTCATATAAAAAAACATAGTCAACTTTCCAACAATCTCCCCCTTTGTCATCAATGGCAACAAAGGAATATGGTGAAGTTACTATCTGTACTCTTATACAAAAACTCTCTATCTTATATCTCCCTCTTATCATCTACCAGACTCATGTTATTCATACTCTACTCCCCTTTGAAATTAATGACAAAGGTTCTCAAAAAAACTTCTATGTACTTACACAATATACATATATGGATATGCAATCTACAACTTTTGGATCTCTTTCTCCCAAAATGCAATTAGTGAATTAATAATCTGTAGATGGGCGCATAATGCATATTGTAGCTTCTCCATTTTCTGTACGTCTATGCTAAGAGATTGATCATATGAAATAATCCATATTATATACATTAATTTACTCCCCCTTTGATATTATCTTCTCTACCTTTTTCTGCAAACTCTTTCAAGGATGCTTGACCAGCCTTGAGTGAACTAAGATCAAGTGTAAATTTCCTAACCAATTCATTGAGCCTCTTCTTCATATAATTCTCTTCTATAATAACTAATTTATTTTTCATGACTCCTTTAGATTATATACTCCCCTTTACTTATTTACTCCCCATGATTCTAATTATGTTATTAGTGTCAAACTTGACAACAATAATGATGAATTATCCATCACTTCAGTCTTCTCTTTTCTGCTTCCTTTTCTGTGATATCTAAAATCAATATATCTTCTTGTTGAGATAAAGACTCTCAGCCTCTTGAGTACTCACAAATGTTTCTTCAAACTTGTCTAGATCAATATCCATTGTTGCCATTGATACTTCAACATTATCAACCATGATTGTATCCTCCATGTCCTTGGCTATGGGTGTAGAATCATGTGGACCTATCATAATAGTTTTATATGCTTCTTCACATGATATTTCAAATTGTATCTTCAATCAATTCTGCTCTTATGCGAATACTCTTTTGTTTTATTCACACTTAAATGATCAATAATAAGTATGCGCTTCCAATGATAACATCAGGTCAGCTCCAAAAAAAAATATCTCCAATGGCTATACTGATACTCTCACATAGAACACTACTCAACAAGATTTTGACCAATTTCACTTCATCAAATTTATGCACTGAAGCATACTGATAAATCACTTTTGAGATGTTTCAAAGAGTTTATTGATATGAATCTCTACTGAAGAATGTAATTTAGATGCTTTTTTTCTTGACTACAAGTGCTCCTTTTATTATCCAACCACTTACTCGATTGCTAAGTAAGTTTTCAACTAATTTCCTTAACGACATGTATGTGCTTAGGCTTTGTTTCAAACTCAAATTACTTTTCTTAACAAATAACAATTATCAATCTCCTTTCTTCATTGATGAGAACAACTGTAATACATTAATAATACGACTTCTAGGGCTTCTATGATCTCCAATCATTTATTCTGACTGCAAGTGAGGACTTGGTGATTGAAAAGTAGATTTCCACCATTAATACTTGCCATGTAGACACAGGAAGCAACTGTAACTTATGTTCTTGTTCTTGATAACAATTTAGATCATGTGCTCCTCCATACAACACCATAATGTCACCAAAAAATTGTAATCCAGGATGTATACTCAGATGGTGAGTATACCAGCCATGCAGGGATTTAGAGCTAGAATAGCTCCCCCTAAGACCATGAGGGTCAACTATTCAGAAGTAGAAGGTGTGTCCACTAAGGATGCATCTACTACCTTTTTCTCTTCATTATCCTTCTTTACTTCAACCCAGATCTTGCTCGTATCTTCTATAGCTTTCACAAATTTGATTTATCCTGCCTCATCCCATAATTAATCTTCTAAATTTTTAGGGCTTTCCTGTCTATGCGCTCTAGATCTAAAATGCTTAGAGATGTGTCCAACTTTTCCACATGAGTGAGAAATGATAGGAGTTCTGATGTTATTATTCATCATGTTGTACTTCTTGGTTGTATGTCCATTTGAATTACATATCTGACATGTAATGTTCTGAGGGCTTCTAACATTTTGTTGAGGATAACTTCTTTGTCTTTTCTGATTTTGATTTCTTTGATTATTTTGATTCTTGTTCTTCTCACTTGTTTTACAATTCATAGCTCTATGACCAAATTTATTGCATGAATAACAATAACCATTCAAGGGTCTTACCTCATTAAAATTCCTTGCAATATGTCCATGCTTGTTACAGGCATAATAAGTACAGTCAACTAGCTTACATTGATCCTTAGGTGGTTCAACATTGTCTTTAGTCCGATTTCCAATCTCCTTAGTATCTTTAATGTTCTTTAGTGCTTTCATTCTTTCTTGTATGGCATCAATCTAAATTTGTGCTTCTTTGTATCCTATACCGCTGGTATCTCCTTCACCCTTTTGAGCATGCAACTATGATTCTATAAGATCCTTGCTTGTGTGTAACTTGTCAATATGATTCTTTTCTATAATCAATTCAGATTCCATCTTCTCTATGTTGTTTCTTAGCTCCAAGATTTCCATGTTTGCTTGTCACGTTTATTCATCTAACAACTTGTTTACTTTGACTTGATCATCATCGGCATCTTGATTGTTACATATCTTTTCATCTAATTCTTCAATCAGATCCTTCAAAGACAAATTTTCTTCATTCAAATTTTTGACTACTTCTCCCAAATCATTTGAAGAACAATTCCTTAATTCTTTTTTCAGTCTCTTGATAAGTATTTGCATGCCATTAACTTTTAGTTTAAGATCTTCATTTTCTTTTTCAAATGTGTCAAGTTCTTCAAGGGCTACTTCAAGATTATTTTTTAGGTGTTTCATTTCTACCTTGTCCATGATCTCCTCAAGTGGTTAAAATTATTTGCTGAGGACTAGTGCTTTGATACTAATTGTTAGGATTAGGATCATTGAGAGGGGGGGGGGGGGGGGGNGGTGAATCAGTAATCTATCTATTAATACTTTTTCTTCTTATCTTGAATCTTAACTTTAATGCTTAAGTACTAAACTAAATATCAATGCAAATAAGATAAACATACACAACTCATAACACAAAATATGATTACGGGGAAACCCAATGTAGGTGAAAACCCCGGTGGAAATTAGTACCAACAAATATTATGTACTAGTTTCTTATGATCCTTTATTAGAAGATCCTTAACCTTTTTAGGAGTTGTCTTTACAATACATGAAGTGCAGTGACCTTGTTAAGGGTCAGAACCTATTAGGATTCTTTTACAATAACCCTATTATGGGTGGTGGAATAACTATCCAAAAGCACACTGCTCAAATGGTGAAGGCTACAACCTTCTGGATCTTCGATATACACTGTATCTGCAAGGTGAACTACTGCTGTGACACTACTTGTTTGATCAGTACCTTTTGTGTGTTGATTCTTTAACCTCTTTTAAAGTACTATAACAATCTTAACTACACTCTAAAATCTTCTACTTCAATATCTATATCATCAACATATGACAGATATAGCTTTGTTGCTTTAACACTCTGCTCTGCTTTTCTTATCTCTGGCTTTCACAACTTTTTCAATCACAAATGACCTTCTATAAGTAATTCCTCAAAGAAAATGAAAATTTCAGCTTTATGAAACCTTTTACCATCTATCTTGATTAGTTAACTAAGTACACAACCCTTCATTAAGTCGGCACAACATTAATTACAACTACTTTACTCAAACTGAACAGACGCATCTCTTCACACAGTCTGCTCCACCAAATTAGCTCTAACTTCTTGCTCCCGATGAATCAAGTCATGAATCTTTAACCAAACATGATTAGATCACTAAAAATCAATAATTCAAGGATGCAAGTCCTAAGGATACGTGCAACTTCTATACCAAAACAATCTCTATCAGCTCTTTCCATGATCTTTGTCCTATTCTGGCATTCACTGGTTTTACCTCTTCAACTGGCTGTATCTTCTTCATACTTGTAGATCTAATATTTATCTATTACAATTAGCATGAATACATACTTACAAGATTATCTTCAAAGGCACATTCCCTAACTCAGTTGTATGCACGTGCACTGATGTTTTGTTTTTCTGGTAGTCTGCTAACTGTCTAGTCTTTTGTACTTAGCCAATTTCTGATCTTTTGATAATGTGTTTTGAATCCAAAACTTCGTATGAATTTTTTTCCATAATGAAAACACTAAATAGAGTCATATAAACTAGTATAGTTAACTTTCCAACAATCTCCCCCTTTTTCATCAATGGCAACAAAGGAATATGGTGAAGTTACTATCTGTACTCTTATACAAAAACTCTCTATCTTATATCTCCCTCTTATCATATACCAGACTCCATATTCTTCATACTCTACTCCCCCTTTGACATTAATGACAAAGGTGCTCAAAAAAACTTCTATGTACTTACACAACATACATATCTGGATATGCAATCTGCAACTTTTGGATCTCTTTCTCCCAAAATGCAATTAGTGAATTAACAATTTGTAGATGGGCGCATAATGCATATTGTAGCTTCTCCGTTTTCTCCAAGTCTGTGCTAAGAGCTTGATCATATGAAATACTCCATATTATATACATTAATTTACTCCCCATTTGATATTATCTTCTTTTCCTTTTCTACAAACTCTTTCAAGGATGCTTGACTAGCCTTGAGTGAACTAAGATCAAGTGTAAATTTTCTAGCCAATTCATTGAGCCTCTTCTTCATATACTTCTCTTCTACAATAACTGGTTTATTTTTCATGACTCCTTTAGATTATATACTCCCCTTTACCTATTTACTCCCCATGAGTCTAAGTTTTTTATGAGTGTCAAACTTGACAACAAGGATGATGAATTGTCCATCACTTCAGTCTTCTCTTTTCTGCTTCCTTTTCTGTGATATCTAAAATCAATATATCTTCTTGCTGATATAAAGACTCTCAGCCTCTTGAGTACTCACAAATGTTTCTTTAAACTTTTTTAGATCAATATCCATTGTCTCCATTGATACTTCAACATTATCAACCATGAATGTATCCTCCATGTCCTTGGCCATGGGCGCAGAATCCTATGGACCTGTCATAATAGTTTTATTTGCTTCTTCACATGATATTTCAAATTGTATCTTCAATCAATTCTTCTCTTACGTGAACACTCTTTTGTCATATTCACACTTAGATGATCAATAATAAGTATGTGCCTCCAAGGATAACATCAAGTCAACTCCAAAAAAAAAATCTCCAACGGCTATACTGATACTCTCACATAGAACACTGCTCAACAAGATTTTGACCAATTTCGCTTCATGAAATTTATGCACTAAAGCATACTGATAAATCACTTCTAAGATGTTTTAAAGAGTTTCTTGATATCAATATCTTCTGAAGAATGTAATTGTGATGCTTTTCTACTCGACTACAAGTGCTCCTTTTATTATCAAACCACTTACTCGATTGCTAAGTAAGTTTTTAACTAATTTTTGAAATGACGTGTTCGTGCTTGGGCTTCATTTCAAACTTGAAATACTCTTCTTAAAAAATAATGATTATCAATCTCCTTTCTTCATTGATGAGAACAACTATAATAAATTAATAATACAACTGCTAGGGCTACTCTGATCTCTAATCATTTATTCTAAGTGCAAGTGAGGACTTGGTGATTGTAAAGTAGATTTCCACCATTAATACTTGCCACGTAGACACATGAAGCAACTGTAACTTCCGTTCTTGTTCTTGATAATAATTTAGATCATGTGCTCTTCCATATAGCACCATAATGTCACCAAACAATTATAATCCAAGATGTATACTCAGATGGTGAGTATACCAGCCATGCAGGGATTCAGAGCTAGAATAGCTCCCCCTAAGACCATGATGGTCAACTCTTCAAAAGTAGAATGTGCATCCATTGAGGATGCATCTGCTACCTTTTTCTCTTCATTATCTTTCTTTACTTCAACCCAGATCTTGCTCGTATCTTCTGTAGCTTTCACAAATTTGATTTCTCCTGCCTCATCCCATAATGAATCTTTTGACTTTTTAGGGCTTTCCTGTCTCTATGCTCTAGATCTACAATTCTTAGAGATGTGTCCAACTTTTCCAAATGAGTAAGAAATGATAGGAGTTATGATGTTATTATTCATCATGCTGCACTGCTTGACTGTATGTCCATTTTAATTAAATATCTAACATGTAATGTTCTGAGGGCTTCTAACATTTTGCTGAGGATAACTTCTTTGTCTTTGTTGATTCTGATTTCTTCGATTATTTTGATTCTTTTTATTCTGAATTTTTTTATAATTCATAGCTCTATGACTAAATCTATTTCATGAATAATAGTAACCATTAAAGGCTCTTACCTCATTACAATTCCTTTCAATATGTCCATGCTTGTTACAGGCATAACAAGTATGGTCAACTAGCTTGCATTCATCCTTAGGTGGTTCAACATTATCTTTAGTTTGATTTCCAATCTCCTTAGTATTTGTGATGTTCTTTAGTCCTTTCATTCTTTCTCGCATGGCATCAATCTGAATTTGTGCTTGATTGTATCCTATACTGCTGGTATCTCCTTCAACCTTTTGAGCATGAAACTATGATTCTATCAGATCCTTGCTTGTGTGTAACTTGTCAATATGATTCTTTGCTGCAACCAATTCAGATTCCATCTTCTCTTTGTTTTTTTTTAGCTCCAAGATTTCCATGTTTTCTTGTCTCAGTTCTTCATCTAACAGCTTGTTTACTTTGACTTGATCATCATAGGCATCTTGATTGTTACATAGCTTTTCATCTAATTCTTTAATCTGATCCTGTTAGGGATTTTTCTTGTATGAACCACAATGCTTGAAATGTCTATTTGAACACTGTATCTTCTAATACTGATTCAGAGAAAAGAAAAGCCTAATTGCTAAGGACTGGATAAGGTCTTTCTTCATTTTTCAGCTCCACAAATACTCAGGCAGGTTTTACCTCTTAAGATTGCTGTTTACAGAGTATTTGTTGATGTGGACACTGATTAGCTATGTATCTTTATTGGACCAACTTATGAATTATCTTGCAAATGACCAAGCATAACCATAAACAAGATATTACCATAAAAATCATACTTATAAACATAACAATAACCAGTGATACAAGGATTCTCATCCTTCTTCCTTTTCTTTATAGGAGGGACAACCTAATGGATTTACTCTTTAAGCAATCAATAATATGGACAGTGTCCTACTGACAGAGGTCCTTCACAAATTCAATTTGTTTGTTCTTAATAATAGAGTATTTTAATTGATTTGGTTTTGATAACTTGGAATATCTCAAACATAGATAAATTGTCAAATTGTTTCTGGGCCAGTGCCTATCCTTTGGGCTATGGAGTCAAATATAAGCTAAGATATCATATAAATAAAACATAGTAAACTGCCTTACAGTTCACATGCAACTCAGATAAATTGCCTTATAAGTTATCCTGTCACCTCAAATCTATTGTATCAAATATTTAAACAAAGTAGTATGCTCCTTGAAATCACTTACAACATTTAATTCTTTCCTTGAAAGAAACTTGCAAATAATTAAATGGTTACCTTATAACCAGTATGTTCAGAATACCTTGTAAACTTAACATAGAAGAGCACATACAAAGAAAAAGAGACAGCAAGAGAGAAGAGTAAAATTGCACCGTATATTATTTATAAGATCCATATTTTTATACATCAGAGATTACACAGCTTCAAAAGATAGATATAAACCAGAATATCTGAATTCTGTAGTATATTATCTCTTCTTCAAAAATGTTCCAACATCAAAGACCTTTTACAATTACAATTCTTCTTCTATATATAGAATTTAGACCATCTTGGAATCCCTAAGGATGCAAAAAGCTTCGGATGGTCTCAAAACCCTAACCCTAAAGATACAAGAGAGACAAAAGAGAGAGAGAAGAAGCGGTGAAAAGACAGAGTCAAAAAGGTAAAATCAGATATCTTCTGTTCTTCTCCCGACCTAGGAACTGCAATCTAATTTGTAGATGGTAGCTGGTGTAGTTATGCGAAGTCCTGATAGTTGTTCTCGACTTCTCACCTACATCTCCTTTTGAAATAACTGTCCATCTTGTCTATGAATAGTGCAGCGCCAAGTGTTTACCTTACTCATCATCCAAAATCTCTTCCTCTACCATAGGCTTCTCTTTCTTTGGTGTTTTCATGACTTCTCATGCCTTTACTTCATCATATGTTGGCCAATTAAATTCTTGAGTACTTTGTACCTGTATCTTTTATCTACCCCATCTCACATCAGTGATGTTCTTGACATCAAGTAGGAACTTGTTGATATCTGTTTCAGCTTTGAATGCCTCATCCAATATTAAATTAAATCTATCTATATCAACCTCAGTTCCCAAAAGAAAAGCCTCTTCACTAGGCATCTTGGTGTCAAATTCATTGCTCCAGGCATCTATAGCCTTTACCTGGTCATCATCTCCTTTCAAAGCAGGAATAAACCTATTAAAATCAGCTGAAAAGAGACTCAATTTAGCCTCTATTTGGTTCAATTTTCCTTTGAAGAATGAGAGAGAAATATTTATCCTTTTAATCTCATCTTCCACCTCTGTGACTATTGGAGGAAAGTCAGGCCTTATGGTCTATAGAGATGACAATTTCTCAAATAAACTTTCCCTAGCAGACCATTTTGTGAAGTATGGGTTTAGAATTAGAAGGTACCTCAATACCTCAGCATGCAATATAGGCAATTTATTATAAGTATTGATTACAACATCAGCTTTACCTTTGAGGATTTCAATCCTATGTTGTAATATACCTTTCAATGCTTTCAATGCTATTGCATTTCCCTTTTCCTCATCCACCTTTTGTTCCACAGCCTCTTCTGACTTAGGCTTGTTTTCAATTTGCATAGGTGGTGGTTGTACATGCACATACACAACCTCAGGCTTTGCCTCCAATTCCTCTGACAATGTCTTTATCATCTGATCCCTTTGGTATAGTTTTATGTGGCACATGTCTCTGTCTTTAGACAGTGCACTTGTTTCTTCCAGTAAAGTAGTATACCTTTCAGACAATTGCTTTGTCTTATCCTCATTTAACTAAGCCCAGTGTGTCATAATTTGTGAGATTTCTAAGTCTCCTGTATTCTGTACTGATCACACCATCTGGTTCCCCATCATATTCTCTTGAATGTTTACTAATTGGGGCTTTTGATCTTTAGGGCTCAAATTCCACATGGCAAAGGCCTGAGACTTTGGGTTATACCCAAATCCTTTGATCATTTCTCCTACCTAGACTTCACTGACCATTTTAAGGTCACGCTTCTTTCTGACTTGATCTATTATGAAAGCAGAAGCCAAGTCCCAGCTTTCAGCCAATAAAATTCCACTTCCTAGCACCATTTTTCTAGCATCCTCAGGAGAGATGTCCTCAATCTCAGGATCATAATTTTGTAGGGCTATGAGAGCTTCATTGGTAATTGTTTCTTTCCCATCCACAAGTAATTGGGACTTTAGCTACTCTGCCTTGTGCCACCTGAGGAAGTCTTTAAATTCCTCTGTCTTCACAAAGTTGTCATCATCAAGGAATTTCTTCTGATTAATCAATCTTTCATCTACACAGGCCCTGAGTGGTATCTCTACCTCATCCTCTAAGTCAGGCCTTTGCTTCTTGCCTTGTCTGATTTCTTTTCTCAGGTTATGATTATATAACCTGGTGCCTGGTACTAAGGCTTTAGCCTTATCTCTTTTCTTACTTTTCCCTTCAACTGAAGGCTGGCCTAATTCCAACTTTTGCATCTTTGTTGTAGGCTCTTCCACATCATTTGGCTGAGTGGCAACTGTTAGATCAATAATATGTTGTTCTGCCCCTTGCAACTGTGGGACCTCAGCCATTTCTTGCTCTGGGGCTTGTTGTTGTAGAGGAAGCACATAAGGACGTGCATAATCACTATCATCACCACTCTCCTCCTCTGATTCTGAGTGTTCAGGTGATTGAGCACCTTTCTTTTCTAGGACTGTATCCAATTTTTCTACTAATACATAGTAGTTGTCAATCATAGCTTTAATCCTATCAAAATAGGAAAGATCAGGGTAAAAACCCCCAAATGATAATCCATTTCTTCTGATTTGTGTCTGCAGCTTCAGCAGCTCCTGAATTCTCAGTCTTGTCACATGAATGTCATCCTCATCCAAGAGATTTCTTGTTGAATCTTCCTCTATACACTCACAATGCACATTGGTATTAGGGATAGTAGGAGTGTATAGCTTCCTAACGCCTGCCATGAAGCCTTCTGGGTCAATATATCTGTAAGGGGCTGCCCCCATTCTGAACTTTTCCAACCATTGACCTACTTCATCTATGGCATTTTTACCAATTGTAAAATTTGCAATCTCGAACTGCCTAGGGGTTATAGTCCCCTTTTTATGTGGTGCAAAGTGCTCATTATTAGTTAAAATTAGCTGCCAGATGAATTCCATAGCAGCAACTCTCATAGGCACATGATAAGGTAATATATGGGGTGGATGAATACACCCATATACTCTGATTATGGTGAAGTTCTCCTCCAAGAAGAAATCACCCCAGTTGTGGTTTCCAGGCCAATTTTCTTTATAATGGCAGGGCCTAAGCAATTGGATGACCTTCAATGGGACTCTAGTCCTGCTTGTCCCTAAACTCTGCACAATTGGATATACAATCCAATTTTGGAATGCACAAAAATCACAATCCCTTGAAGTATAGCTCCAAACCCTAACCCAGAACTGGATAGGATTTGGTTGTGCCTGATAGAATCTCTGAGGGGATAAGTTGTGGGGATCCATGATTGTAAAATTGAAATACAAGAGAAGGTGCATCAGGTTTGAATAATGCAATAATTTTGGCTCCTTCTCCTTAGGGTTCTTTAATTTCTTCTATGTTTCCACAAAACCCTCATGCATTTCATCGATTATATGCTGAATATAATCATAACTGGTGCTTGAATGCACCTCCTGTAGGTCCAAAACCATCATTAACATGCCAGAGCCAATTCTCTCTGCATCTCCATCAATCCCCAACACTCTACATAGAGCATAAGCATTATACTTTATGTAGAAGAGTAGGTCCTTGAAATAATATGGATAGGGCTCAACCATAGGATTTAAATAATTTTTTAATTCTTTCAACATATGCTTCTGTAACAAGCCTTTTGCAATACCAGGCTTAGAACTGTATCTCTTTTCCTGCCTAGTCATGTCAATTCTTTTAGACATGGTGTTGAATAAGCTAAAGGCTTGCATGAATGAGTTTCTATTCAAAATTAACAAGGCATTGCCATCATCCCTTTTAATGGTCTTTGTGAGGGCATCATAGTGATTTGCTAGGTCAAGAAATAGGTCAAGATCTAAGAACACATAAGGAACTAATAACCTAGCCAAACCACATGTCCAAGGGTTTGAAATAGGGATGGGCTTATCTGAATTCTTATAAAAGTATGTGAAAAGAGAGTAACCTTTTGTTCCCGGGGTCACAACATCTCGGATGTTTTTGTAATTGTCCAGAAGGACACTAGCATCGGCCTTCTTGCTCTATGTTGATCCTGGCAGAAGATGGAGAAACTCATCAGAGTAACTAGGTTTTCCTTTCTGTTCTTCTCCACTGCCTCCACTTGTCGAAGTGACGATCACAACTTTTCTCATCTTTGCAACACTTTGAATTTCTTTCCTCTAACCGATATTGAAACAAATCTAATCTCCAATATCAGCCAACTGCTCTGAGCACAAACTTCTACAATTTTAGAAATCTCTGATCACTTCTGGATACACTGCAACTATTCAAAATATCACTCTTCTCTGAAAACAAGCAACTTGGCTCTGAAAACTTGAAAGCACGGTGAATGGGAATGAGTGCACCATCCACTCCTTATAGCTGTCATTCAGAGTACATAGCTCATAATTCAGAAACATCAGTTCTGCCATTAATTCAGCATGCTGTGAACTTTGAAAAACCTAGCCGTAGTTCCACGAAGTTGACAGAAAATCAATTTTCAAATATGAATCCTCGAAGCAATCATATAACATTTAAGAAAGCTGACATGTCACTTGCTAATTCACTGTCTGTCTCACATCTCAGCTACCCTTTATGCACAGTGATCAAAATTTGAGCCTCTGATTGGTTGCCGACAGATTTGCTTTGTCACATCAAGAAACTGCCGCCATTTTTTAGATCTTGTGATCAGGCGACCACGCGACTGCATTAAGTCTCTCTGTCACGAGCATTTGTTCTTAACCATATTTCCATCTCGAGACTTGGCAAAAATGTGCTTCTTTAACGCTGGCTGACCCTAGTGACCATCTGGTGACCACGCAACATAACTGAAATCAAAGTTGCGAGTAGTTATCCTTAACTCATCTTTCTTTCTGAGACTTGGCGACTAGTCATTATCCTTAAGTCTTTTCAGTTATCGCCCTGTTTCTAGATGCTTATGTTCCTTTTCAAGACCATGCGACACCTTTTATTCGCCCAGTTGGGAGATTGATTTAAATTTATCTTAACCTGTTACAAATGCCCTTTCCTTTCTTACAGCGACTGTGCGACATACCCTAATCACCAAGTTGGGAGGACTTTTTCCCTAGGGCACTTTTCTTTCTAGACTTTGCGACCATCTTTGGATCTTCTGTTTCTTTCATCTGACAGCTGTCGCTTAATCGCTTAATATTTCTTCATGACCTTAAATCTTTCAGAGACTTCGTGACTGAAGGCAACATACCTTAGTCTCATAATCACTTAATCCTTTTCTCTCTTCTAGCGACCTCCCGACAACCCACTTACATTATGATAGATGGCATATGCTCATTGGTTTACCTGATGCATACTAAAAACTGAAACATTATTCATGCTCTGGCGACATCCCAACTGAGTAATGCCGCAAACCTCAAATAGTTAGTCGTGTAGTCTGAGCTGCTAACTCTTAACCGCCATTCTATTCAAAGACCACGTGACTGAAGGAAAACTTAACCATGAGCTTTGGCCTGATCTGGTGACAACGCGACATGAAGTAATCGCGAAGTCTGAGAACCTTTTTTATAACTGATGATTTCTCCTGTGATCGCCTGACTGAGCAGTGGGTCCCATCTTCATAAAGCTTATAACATGAAGCTCTTGTGACTACCTGACTGAAAGAAAATTGCTAAGTCTTGGAACGTTGAAGGAATATTCTGATTTATATCGAGACCACGTGACACAAAGGAAAAGCAAAGTCGGGAAGAGCCTTGGAATATTCGGCTGGGGTAACACGACGAGGTGACCTAACTTAAAACACATGCCTTAAGTGATTGAAAAAGTAACACTGAAACATAAGACATGACCCAGGTTTTCAATTCATCGTTAAACACTTGGAAAACTAGGGTTTTTCAGGGTTTTGCAATTTTGGTAAGGTTTAGACATGAAAACTTGAAAATTTTACAGAAGGAAAGACAAGGAATGAGAACCAGAAAAAACAGGAAATACAACCAACAGTGGCTCTAATTGCGGATTGGATAAACTCAGTTTATGACAAAGAACCACAGAATCACTTGTTGCAGACCACCTCTAACGGAGCAAAACCCTAAAGCAGAAAGGGAAATATGTACAGAATTTACAAACAAGGGACAAGGGAAGGAGAATATAATACATACTTGCTTGTGCACCATGGACCTTTACTCAAAGAAAGGTTTCAAAAACTTCCCATGCACAGGCAACTGAAAAAGATCACCCTCCATATTCTTCAGTAAGTATGAGTCTTTACCAAATTTTTCTGCAATAATGAATGGCCCTAGCCACAAAGACTCAAACTTCTTATGCTTGCCTTTATCTTTTTCCCTTGCATTCCATTGGAGAACTAAATCATCCATTTGGAACTTTCTCTTAGTAGCTCTCCTGTCAAAAAGATATTTCATTTGTTTTTGCAGCTTCATATTTTCTTTCTGACTATTTCTCCTCATTTCATCCAATTCATTCAGCTGCATGATTCTGTTTTGCATATTGTCAGAGATATCTAAATGTTCCTCTTGTATATATTGGAAAATGGGAAAATAATTCTTGATAGGTAGCCTTGCTTGCAAACCATACACTAGTTCAAAAGGTGATTGACCAGTTGCCTTCTTTAGTGTTATTCTATCAGCCCAAAGAGCTAATCTCAATTTTGTGTGTCATGTCCTCTTGTTCTGTTCCAGAGTTCTTTTCAATATTTTCAAAATACTTTTGTTGCTAGACTCAGCTTGTCCATTGGCCTATGGATGATATGGGGATGAATATGATATGGTAATCCCATACTGCTCACAGAAACTTGTCATTTCTTCTGATCTGAAGCTCATAGCATTGTCCATTATTAATTTATTTGGCACACCAAATCTGGTCAGAATGTTTTCTAATAGAAATTCAATAACCACCTTACTAGTTTCTTTCCTTGTGGGGATAGCCTCAATCCATTTAGTAAAATAATCTGTGGCCACTAAGATCCAGATGTGCCCTGCACTAGACTTTTCTTGAAATTCACCAATAAAATCAATGCCCCACACAGCAAAAGGAGCCTCAGTACTTACTGGGTTAAGTAACAGAGCACCTGCAAATTTCAACTTATTTGAGAACCTCTAACATGGTTTACATTTCCTAACATGCACATAAGTGTCTTTGAAAAGAGTAGGCCAATAATATCCTGCCCTCAAAATCTTGTGGGCAGTAGTCTTAGCAGAAAAATGACCTCCACACTCTCCTTCATGCATCTCAATTAGGACTTTCTCAGCTTGATGTTTGTCAAGACATAGCAATAAAACACCATTCTTATCTTTCCAGAATAAATCTYCTTGAATCAACACATATCTYTRAGCTTGCAACTTCAAAMTCCTCTTTTGATTATCAGACAAATGATCAGGACACTTAGCATTTTTGAGGAAAAACACAATGTCAGCATAATATGGTTGTCTCTCTATACTGGTAATGGTTTGATATTGTGCCTCTATTTGATTTGTTTGCACTAAATCCAGGTTCTACTCTGTCATTAGCTTTGTCAAGCCTTGACCTCTTACCAATTTGGTGATGTTGATTTCCAAATTGAACTCCTGGATTCTTGTAATCCACTTACACCTCTTACCAGTGACCTCTGACTAAGTAAGGATATCTTTCACTGCTGAATGTGGAACATAGGCATGCACCTTGGCACAAACCAAGTAAGGTCTAAAAGACTTCACAGCCTGTACCAATGCATAGGCTTGTTTCTCCATAATTTCATAATTAAGTTCTACAGCCTGCAAGGATTTACTATAAAAAGCTATGGGGTGTTCAAATCCTTGCTCATGTTTCTGAAGCAAAATTGCAGCGATTGTACGGAATGAAGAAAATGAAAACAGGGAGAAGGGCTTAGTGTAATCCGGGGATTTCAACACTGGAGTTTCCTATACTGCCTTCTTTATCCTTTCAAAATCTTGTTGAGCCTCATCATTCCAAACAAACTTTGTATCTTTTTTCAGCAATTTTACAATAGGCTTGACAATTTCAGCAAAGTTAGCAACAAATCTCCTGACAAAATTAATCTTTCCTAAGAAAGATTGTACACCTTTTAAATTTTTGGGAGCAACTACCTTCTGAATTGCTTCCACTCTTTCAGGGTCTATTCTTACCCCTTCTCTGGACACTTTATGCCCAAGCAATTTTCCCTCCTTAACTGCAAAGTGGCATTTCTTAGGGTTTAAAGAAACACCATACTCTAATGCTTTACTAAAAACTTTACTCAAATGATTACAATGATCATCAGCCTTTTTAGAATATGCAGTTAAATCACCTTGGTAAACAACCATGAATAAATCAATAAATTCTTTGAAAGCAACATCCATGGCTCTTTGAAAAGTTGCACCAGCATTTATCAGGCCAAAAGGCATTTTGATGTACACATATGTTCCCCAAGGAGTAGTAAAGGTAGTCTTATATTGTTCTGAATCCTTGACAAGAACCTGGTTGTATCCTAAAAAACCATCCATCCTGGATAGTAATTCACAACCAGTCACTTTGTGCAACATTGCTTCCATGTTAGGTAGTGAATAATTATCTTTTAAAGAAGCAATATTCAGATTCCTGAAATCAACACACAATCTAATGTCACCATTTTTCTTTCTTACTGGCACCAGATTGGACACCCATGTTGAATGCCTAATAGGTTGAATTATCCCAGCATCCTTGAGTTTTATCAATTCCTGCTGCATTTTGGGGGCCAACAAAGGGTTAATGGGTCTTTGTTTTTGTCTGAATGGCTTGACATTTGATTTCAATGGAATCTCATGTTGAAAAAGGTCCTCTCTGTATGCCTTTAAGTCCTCATATGACCAAGAAAAAACATGCTTGTACTTTCTTAATAACCTGATCAGGTTTATCCTTACATGAGAGTCCAGACCTTTTCCTATGTAAACTATTTGAGGACTATTTTCTGATCCTAAATTTACTTCTTCCAAATCCTCAACATTAGCATTGCTTATCTTTGCTGAATCATTTTGTTTGCTAACAAACAATTCCTCAAGTTCAACCAAACCCCTAGGAATCTGGTTAGAACTCAATTGAACAAATTCATTTCCAAAGATGTATTCTTTTCCATTATCTGACTCTACTAAATAACTGCAATCTATGGTTTGGTTTTCATATTGATCTAAACATTGCATGAACCTTAGAATATCTTGATCATCTTGGAACACTTGCCAGTTATAGATATTATCTGGGACAACTGGTCTTGTTTTAACTTC
>MU227616.1:1564581-1575483 GCA_018584345.1 Thuja plicata | reverse complement strand
AATCATCATTTTTCAAAGCAACATTTGCTAGAAAATCAGCCATAATATTTTTTGACCTTTCCAACCAAGTTATATCAAAAGCATCAAACATCTCAAGTTGATCCCAAATAGCATGCTTGTACATTTTTAATCTGTCATTTTTCACAGCATATTTGGATCGGACTTGTGCCACCACCAACTTAGAGTCACCATAAACTTTTAAACATTTAACACCATGTTTGATAGCAATTTAAAGTCCTAAAAATAAGGCCTCATACTCTGCAGTATTATTAGTACACTGAAAAGCCAGCAGAAATGAGTACTTAAAAGTTGTACCTGATGGGGATATCAATAATACTCCTGCTCCAGATCCTTCTTTTGAGCAAGCACCATCAAAATACATTTTCCATATCCCATCTTCTTGTAAGATTAACTCTTTTCTCAAAGAATCAACTTCTTGATCCTTCTTTTCATCTTGTTGCATTCTGAAATTTTCCATATCTATGTCTATGCAACAATTGATATGAGTATCCTCACACTTTTCTATCATGTGGGAAGTTTGGCTCTCTCTTGAAACATTGACATTTTCTCTAGCAATATTGAAAGTAGAAAATGACAAATCATTTTGTATACTCCCTCCAATTGAGGCGCTCCACTTTCTTGATAATAACATGCCATAATGGGGTGGTATATCAACCACAAGAACATTCATTATCATCACTACATCAGGGAAAAGTGCCAGTATTTAGGGCATGGCCTCAATAGTTCCAATTACAGGGACTTCCCTGGAATCCATAGCTCTACACCTACCATGAGGTGTGTCAACTTGTAAGCCCATTGCATTCATGATCTCAACAGGCATGACTGTATTTGAAGCTCCTGAATCAATCATACAATTCTTGAGCACTTTATCATTGATTATTAATGAGAGAAAGAATGGGTCCACCACCTTTGGAGAGGAAGTAGAATTCAATAATATTTGAGGAATCTCAGATGTTAACATCTCCTCCTCATTTCCATTGACAGGTGGTATCTTAGATACATCCACTGGGCTTTGGACTGTTATTGTAGGTACACCGTTTAATAATGCTAGCACCTTTTCTTTATGTTCTTTGATCCTCATCATTTCCAGAAATGGTACCTTAACTGTCATCTGAGATAAACATTGACCCATGTCAATCAGAGTATAACTAACATCTGAAAGTTTTGACTTATCAATGATATCATCATTGTCTTCATTGTGTCTCTTTTGAAACAGTTCCTTCAACTTTTTATTTTCTGTTTTTTGCACATGAACAGTTTTCTCTTGAGCCTTTTCATTTTGTATAGCATTTTTCTCTACTACTTTTGTGATGACCTTGACCTTATGTTTCTTTGCATTTTCCTTAGGTTCTTCTTTCTTCTGAACATACTGTGGGCCTAGTTTGTTGTCCTTTATGAAAACACCTGAGGGCTGGCCACTAGTTCCACCTACAACCCTGTTTCTCAAATGGTAATTGCTTCTAGCTTTGTTCACCAACTCAGCAGTGATTCTAGCCTTTTCTTCATCAGAATCTTTTCTTAGGAGTGGAACTTCTTAGCTATTCTGAGCATAGCATCTAATATCATCTTCATTTTCATCCACTTCACTGTCAGATAGGACCTGTTGGTGGTGAGCTTCAACCCTTGTCTGTGAAACATATGAATCATGATTTTCCTCTTCACTGTTTGAATCGGTATCATGGCATGAGTAAGTGTTAGTCATACTGTGATCACACTGTTCCCCTTCATAATTTTCTTGTTCCTCATTTGCTTTTAGATCTTGGGAAATGACACAAAAATCAAGATTATGAGGGGCATCACAAGCTTCACACCAAGTCTCCTCATTGCAGAAATGGACTGAATTTCTATGCAAAGGGTCTGGAGTCTTATTATATGTTCTTTCCTTCTTGGGTGCACCAACAGGATTTCCATCCTTGAACTGAGTTCCATATGGGTGATTTTGTATTCTATTCTGAGGGTTGTAATTATTTTTATAGAGAGGCTTATTATTTTGAGGAGCTCTATATTCCTTATACTCTGGTTCTTTTAGATTGCTCTTACTAAACCTAGGATCATCTCTCCTATTCAACTTACCAGACACTCTTCTATTCATTTCAATATTTACTGCTATCTTGTAAGCATCAGTAAGTTTCCTAGGGTTCTTATCTCTCAGAGCATATCCCATTTTGGAATCATAAGTATTCAAATAAGTTGCCAGGCAAACTTCTTCATCTAGCTTTATCTTTTGAAACAATTTATGCATAGCTCTTTGAAATCTTGTATTAAATTATGTAACCTCTTCATTGTAATTTTTCTTGATATTATTGAACTCATTCAATAAAAATCCCTTATTTGTCTTATCTCCATATTGATCCTTAAATAACTCAATCAATTCATCCATAGAAACAACAGAGCCATTAGCCAGGCTCCTAAACCACTCTCTTGCATCCTCAACAAGAGACTGAACAAAAAGTTTCATTAATACATCTTCATGGGTGATATTCAAATCATCAACAAAGTCAATGAATTTTCTCAAGTGTGCTTCATAGGAAATCACATTATTACCAGCAAACTTAGGGAGCTTTTCTCCTATATCACCAACATGTTTAGGGAAAGCATTAGGGTATCCAGGGATACCAACAAAATCAAACTGTTTATACCTCTCATTATGCAATGGTTTTCTTTGAAAACTTTCATCTTCTTTAGCTGTAGTAGCCTTTCCTCTAGTAGATGTGTTGTTTTCTGGTCCAGAAAAAGAATACTTTGAAGATTGTAAAAAATCAATCTTCTTCTTCATTTCTATTGTAGCATCCTCCATCTGGGCTTTTTCTAACATTTTTTCCATAGTTTCTTTCTCAATTCTCAATTTTTCCAAATCAATCTCTAACTTAGACATTTGTTCAACGATGGGCTTTTTAGGCTCTTGATATCTTTGTTCACCCATCTTCTTTTTACCCTTATCTATTTGTAAAGTAGAAGCTTTTTGAGTGACTGGTACTTCTTTGTTTTTATAAGACTTATCTATTCCCTTTACAGTCTGGTGTTTAGGATGTCTTTTTCTATCATTATCAAGATCCTTGTGATCATTCTTTTTCTTCCTTATTTCTCTTTCCTTTTTCATTTTCTGAACTAAGGCAAGCTGCTTCAAAATAAACTTCTCTTCATTATCCAGCATATCAGAAGGGTCATCTTCTGAATCTGAACTAGGTGTAGTATTATCTTCTCTTTCATTTGAAGTAGAAGTTATTATGGGAGTATCCAATACTCTTTCAGCAGCCTCCTCATAATCTGAAGTGTTTCCCTCATGAGAGTGCTGAGTAGTATTTCTATCATTTCTGACCTTTGTTTCTTGACCTTTTAAAGGAGTCTCATCCATATCCACTTGATTTTTCTTTTTTCTGGAAGAGGCTCCAACTCTTGAGGATGATGGGATTCCTTCATTCAATACCCTTTCTGGGTCAGCTCTTGTTTTTGACCTAGTATTCATTCTGTAAGACATTATTATGCACTAATCTCAGAGATTTTCCTTTCAGAGTCACCACCCAATAAATTGGGATGAATGAATAACTATCAGGGTTAATATGACAACAAAAACTAGAATTTATAAAATCTAGACACACCAGATATGTCTGAATAATCTTATAAATAAGCTATCCCCAGCAGAGTCGCCACTTTGTTAGGGATTTTTCTTGTATGAACCACAATGCTTGAAATGTCTATTTGAACACTGTATCTTCTAATACTGATTCAGAGAAAAGAAAAGCCTAATTGCTAAGGACTGGATAAGGTCCTTCTTCATTTTTGAGCTCCACAAATACTCAGGCAGGTTTTACCTCTTAAGATTGCTGTTTACACAGTATTTGTTGATGTGGACATTGATTAGCTATGTATCTTTATTGGACCAACTTATGAATTATCTTGCAAATGACCAAGCATAACCATAAACAAGATATTACCATACAAATCATAGTTATAAACATAACAATAACCAGTGATACAAGGATTCTCATCCTTCTTCCTTTTCTTTATAGGAGGGACAACCTAATGGATTCACTCTTCAAGGAAACAATAATATGGACAGTGTCTTGCTGACAGAGGTCCTTAAAAAATTCAATCTGTTTGTTCTTAGTAACAGAGTATTTTAATTGATTTGGTTTTGATAACTTGGAATATCTCAAACACAGATAAATTGTCAAACTATTTCTGGGCCAGTGCCTATCCTTTGGGCTATGGAGTCAAATATAAGCTAAGATATCATATAAATAAAACATAGTAAACTGCCTTACAGTTCACATGCAACTCAGAAAAATTGCCTTACAAGTTATCCTATCACCTCAAATCTATTGTATCAAATCTTTAAACAAAGTAGTATTCTCCTTGAAAGAAACTTGCAAATAATTAAATGCTTACCTTATAACCAGTATGTTCAGAATACCTTGTAAACTTAACATAGAAGAGCACATACAAAGAAAAAGAGATAGCAAGAGAGAAGAGTAAAATTGCACCGTATATTATTTATAAGATCCATCTTTTTATACATCAGAGATTACACAGCTTCAAAAGATAGATATAAACTAGAATATCTGAATTCTGTAGCATATTATCTCTTCTTCAAAAATGTTCCAACATCAAAGACCTTTTACAATTACAATTCTTCTGCTATATATAGAATTTAGACCATCTTGGAATCCCTAAGGATGCAGCAAGCTTCAGATGGTCTCAAAACCCTAACCCTAAAGATACAAGAGAGACAAAAGAGAGAGAGAAGAAGCGATGAAAAGACAGAGTCAAAAAGGTAAAATCAGATATCTTCTGTTCTTCTCCTGAACTAGCGACTGCAATCTGATTTGTAGATGGTAGCTGGTGTAGTTATGTGAAGTCCTGATAGTTGTTCTCACCTGCTCACCTACATCTCCTATTGAAATAACTGTCCATCTTGTCTATGAACAGTGCAGCACCAAGTGTTTACCTTACTCATCATCCAAAATCTCTTCCTCTACCACAGGCTTCTTTTTCTTCAGTGTTTTCATGACTTCCCATGCCTTTACTTCATCATCTATTGGCCAATTTAAGTCTTGAGTACTTGTACCTGTATCTTTTGTCTGTCCCATCTCACATCAGTGATGTTCTTAACATCAAGTAGGAACTTGTTGATATCTGTTTCAGCTTTGAATGCCTCGTCCACTGTTAAATTAAATCCATCTATATCAACCTCAGTTCCCAAAAGAAAAGCCTCTTCACTAGGCATCTTGGTGTCAAATTCATTCCTCCATGAATCTATAGCCTTTACCTAGTCATCATCTCCTTTCAAAGCAGGAATAAACCTATTAAAATCAGCTGAAAAGAGACTCAATTCAGCCTCTATTTGGTTCAATTTTCCTTTGAAGAATGAGAGCGAAATATTTATCCTTTTAATCTCATCTTCCACCTCTGTGACTATTGGAGGAAAGTCAGGCCTTATGGTCTGTAGAGATGACAATTTCTCAAATAAACTTTCCCTGGAAGACCATTTTGTGAAGTATGGGTTTAGAATTAGAAGCTACCTCAATACCTCAGCATGCAATATAGGAAATTTATTATAAGTATTGATTACAACATCAGATTTATCTTTGAGGATTTAAATCCTATGTTGTAATATACCTTTCAATGCTTTCAATGCTATTGCATTTACCTTTTCCTCATCCACCTTTTGTTCCATAGCCTCTTCTGACTTAGGCTTGTCTTCAATTTGCATAGGTGGTGGTTGTGCAGGGACATACACAACCTCAGGCTTTGCCTCCAATTCCTCTGACAATGTCTTTATCATCTGATCCCTTTGGTATAGTTTTATGTGGCACATGTCTCTGTCTTTAGATAGTGCACTTGTTTCTTCTAGTAAAGTAGTATACCTTTTAGACAATTGCTTTGTCTTATCCTCATTTAACTGAGCCCAGTGTATCATAATTTGTGAGATTTCTAAGTCTCCTGTATTGTGTACTAACCACACCATCTGGTTGGCCACCATATTCTCTTGAATGTTTACTAGTTGGGGCTTTTGATCTTTAGGGCTCAAATTCCACATGGCAAAGGCCTGAGACTTTGGGTTATACCCAAATCCTTTGATCATTTCTCCTACCTGGACTTCACTAACCATTTTAAGGTCAGGCTACTTTCTGATTTGATCTATTATGAAAGCAGAAGCCAAGTCCCAGCCTTCAGCCAATAAAATTCCACTTCCTAGCACCATTTTTCTAGCATCCTCAGGAGAGATGTCCTCAATCTCAGGATCATAATTTTGTAGGGCTACGAGAGCTCCATTGGTAATTGTTTCTTTCCCATCCACAAGTAATTGGGAATTTAGCTGCTCTACCTTGTGCCACCTCAGGAAGTCTTTAAATTCCTCTATCTTCACAAAGTTGTCATCATCAAGGAATTTCTACTGATTAAGCAATATTTCGTCTACACAGGCCCCAAGTGGTATCTCTACCTCATCCTCTAAGTCAGGCCTTTTCTTCTTGCCTTGTCTGATTGCTTTTCTCAGGTTATGATCATATAACCTGGTGCCTGGTACTAAGGCTTTAGCCTTATCTCTTTTCTTACTTTTCCCTTCAACTAAAGGCTGGCCTAATTCCAAATTTTGCCTCTTTGCTACAGGCTCTTCCACATCATCTGGCTGAGTGGCAACTGTTAGATCAATAATATGTTGTTCTTCCCCTTCCAACTGTGGGACCTCAGCTATTTCTTTCTTTGGGGCTTGTTGTTGTAGAGGAAGCACAGAAGGACGTGCATAATCACTATCATCACCACTCTCCTCCTCTGATTCTGAGTGTTTAGGTGATTGAGCACCTTTCTTTTCTAGGACTGTATCCAATTGTTCTACTAATACATAGTAGTTGTCAATCATAGCTTTAATCCTATCAAAATAGGAAAGATCAGGGTAAAAACCCCCAAATGATAATCCATTTCTTCTGATTTGTGTCTGCAGCTTCAGCAGCTCCTAAATTCTCAGTCTTCTCACATGAATTTCATCCTCATCCAAGAGATTTTTTGTTGAATCTTCCTATATACACTCACAATGCACATTGGTATTCGGGATAGTAGGAGTGTATAGCTTCCTAACCCCTGCCATGAAGCCTTCTGGGTCAATATATCTGTAAGGGGCTGCCCCCATTCTGAACTTTTCCAACCATTGACCTACTTCATCTATGGCATTTTTACCAATTGTGAAATTTGCAATCTTGAAATGCCTAGGGGTTATAGTCCCCTTTTTATGTGGTGCAAAGTGCTCATTATCAGTTAGCATTAGCTGCCAGATGAATTCCATAGCAGCAACTCTCATAGGCACATGATAAGGTAATATATGGGGTGGATGAATACACCCATATACTCTGATTATGGTGAAGTTCTCCTCCAAGAATAAATCACCCTAGTTGTGGTTTCCAAGCCAATTTTATTTATAATGGCAGGGCCTAAGCAATTGGATGACCTTCAATGGGACTCTAGTCCTGCTTGTCCCTAAACTTTGCACAATTGGATATACAATCCAATTTTGGAATGCACAAAAATCACAATCCCTTGAAGTATAGTTCCAAACCCTAACCCAGAACTGGACAGGATTTGGTTGTGCCTGATAGAATCTCTGAGGGGATAAGTTGTGGGGATCCATGATTGTAAAATTGAAATACAAGAGAAGGTGCATCAGGACTGAATAATGCAAGAATTTTGGCTCCTTCTCCTTAGGGTTCTTTAATTTCTTCTGTGTTCCCTCGTGCATTTCATTGATTATATGCTGAATATAATCATAACTGGTGCTTGAATGCACCTCCTGTAGGTCCAAAACCATCATTAACATGCCAGAGCCAATTCTCTCTGCATCTCCATCAATCCCCAACACTCTACATAGAGCATAAGCATTATAATTGATGTAGAAGAGTAGGTCCTTGAAATAATATGGATAGGGCTCAACCATAGGATTTAAATAATTTTTTAGTTCTTTCAACATATGCTTCTGTAACAAGCCTTTTGCAATACCAGGCTTAGAACTGTATCTCTTTTCCTGTCTAGTCATGTCAATTCTTTTATACATGGTGCTGAATAAGCCAAAGGCTTGCATGAATGAGTTTCTATTCAAAATTAACAAGGCAGTGCCATCATCCCTTTTAATGGTCTTTGTGAGGGAATCATAGTGATTTTCTAGGTCAAGAAATAGGTCAACATCTAAGAACACATCAGGAACTAATAACCTAGCCAAACCACATGTCCAAGGGTTTGAAATAGGGATGGGCTTATCTGAATTCTTATAAAGGTATGTGAAAAGAGAGTAACATGTTGTGCCCGGGGTCATAGCATCTCGGATGTTTTTGTAATCATCCAGAAGGACATTAGCATCGGCCTTCTTGCTCTGTGTTGATCCTGGCAGAAGCTGGAGCAACTCATCAGAGTAACTAGGTTTTCCTTTCTGTTCTTCTCCACTACCTCCACTTGTCAAAGCGAAGCTCACAGCTCTGCTCATGTTTGAAACACTTTGAATTTCTTTCCTCTAACCGATATTGAAACAAATCTAATCTCCAATATCAGCCAACTGCTCTGAGCACAAACTTCTACAATTTTAGAAATCTCTGATCACTTCTAGATACACTGCAACTGCTCAAAATATCACTCTTCTCTGAAAACAAGCAACTTGGCTCTAAAAACTTGAAAGCACGGTGAATGGGAATGAGTGCACCATCCACTCCTTATAGCCATCATTCAGAGTACATAGCTCATAATTCAGAAACATCAGTTTTGCCATTAATTCAGCATGCTGTGAACTTTGAAAAACCTAGCCGTAGTTCCACGAAGTTGACAGAAAATCAAATTTTCAAATATGAATCCTCGGAGCAATTGTTGCCCAATTTTTCCACCCTTGTGCACTTTTCTCAGAAACCCTGAAAAAACCCTAAGTTCTCAGGTGTTAAATGATGTATTCCTAAACCCTAAGCCTTGGCTCGTTCTATTTCCTCATTACCTTTTTCAGCCACTTAAGACATGTGCCATAAGTTAGGTCGCTTGATCGCTATACCAGAATTGAATATGCTAAATCATCTCCCAACTTCGCTTTTTCCTTGTGTCACGTAGTCTTGTTAAGAAATGGAATATTCCTTCAGCTTCTCAAGACTTGGCGATCTCCCTTTAGTCGGGTTGTCGCTTGATTCCATGTTTTAAGCTTTAAAGGGAACGAGGCCCATTTTTAGTCGGGTGATCGCATGAAGAAATGGCAAGTCAAAGAAATGTCTCCCGACCTTGCACCTATTTCATGTCGCATGATCTCTTGATTAGCTCAGTCAAATAGTTAAGCTCTTTCTTCAGTCGCGTGGTCTCGTGATTAAATGGTGATTCAGAGATAACATTCCCGACCATGCGACTAACTGTTTCATGTTAATTGATTTCCGTCAGTCGGGATGTCGCTTGAGAAAAATATATGACTCAGTTGTTCTGAAAGTGTTACATGGACAAAAGAAAAGATGACATCTGTCACGGGGCTAGGGGTAGTCGGGTGATCACGTGACCCTCAGCGAATATTCCCTTTTATCTCCTGACTTTGCTTTTTTCTTTGTCGCGTAGTCTCTTAACCAAAAGGAATATTCTGTCTATGTCTTCCGACTTGGCTACCATCCCTTGGTCGCTTTGTCGCCAGAACTGAGAGGTGACTCAGCGTCCCAGTGTGCAGAAAAGTAATCAGTGACCATGTGACAAATGGCATATGACAGAGGAAATGGATAACCCGACTCAGCGACTAAGGGTTGTCGTGTTATCTTGTAAAGAGGCATGAGCATCTGGTGATCAGGCAACAAACCGTGACGGATAAAGGGTAGCAGTTAGGTGCTGGGTCGCTAGACAGATGATGAGTTAAGTAGAATGACTCGCGACTTCGATTTCACACGGTCGCCTTGTCGCTGGATTTAGGCTTGAGTTAAACAGAGGTTAAAAAATGCTTTTGTCGCCAAGTCTGGAGATTTAACCAGGGTCAATGTCTGATACTCGCGACAAGGAGACTATCCATTGGTCGCTAGGTCGCAGGACTTTGAATTTGAATTTCTGGTGGCAAGTTTAACACAGAGAGCACTCAACAGCCATGATTCCTATTTTCTCGTATTCCAGAATTGATCAGAGGGGTTTCTAGTCACAGGAAATCATACACAGAGCAGTCTGTTGATCCCCAGAATACTTTGTTTCAATAATATTTAAAAAAAGGAGGAAATTCAATGTGTTGCAGAGCAGAACATAAATATGACTGAGTTTCTAAAAGTGCCACAAGGAAGGAGAAGAAGTCCTGGGCGATGATAAGATGAACACTTGGCTACGCACTGTTCAAAGACAAGAGAGGCAGTTATTGCAGAGGAGTATAGGTGAATAGGTGTGCATGACTATTCAGACTGAACATAAATGCTGCTAGCCACCATTTAACAAATCTGATTCCAAGTGCCAGATCGAGAAGGTCAGAAAAATATCCATGAATATCTATTTTGACTTGGTCATTCTCGACTGCTTTCTCTCTCTCTTTTCCTCTCTCCTATGTTTTAGGGTTAGGGTTTTCCATGATCATCCGAAGCTTGTTGCATCCTAAGGGATCCCAAGATGGTCATAGCCATATATATAGCAGAAGGTTGCATTTTTGTAGGGGGTGCCATTTATTATTCAGAAAAGCATGCTTCGTGACATTTTTCTGTCCTTAGTATATTTTGTGTCTAAGTCTGTAACTCATTGGGTTGAAAGGTAGTCTGATATTTATAGTATTTTGCTCCTGTGTCTAATTATTTCATCCATCTACTTCTCTTCTGATTCTATGACAGCTTGCTGTTATCGTAATTACCTTGTACCTCATTTTGTGTAATTCATGTTTATCCTCTTTTGCAATCAATAACTGAGTAGATGTTTTACCCC
>MU227616.1:1528583-1555846 GCA_018584345.1 Thuja plicata | reverse complement strand
GTAGATGTTTTACCCCTTATTGATCAAGCTGATTCTGGTTCATTGTGTGTTGTGTCTATTTCGCTTGGATTACTGTATTGTGAAGTTTTCTCTTCCCTTGTAGTAATTTTAGTCTCTCACCTTCACATGTTTGCTAAGAATCATGTGGTAGAAGTTGTGTTAGTTGAGTTATATGGATGTGTAGTGTAGTTTCAAGGTAGAAGAAAGTAGGCCCTATCTTGGTGTATCACCTTTCCCTTTTCAATTAATTTGGTTTTCTACATCTCCTTCTCCCTTTTCCTTGCAAGAGATAGTTTTAGGTGCATCCTAATAGTAGAGGAAGCCGGCCTTCTCCAGAGATTCAACCTCGTAGTTCAAGTCCCACAGCTTGGAGGTTGATTCCGTGTTTCACTAGGTTGCTGTTAGAGAAGCTTTCAGCAAGGGTACAAACCTCAGTGACAACAGCAATCATATAACATTTAAGAAAGCTGACATGTCACTTGCTGATTCACTGTCTGTCTCACATCTCAGCTACCCTTTATGCACAGTGATCAAAATTCGAGCCTCTGATTGGTTGCTAAGAGATTTTCTCTATCACATCAAGAAACTGCCGCCATTTTTTAGATCTTGTGATTAGGTGACCACGCGACTGCATTAAGTCTCTCTGTCGTGGGCGTTTGTTCTTAACCATAGTTTCATCTCGAGACTTGGCAATAATGTGCTTCTTTAACCCTGGCTGACCCTAGTGACCATTTGGAAACCACGTGACATAACTGAAATCAAAGTCACGAGCAGTTATCCTTAACTCATCTTTCTTTCTGAGACTTGGCGACTAGCCATTATCCTTAACTCTTTTCAGTTATCGCCCTGTCACTAGATGCTTATGTTCCTTTTCAAGACCATGCAACACCTTTTAGTCACCCAGTCGGGAGATTGATTTAACTTTATCTTAACCTGTTACAAACGCCCTTTCCTTTCTTACAACGACTGCGTGACATACCCTAATCGCCAAGTCGGGAGGACTTTTTCCCTGGGGCACTTTTCTTTCCAGACTTTGCGACCATCGTTGGATCTTCTATTTCTTTCATCTGACAGCTGTCGCTTAATCACTTAATATTTCTTCATGCCCTTAAATCTTTTAGAGACTTTGCGACTGAAGGAAGCATACCTTAGTCTCATAATCGCTTAATCCTTTTCTCTCTTCTGGTGACCTCCGAACAACCCACTTACATTATGACAGATGCCATCTACTCATTGGTTTACCTGATGCATACTGAAAATTGAAACATTATTTGTGCTCTGGAAACATCCCAACTGAGTAATGCCACAAACCTCAAATGGTTAGTCACATAGTCTGAGCTGCTAACTCTTAACCGCCATTCTATTCAGAGACCACGCGACTGAAGGAAAACTTAACCGTGAGCTTTGGCCTGATCTGGCGACAACATGACATGAAGTAATCACAAAGTCTGAGAACCTTTTTCATAACTAATGATTTCTCCTGTGATCGCCTGACTAAGTAGTGGGTCCCATATTCATAAAGCTTATAACATGAAGCTCTTGTGACTACCCGACTGAAAGAAAATCGCCAAGCCTTGGAATGCTGAAGGAATATTTTGGTTTATATCAAAACCACGTGACACAAAGGAAAAGCAAAGTCGGGAAGAGCCTTGGAATATTTGGCTGGGGTAACGCGACAAGGTGACCTAACTTAAAACACATGCCTTAAGTGATTGAAAAAGCAACAGTGAAACATAAGACATGACCCAGGGTTTCAATTCATCGTTAAACACTTGGAAAACTAGGGTTTTTCAGGGTTTTGCAATTTTGGCAAGGTTTAGACATGAAAACCTGAAAATTTTACAGAAGGCAAGACAAGGAATGAGGAGAACCAACAAAAATAGGAAATACAACCAACAGATCCTTCAAAGATGAATTTTATTCATTCATCTTTTTGACTACTTCTCCCAAATCATTTGAAGAACAATTCCTTAATTCTTTTTTTAGTTTCTTAATAAGTATTTGCATGCCGTTAACTTTTAGTTTAAGATCTTCATTTTCTTTTTCAGATGTGTCAAGTTCTTCAAGATTATTTTTTAGGTGTTTCAATTCTACCTTTTCCATGATCTCCTCAAGTGGTTAAAATTATTTGTTGAGGACTAGATCTTTGATACCAATTGTTAGGATTAGGATCACTAAGAGGGGGGGGTGATCTATCTATTAATACTTTTTCTTCTTATCTTGAATCTTAACTTTAATGCTTAAGTACTAAACTAAATATCAATGCAAGTAAGATAAACATACACAACTCATAACACCAAATATGATTACGGGGAAACCCAACGTAGGTGAAAATCCCGGTGGGAATTAATACCCACAAATATTTTGTACTAGTTTCTTATGATCTTTTATTAGAAGATCCTTAACCTTGTTAGGAGTTGTCTTTACAATACATGAAGTATAGTGACCTTGTTAAGGGTCAGACCCTATTAGGAGTATTTTACAATAACCCTGCTAGGGGTGGTGGAATCACTATCCAAAAGCACACTGCTCAAATGGTGAAGGCTACAACCTTCTGGATCTTTGATACACACTGTATCTACAAGGTGAACTATTGTTGTGACACTACTTGTCTAATCAGTTCCTTTTGTGTTCTAATGCTTTAACATCTTGTAAATCACTATAAAAATATTAAATACACTCTAAAAGCTTCTACTTCAATATCTATATCACCAACATATGACAAATATGGCTTTGCTTCTTTAACACTCTGCTCTGCTTTTCTTATCTCTGGCTTTCACAACTTTTCCAATCACAAATGACCTTCTATAAGTACTTCCTCAAAGAAAAAAAACATGTCATCTTTAGGAAACCTTTTACCATCTATCTTGATCACTTAACAAATCATGCAACCCTTCATTAAGTTTGCGCAACATTAATTACAACTGCTTTACTCAAACCGAACAGACGTGTCTCTTCACACAGTCTGCTCCACCAAATTAGCTCTAACTTCTTGCTCCAGATGAAGCAAGTCATGTTCCTTTAACCAAAAATTATTAGATCACTAAAAATAACTAATCCAAGGATTCAATTCCTGAGGATATGTGTAACTTCTGTACCAAAACAATCTCTATCGGCTCTTTCCATGATATCTGTCTTGTTCTGGCATTCACTAGCTGTTCCTCTTCAACTGGCTGTATCTTCTTCATACTTGTAGATCTGATCATGCCCTCGTAGACTTAGCATGAATACATACTTACAAGATTATCTTCAAAGACACATTCCTTAACTCAGTCGTATGCACATGCACTGATGTTCTATTCTTTTGGTACTCTACTAACTATCCAGTCTTTTGTACTTAGCCAATTTCTAATCTTCTGATAATGTGTGCTGACTCCAAAACTTCATATGACTTTTTTGACATAATTAAAACACTAAATATAGTCATATAAACTAGTAAAATCAACTTTCCAACATTGAATTCATCAATTTATGATAAAAAAAATATTAACTCTAAGATTAGGTTTACAACTTACACCTAGATCTCCTAGTCTATGTGTTTTAAATTAGTTAGACTGATTAAGACACTTACATTAATGTTTCTTGTCCCTAAAGAAATGGATTTGAAAAAAATTAAATATCCTATAAATATAATAATATTTCTTTATCTCACGTTGAAGTCAAATCCACTTTTTACAGGCTGCTATTGACTTTCAGTTCTGTCTGTCGGTCATGCTTTACCGTCCTTTGGTTTTTACTATTGGTTGCACTGTATCTATTTTTTCGGTCTGCACTGTAACTTGCATTTTGGGTTCCTTTGTCAGGTTCCACTCTATCTTTATACGTTGTGATTTTTGGTGTACACACTACCTTGTGTCATCAGTTCTCTCTTTACTTAGTCATTTTTGGTGATCTTCTAATTTGATATTCGGTTTGATCTTTACTGTCTTTCGATGTAAGCTTACCAAAAGTGTTGTTTGAATACTAATGAAAAATTCATGTCATCAATTGTGCACATTTTTGTTACCTTTTTAAGAGGTTATGGGTGAGAGTCAATTATAAAAGGAATCCTTCTTAAATTAGAAGAGATGAAGAAAATCTTTGGAGTTTTGATACAACATGTGATGAGGAAATCCTTTTTGGATATTTTACTACAAGCAAGGCATATCAATGTTACAATATGACGCTAAAGAAGGTTGTGGAAGGTGAAAGTGTCTAGGTAAATAAATATTGGAGTTAGAACAAGTCCCCATTATCCCTACAAAAGAAAATAGTTCTCTAAATTCAAAGAAGGATTAGAGGAAGAAGTAAAAGATATTAAGAAAGTATTGTTTAGATATTTGTTATATATGTATAAAGAAACCATACTAAAGATCATATAATTTGAGACAATGATAAAGGCATTTAAATAGGGAGAAGGCTTTTCAAGACAAGTGAAAAAAAAAAACTATTTTATATCCAAGGTAGAACCAAATGAAGAAAGAAAGGATGGAAGTTGGATGAAATAAATGAATGAAGAACTACATTAAATAGAGAAAATTAGACTTGAAAATTGGTTTTCTAGAATGGTGGAAAAAATATTACTATAACTAAGTGGGTATTCTAGAACAAGATAAATGAATATTGTCAAGGAAATACGAATACATAAAGAATAGAATGTAAAGGATATACTAAATGTTAAGGAATATATTTTGAGGAGACATTTTATCTAGTAGCTATAACATAAGATATTATCATTTTTCTAGTTTTTTCTTCTCACAAAAATTTCTAGGTGTATCAGATAAATGTTAAGTCACACATTTCTAAATGGAGACTTGGACAAGGAAATGTATATTGAGCATCTAGATGGTTTCAAGTCATCACATGATCTAGATGACGTGTACATAATCTAGAAGTCTCTTTATAGAGTCAAGCAAGCTCCTAGAGCTTAGTATGCTAAATTTGTCAAGTATCTGCTATAATATTTAAATTCAATAAAGGTATTAGTTGCTATGTGTTTTAAAATATGAAACTAGTAGATTCAAATAGTTTACCATAAATACTTTAAAAATTCTACCTTTATAAAGTAAAATAATGAAACAACAAGAAACACGATAAATTAAAATACCATACCATTTAAATATTATCTATAATATGAGGCTATGGTTGTCTATATGGGATTAAAGATGGCTAGAGATAATGGTATAAATAATGTTTGGTTAGAAAGAGACTTATTGAACATTGTTAATTTTCTCAAAGGTGTCTCCCCCCTAGTTGGACCTTTAAAACTAAAATGATGGATAGCCTAAGGTTATTGGAGGGGTTTCAAAATTTCATAATATCTCATGTTTATCATGAGGGAACCATGTGGCAGAACACATTTCTAACATAGGTGTCAGCACACATCAAAGATTAGATTGGGATATGAATAATCATATCCCAATAATCTAGAGCCAACATCTCAATAATGATGATCAAGGATTGTGATTTATTAAATGCCTCGAGAATGATCAATTCATACATGTGAGTGAACAGAGGTAGGCTGGCCTCTTTATTCCATCCACATATACATTTGTAGATGGTGTTTTTCTTGCATTTCCTCTCTATGAACTAGGATTTTCATGTCATATATTGATGAGAGGAAATATAAATCACACTAAGCCTATATTATCGATGACAAATGATAGAATATTGAGCTCGTCTATAGTACCATTTCTACGAGGAACCTAAATGGGTACATAGAGTGGATTCATGGAGCTAATACCCTTGTCACGGAGGCTTTTGTTGAAGGTTAGAAGGATGATTTTTTTCATGTCTAAAAGCTTGAGCTGGTGATCAATGAAGATCTTTTCAACCATGTTTCATATACCCTCATTGAAGGAAGGAAGTTGTACAGAGATAATAAATCTCCAGTAGATGTCGTTGAATTTTCCTTTCTTCCTAGTGAATAGGAAAAGGCCCTCAAAAGAACAAATGGAGGTTTCGATAGATATTATCTTCCAAATCCATGGTCAGATTTCACTGAGGTAATTATGTGTTACCTAACTTTTAGATTCAAATTTTGGTTGTATTTTTGGCTACCATTTTGCGATCTTGAGTCATTTTCATCATGATAAGGCTATTTATATTTGGTTTCTTCTCTTAACCATACCATTGAACCCCATAGCAATAAACCCTCTTCTCTAAACCTTGATGAGGGTCTTATTGTGTTGATTATGGAACATGTTAAAGCCCTCCATGTGGAGAAAATTCCCCCACCTAAAATTGGTATTGATTTTAAGAACAATGTGAGGGTTCACCAAGGGGACACAAATTCTTAACGCCCTCATTTTGATTGGTATGGAGATGAAGTTTTCTATATTTATAAGGAAAAAGGTATGTCAAAAAATTCAATTTCTTCACCTTACTCCCCTTGTAAGAAGAGAGTGGTGTCGTTGGAGGATGACAACTCTAAATACCAACCCTTAGTTGAGGTTATCCTTGACTCTTTGGACAATAAAGGGAAAAACAAAAAAAAGGTCAATTCCCGATACACAAACATAAAGGAAAGGTCAAAATGAGTAAGCCTTCTCCTAAGAATTAGTCTTCAAGAAATGAATGGTTGAGATGAAGTTGGTTTAATTATGAGAGAGAAATGAGGAGGATAGCTATATTATGAGAGAAAAGTAAAGAAAGTGTTCCTCCTATAATAAGAATGTGGAGGGAGAGGTGAATGAATACACATGTCATGAGTCTCTCCATGACAATGAGAAGAAGGTTGAATAACCATTACAAGGTGTTGGAATGTGAGTGAAAAGATAGGCCTTATGAGACATGTGTATCATGAGTCACATTTGAGCATGATTAGGTGTAGAGATCAAAGCCTCAAGAATAGGGAATGTGCAAAAATTATTCTTTGATGAACAAAAATTAAATAATATAGAATTATTAAATTATTATATATTTGAGAAGACTTGGGACTTAGAAGTGTAGACACCCTAAAATGAACAGACTTGTGACTTTACATTAAAAACACTAATTTTCATCTATTAATTAATAGTTTTATAATCATTAATTAATCATCTATTTCCCTCTAAATCCATTCCCGAAATCATCTAATCAAATCCCCAAAATTAATTAAATAATTAATTTTATTTAATTCATTAACCTTAATTGATTAATCTCCATTAATTAATTAAATTCAATTTCCTAAAGTTCAAATTTAAATATTTAAACTTATTAATTAATTATTCTAATTAAATTAATTTAATTTCATTCAACAATTCAATTCTAAATCCAAAAAGAATTCAATTATCTCACATGTTGAATACTTTAATTAAAAATTGAATTAAATATTCAATTAAATCCTTTCTTGGCGTTCAAAAAGATAATGCTTAATCGGATCTTTGATTACATGGGTTATTCCACCCACCTCTTTAGTTCAAAAAGGTAACTCCAAATTACATCTTCAGTTCTAAAGTTAACTCATGATTAGTTGTTTAGTTAACCAAACTCTGTCTCCTCTCTCCAGGTTGAAGAGGTGGAGTTTACTGATGGCTTCTCCAGTTCCCTTTGATCTCAACCGTTTATCCTCCTATCTCTGGGACTGATCTCAACCGTTCATATCATTCTCATTTTCTATATAATAAACCCTTTATAAAAATTTGAAGCATCCAAGATTTCAATCTTATGTGTGCCATTACTCTGTCAGATTGGTTCAAGAATCAAGCCTTCTTACAATCACACATCCAGGATTTCAAGCTCACATGTGCCATTACTCATTTATATTGGTTCAAGCATCAAGCCATCTTGTGATCACATATTCGATATCATATTCTTGAAGCTCCCAAGTCATAGACGTTGCCCACACCAATACTAAGCACCACACAAACAATGTTTCAAAAGGAGCAGAGAGAGACAATAGAAGATTTGATCATTGTTTGGTTCAAGCATCAAGCCTTCTTGCGATCACACATCTAGGATTTCAAGATCACATGTGAAATTACTCATTTATATTGGTTCAAGCATCAAGCCATCTTGTGATCACATATTTGATGTCATATTCTTGAAGCTCCCAAGTCATAGACGCTGCCCACACCAATACTAAGCGCCACACAAACAATGTTTCAAGCAGAGAGAGACAATAGAAGATTTGATCATTGTTGGCTTGCATTCATTTGTATTCGTCCTTAATTTCTTGTTATTTTATTGTTCATATTTTTTTTATTAATATCTTAGATTGTTTAACACCTTTTGCAAATTGGTGCTACAACTGCCCCCTTGGTGGAGGTATACAGATTTCAATCCCGCAACATTTTGGTGAGCCTGATGTGAATCAAAAAACCCAAATAGCACTTTTAGATGACAGAAAAAACCTTTTGACCTCGGCCGTACAGGTGCAGAATTCCTTTTTCATGTTTTTCTTGATATACTTGTAATTTCGCAATCGCTGGTGTTTTACCGCAATTGACAAAAGATTGTTGCAATCGTTTGGTTTATTACCACAATCATTGTAAGGGTTTCACATTTATTTTCTTTCATTATTCAAGACTCTATTTTCTTTCTTTGTGTCACAATTGACCAATCTATACAACAATCAACAACAGTTTTCTGTAATTGCACAGAGTTTACCGCAATTGACCAATCCATGCTACAATCGACAACATCCTGTCGTAGTTAACAATGATTTAATGCAATTAACATAATATTATTGCATCTGACAAAAATTTTCCACAATCAACAGAAGATTACCGTAATTGATAGAATTATTTCAAATCTAATTGAAAATCACTTTTTTCTATCATAATATGATTGTTTTCTCTTCTCTTTTGTAGGATTAACCAATGACAAATGGCCAAAAGGGTAATCAAACACATCCTAGGTGCTAGATCACTAAGATCGGCCATAAGAAGGACCACTAATTACTAAATGCAATAATGAGCCATCTTAGAAATTACAACAGAAGATCAAAGTGAAATGTACATCAAATATCTAGATTCAATCAAAGGTTTTGTAGCTAAGTACAAAGTCACAATTAGTCTTAGCAGTCTTAACAATTTTGGAGTTGTGGTTTATTATTCAATTCTTAATTAGATGCTTTTTGGTACTAATCACATTTTTTGACAACTTGTGGTGAAGAAAAAGTTTAAGCAACTAAAATTAACTCATTTGTCATTTTAGTGCTTTAAAAGAATATTGCATGCAAACATCTTGAACCTCACATTTCCAAATTGGTGCTTAAAATTTACGTGGTGGTTAAGAATTGAAAAAAGACAAAAAAATATCTCAATTTGGTACCTTAAAACTAAACAAGCAAATCATCACCTACTTTGGGCTTTAAAATTGAACACATGTGCTTATATGGGTGACTAGCTTAGTTCACATTTCAATATTTTGCATTTAATCGGTTAACCTTGTGTTTTGAGTCTTTGGTGCCCTTGCATAATATGTTAGATTAAAAATGTTTATACTATTTAGAAAGGTATGTCTAGGGAATGCACTTCTTCCTCAGAGAATGACCTTAAACTGGTAATCCTTCTTATCGATATATAAATAAGACGTGAACCAAAGTTCCATTTTATATATAGCCAAGCTTGGTTGAGGTGTGCTGATGATATCCTGGATCAGGTGAATATCCCTATGTATCTATCATGGTCAACTAGGCTCTTAAGTGAGTCAAACATGTACAAACTGATCAGATAGACACCACAGACCCTACTACAACCTTGTTAAAATAGAGGCCAACCCGAGTCACCTCCAAAAAAATACCTTATTATAGTGCAAGGGGTTGCTAAATTTCCTCCCAAGATTCCTAACATATGTGATCTAGGTTATTGTGTTAGTGAAAGAGATCTTCACTAGCACAAAAATAATATCTGGCAATGAACAAATAAACTGGCACCTACGTCGTGGATCTTCGTATCATAGTAGTGTGACACTTGTTGTGTGAGCTAACAAACATTCACACATTGGGCCTATAACATTGTATTTGAAATCCAAATTTTCCTTAGATTAATTTGGTTTTCCTTGTGTCAAAACTCGTGCTAGATTACAAAACACATTGTACATTGTTCTTGTTCTTTGATCAGTCTCAAAAATGGAAAACAAACATCAAAACTATTGAGACGAGCCCAATGTGTTAAAGTCTAGGGTGTCAACATCAAAACCTGTTCCACAAATCAGATTTCTTGTTCCTAAAAATCAATTTTATCAGATAGTGACGCCAAATAGAAATCTTTATAAACTATGTTCCCTTTGCCGCAATTGCCCACATCCTTCTGCAATTGATAGAATTTGGCTGCAATCATCCTTTTGATTGGTGTACTTCACCTTTCCATTACTGCAATCAACCTGTCTCTTTACCACAATCGGTGGAGGTTTGCCACACTTAACCAGAGACTTTAAAACACCTATTTTTTCCTAAAAACCTTGAAAAGACTCCTCATTCTATGTAAAAGATTAGTGTCTATCCAAGAAAAACATGAAGAAAATTTTGTGAATCTCTAAACTTTAAAGATCATACGTTCTTTGAAAGCATGATTATTGTCAAAACATTATTAGATCAAAAGTTCATACTTGAAGTATGTTGATCCCATTATAACAAAATCATCATATCTCTATTAGTGACTTTGTCCCAGGCAATAGTCAAGAATACTATTCTTGCATCACCAAGTCTTTAAGATCAAGATAAATCAGCATCTTTCCTTAGAATTACCCTTGTCCAAACATAACTCAGAATCTCCTAGAAAGGTTATCATTTTATATTTTCTTTATGTCACTTGTTTTAGTCACAAAATCTGGACAACACTATGTCTCACACACCTTATAGAGGGCCTTACACTAGGTCAAAGGATAAAACTCAACTTCATGAGTCTTATATCAACCAATTTCCCCCTTGGGAACAAGAGAGAGAGGATGACCCTTTCAAAAATACCAGTCCTGCTATTTTCATTGAGAATCCCTATAGACCAACTTTGTTCCATGATTTCATAGAGGAGGAGATCGAAGAGATAGAGCAAGATGCCTATTCTGCACAAGTTGTTGATGTTGTTGTAGAGAGAAATCCTAAATGTTTCTTAACCATGTTGATTAAGAAGGGCGTCCAACTCCCTGTTGAATTCAATGTGTCAACCATATGGCCCAAGAATCCTCTTGTAATTCCAAACACTACTCAACCATCTTAAATGGAACGTGTGATATCGCAAATATTTCCATCTTTGATGAAAATGACATCAGTGAAGACTATGTCCAATTAGACCAGCTCAACAAATCAAGCTAGCACATCTTCCATGCAAAGCATGACATGCTCCCAACTAAGTGCACCCATGGTCACTAGTGTGCCTCAATCCTTAGCCTCATGGCCTTTTCCATCAAGCTCTCGTGTTATTTCCTCAGTCATACCAACAAGAAACAACCCTTTTGCAATTTTTTTGCTAGTACAGTGGGTCCCTGCTAGCCTTGGGATCAATACCTCACTCCCACTGGGATCCATCTCTACAGATCTGAGCTTTAGTCATTTCCCACCCAAGGTTACACATTTGATCCTATAGGGACCACAACAACCCCAGCAACAACAACCTCAAACCCAGCAGCAACAACCCCATCTTCAGCAACAAAAAATCCAACAATAAGCACAATGGAATTAATCTTGGGCCAATCAAATGCCCCAATATTAGAATCACATGTTGGGGAACCAATATCAAGTCCAAAGGGCTAGATCATTTGTCCAAACTCAAGGAACAGAGAGGCAAAGCCTCATACCTACTACAACACAGAGGTATAATGTTACAAATAACCCTCAATCCTAGACAAACATGCTAATCGAGAAAATATAGAGTCTTCAAACCTAGATGATGGACGTGCAAAATCAAGGGCAAACAAAAGCCTACACCACAAAGGATTTTTACCCATACCCCTTTGATTATTCTTTGCACATTTCTCCATTTTGTACTCACTTCTCGGTACCCAAATTTGACAAATATAGGGGTAGCACCAACCACGTTGAACATATCCAATAATTCTTTTCTAGTTGCATCGAGGTCACCCATGACCAAACATACCTAATGCAACTATTTACACAAATATTTTCTAGACTAGCAATGGAAAGGTTCTCACACTTACCTCATGGCATCTTGTCTTGGGGTGAGTTGGCCAAAAAATTCATTGCTCACTTCCATCATGACATTGAGCGCAAGGTCAACATCAGGGACCTCTGCAACATCAAAAAAATGATGGAGATTCCTTTGTAAAATTCCTACAAAGATGGAGGAACACTAAAAATAGAATCATCTATGATGCACCTAAGAAAGACCTCATGGTCATGTTCATTAACAATCTGATTCTAAATATGTCATTTATAAAAGAATTGCAGCTCACCCCTAACTTCAAGAAATTCATCGAATGAGGAGTTCACTATGAGAAAAACCTAGTCAAATGAGGTATCCTTGTAGATCCTACCCAGACAAACACAGACAAAACTTCAATGGATAAAGCTAAATGAGAAAATTGATGACATGTACCTGATTGAATGTTTGATAATATTAAGTTGAAGATGATGCAAGACATTAAAACAATTAATGGATTGTATTGTCATTGATGTCAAATTGATATCATCTATATAGTCATGTACATAATGCCAAAGACTTTAGAGAATCAATGAAATAGAGATTATGCTTTTAGCAATGCATAAAAGTCAAGTATTCACTAATTGACAAACAACACCAATAGAGTGCACACCATCGGTAAAGGCAAAGAAAAAGTCACAGTGATGCCTGACGAGTAGATGACAGTGTTGCCTAACGAAGAAAAATCATAGTGATACCCGACTAGTAAAATCCAAGGATGCCCAACAGATGGAGATCTTGAAGCTAACTGGAGTTACACTGAGGGAACTAGTAGTTATCACCGACAACTAACTGCAGAGTTGACTGACAAAATAGAGAGTTCAAAAAATGACAAAATATCTAGCTGGTAGAGCTTAAGGATAGACTTAACTAGTTGTTTTATTTGTTTTATTTGACTAGAGTTAAGTAATTGATTTAAAGAAGATTTGTACAGTTGGCAAGAAGATAACTATGAGATAAATCAGGAGTTAAAGTCATAAATCAGATTGGTTGGATTGGTTCTCATGCCAAGAATCAAGAATCAAGAATCAAGAAAAAAGGAATATCATGTCTATATAAGAGACAATCATAATTCATTTTTGTAATCACAAGCAATCACATACATGGAAAGGGAGTGAATAGAAAGAGGATGTTAAAGAGAAACTGGTGAAGGATAACTTCATACAGTTCTGATCAATCAAGCTGAAGGAGAGATAAAGAATTCTGTAGACACCAACAAACAGTGAAGCACAACATCACAGAGTAGAAAGTGTGGAGAACAAAGAATTGAATTGATACATTGATCAGAGAGGTATTGTACTTAAATAGATCTGAAAATATACAATTCAAGTTGCATTAGAAATAGGTCATAATGTTTCAGTTTAACCATTGAAGCATCAAGTCTCTTAACAGAGAAAGACTGAACCGTCTTCTATAATTGAGGTATATCCTAATAGATTGCCAAAAATGTTGATTCATGAAAGTAGCATTGAAATTGCATAAAGCCCATTGACAGCCTAAGAAGAAGGTTGATTCAAGGATGGTAGAAAGATTTTCCTAAAGCCTATTGACAGTCTAAGAAGGAGGCTGATTCAAGGATGGTAGCAAAATAGATGCCTGATAGTAAGTGACAACCTCTAAGTATAAAATCCTCTAACAAGGTCACACTTAACAGTGTGTTTGTAACCTTTAACAGGGTTGGCTCTTAATAGGGCTCACTTGAGAAGAGTGAAAATTTGGGGTACCGGTCCCAGTGGTTTTTTCCTTTAACAGGGTTTCCATGTTAAAATCCATGTGTTATGTGTGTATGGTTTATTACTTTACTATTTTACATTTCACATATACATTTATGGATTGATTGGTATACTCTTCATATTTATTGAGTATCAGTAAATAGTTTTACTACTTATTGGTTATCAAGGAAAATAAGGACAGATAGGGTAAACCGATAGACAGTCAAATATTATAAGTATTTCATGGCATGCATCTTGTAGGGACTTAATAATCTGAGGTGTATTGATTGGTGGTTAAAGATTAAAGGATAAATTTTTGAGGCCATTGATTCACTGCCCCCCTCTCAGTTATTACTAACAATTGGTATCAGAGCTTGTGTGCTTAGAAGGAAGGTTTCAAGACCTAAGTAAAGATCACAAGATGAATAGATGAGATGTGCCCAAGTTGAACAAAGACTACTTTGCTTCATGGTAAAGCAGGATAAGACTCCCCTTATCAAGTATTGGTAATGATGTTACTCAATACTTAGATACTAAATATGTGTTTCCCACAAGACCATTAACAGTAGATCAATTCAGAGTGAAGCATGAGCACAACTTCATGGTCATAGAGATTTATTCCTCTCTCTTCGATGCTGAATTTAAAGATGTCAAAGATTGCACAATTGCAAAGAAAATGTGGGACAAACTGAAGCTTGTACATGGAGGTGATACAAATGTTCTAAGAGCCAAAGAAGAAAGCCTTAGAGGAAAATTTGATGATCTCATAATGAAAGAAGGAGAAAACATCACATAGTACAACACAAGAATAAAAGAAGTAGTCAATGCTATATGAGGTGTTGGAGGTACACTTGAAGAGGAGACAGTGGTAAGTAAAATCTTAAGAACCTTATTGCTTGTATATGCTATTAGAGTTTTTGTTATTCAAGAAATGAGAGCAGTAGAAAACAATACAGTTACTCTTGATAGCTTAATTGGTAGACTGATTTCATTTGAGATGAATAACTTTGATAATAGTGTCTTGCCAAGTTTAGAGTCTGCATTTAATTTTTCTATGAAAATAAGTAAATCCAATCATAGATGCTCATCTAGAAGAGACAGTGAAAGTGAAAGTGAAGCAGAAGATCTAGATGAAATATAAGAATTTATATCAGATGAATTCACTAATTTCTATAATGAGCATGGTATAAAAAGATAGGTTTCTGCACCAAGAACACCACAGCAAAATGGGATTGCTAAGAGAAGAAACAGATTAATAGTTGATTGTGCAAGAACACTCATGATAGAAAAGGACATCACCCAAATCTTCTAGAGGGAAGCTATCAGCAGTTTTGCTTATACACTTAATAGAGTATAATTGAAGGACATAAAGAAGACTCCTTATGAGCTATGGTATGGTAAAACACCCAATGTAAGTTACTTCAAAATATTTGGTAGTCAATGTTATGTCTTAAAAGATGATAGAAATGGAAAACTTGACGCCAAAAGTGATGAAGGCATTTTTCTGGGGTATTCTACCAAGAACAAAGATTTTAAATGTCTAATCAAGGCTTGTAATAGAATAGTTGAAAGTACAAATGCTAAGATTGATGAATGCAAAAAGAATGAGATGGAAAGCACAAAAGAACTAAAAGACTACAACAAGTTTGTATATTGTGAAGAACCCATAACTCTACCTGAGCAACAATGCTTAATTTTAGAACAACCAGATGTTGCAACCAACGGTCAGAATGTTGTTATCGATGATTAGGATAATGATCAAGATAATGTGCAAGGTAATGAAGATCAAGCTAATACACAAAGAGCTATACATATACTTGCAAGATATATAAGAAAGAACCATCTAGAGGACCAGATCATAGGAGATAAGAAAGCTGGTACAAGAACAAGAAGTAAGTCTTTAAACTCAAATTGCTTAATTTGTGAGTTTGAGCCAAAATCTGTCAATGTTGCACTATATAATGAAGAATGGATAAGTGCCATGAATGATGAGATTGAGAAGATTGAGAAGAAAAAAATATGGTCACTTGTGCCAAGACTAGATGACAAAAATGTAATCGGTACAAAATGGATATTTAGGAATAAGTTGAACGAGAATGGAGAAGTCACAAGGAACAAAGAAAGACTAGTATGCAAGGGGTATGCACAAGAGGAAGGTATAGAATATGGAGAAACCTTTGCACCCATTGCTAGGCTAGAAGGAGTAAGAATATTACTTGCTTATGCTGCATACAAAGGATTCAAAGTATATCAAATGGATGTCAAGTCAGCATTCCTAAATGGAATACTTGAAGAAGAGGTATACATTGAACAACCAGAAAGGTTTGTAGATCTAGACAAGAGGAACATGGTATGTAGACTTCAAAAAGCCTTGTATGGATTAAAAAAAGCTCCCAGAGCCTGATATGAATGACTTCATTCCTATCTAATAAGTATTGGATTCATAAGGACCAGTGAAAATAGTAATCTTTATTTCAAAGAAGATACTGATGCTAACACTTTGATTGCTGAAATATTTGTTGATGACATCATATTTGGAGGCAATCATATGCTATGCAAAACATTTACTGATGAGATGAGAAAAGAGTTTGAGATGTCTATGTTTGGAGAGATCAAGTTCTTTCTTGGTCTACAGATCATTCAACAAAGTGAAGGTATTTTCATTACATAGTCCAAATACATCAAAGAGGTCCTGAAAATATTCAAGATGGAAGATTCCAAACTTGTTGGAACACTGATGGCTACTGGATGCAAATTAACAAAGGAAGACAAGTCAACAGAGGTAAAACAAACTTTGTACAGATCCATGATAGGAAAACTCATGTATGTTGTACACATTAGACCAGATATTACACATGCAGTAGGAATTATTGCTAGATTTTCTGCTAACCCCAGGAAATCACATATGACTTCTATGAAAATAATTCTAAGATAGCTGAAGGATACTGAGGAATTTGTCTTGTGGTATAAAAGAGAAGGAAAATTTGAACTAAAAGTGTTTACCAACATTGATTGGGTTGGAAATCTTGATGAGCGGAAGAGCACAACTTGAGGAGCATTCTTTATGGGTGACAAACATGTCACATGGATTAGCAAAAAGCGAGGATGCATCTCTCAGTCTACTGCATAAGTAAAATATGTTGTTGCTGCTGCAAACTACTCAAATATTGCATGGGTCAAATAGTTGTTGGAAGGTATGCATATGAAGATCTCAGAACCAGTGATTATCTATTATGATAACACCAGTGCAATAAACATTTCCAAGAATCCAATCATGCATGCAAAGACTAAACACATTGCAATCAAGTATCATTATTTAAGAGAATAAGTTCAAGAAAAAGAAGTGATACTTGAATATGTGTAATCAAAAGAACAATTGGTTGATATCTTCACCAAGCCACTACCCAAGGATACATTTGAGTACTTGAGAAAGAGACTAGGGGTCAAACCCTTGTCTACCAGTCATTAAAGGACTGAAGGTTGCATCAGCCTATATATTATCATAATATCATTCATGTTGATGCAAGCAAAAGGATGAACTTCAAAGTTACATCTATATATAGAAAGGTATATATCAGAACCGAGCACCAGAGCATATTGTTGTATTGCTGATGGATATGGGAAATTCAAGGAATATATTATGGATAGAAGAAAATAGTTGTTTGACATGAATGTCATATATTTATAAAATATTTTTTTGGCAATTTTGTCAAAGGGAGAGAATGTAATCCATATTATCATTAGAAACTATTCAATATCAGGTTACTCCAAACAAGGAGAGATCATATTCATAGGGAGAGAATTTATATGAAGAAAACATATACAAAGGAAGAGTTGGTGACAAGAGACAAGAGACATCAAAGAAGAAGAACATTCAAGAGAGAAATTGACACAAGAAGAGAACACAACACATCATAAGAAGAAACATAGAAAGCTGCAAGAATCAAATCTAATCTAACACAGAGCTTACCGGTGGTCAGACATTTTTATCGGTTATCAAAACAAAGTGTTTGGTAATTTGATGAATCTCAACAATTGTATTTCATATTGTATTAGAAATAGTAGTGTGATAATATAGTATGTTTCCATAAATTCCAAAGGGAGAGATTGATGACATGTAACTGATTGAATGTTTGATAATGTTAAGTTGAAGATGATGCAAGGCATTAAAATAGTTAATGTTTTGTATTGTCATTGATGTCAACTTGATATCATCTGTACAGTCATGTACATAATGCCAAAGACTTCAGAGAATTAATGAAATAGAGATTATGCTTTTAGCAATGCACAAAACTCAAGTATTCACTAAGTGACATACAACACCGACGGAGTGCACACCATCGGTAAAGGAAAAGAAAAAGTCATAGTGATGCCCAACGAGTAGATGACAGTTTTGCCCGACAAAGAAAAATCATAGTGATACCTAACGAGTAAAATCCAAGGATTCTTGATGGACGAAGATCCCAAAGCTAACTGGAGTTACACCAATGGAACTGGCAGTTATCACTAACGACTAACTACAGAGTTGACCGATAGAATAGAGAGTTTGGAAAATGACAAAATATCTAGTTGATATAACTTAAGGATAGACTTAACTGGTTGTTTTATTTTTTTATTTGACCAAAGTTAATTAATTGATTTAAAGAATATTTGTATAGTTGGAAATAATATAACTACGAGATAAATCAGGAGTTAAAGATGTAAATCAGATTGGCTGGATTGGTTCTCACACCAAGAATTAAGAATCAAGAATCAATAATAAAGGAATATCATGTCTATATAACAGAAAATCATAATTTATTTCTGTAATCACAATAAATCACATACATGGAAGGGGAGTGAATAGAAAGAGGATGCTAATGAGAAACTGGTGAAGGATAACTTCATATAGTTCTGATCAATCAAGCTGAAGGAGAGATAAAGAGTTCTGCAGACACTGATGAACAGGGAAGCACAACATCACAGAGAAGAAAGTGTGGAGCACAAAGAATTTAATTGACACATTGATTAGATAGGTATTGTACTTAAATAGATCTGAAAATATGCAATTCAAGTTGCATTAAAAACATGTCATAATGTTTTAGTTTAACCATTGAAGCATCAAGTCTCTTAATAGAGCAGGACTTAACCATCTTCTATAATTGAGGTATATCCTAACAAAATGCCAAAAAGGTTGATTCATGAAAGTAGCATTGAAATTGCATAAAGCCTATTGACAGCCTAAGAAGAAGGTTGATTCAAGGATGGTAGTAAGATTTTCCTAAAGCCTATTGACAGTCTAAGAAGGAGGCTGATTCAAGGATGATAGAAAAATACATGTCAGATACCAAGTGACAACCTCTAAGTATAAAATCCTCTAACAAGGTTGCACTTAACAGTGTGTTTGTAACCTTTAATATGGTTGGCTCCTAACAGGGCTCACTTTAGAAGAGTGAAAATCTAGGATACCGGTCCCAGTGGTTTTTTCCGTTAATAGGGTTTCCACATTAAAATCCATGTGTTATGTGTGTATGGTTTATTACTTTACTATTTTACATTTCACATATTCATTTCTAGATTGATTGGTATACTCTACATATTTATTGAGTATCAGTAAATAGTTTTACTCCTTATCGGTTATCAAGGAGAATAAGGACAGACAAGGTAAACCGATAGACAGTCAAATATTATAAGTATTTCATGGCATGCATTTTGTAGGGACTTAATAATATGAGGTGTATTGATTGGTGGTTAAAGATTAAAGGATAAATTTTTGAGGCAACTGATTCACCCCCCCCCTCTCAGTTATTACTAACAAAAACAATATAATGAAAGTTATAATAAGGAGTTGTGCAAAAATATATGCAAACAAGGAAAAATGCTACGCTATAAAAGGGCTGAAGAATGAAAATAAAATGAGTGGGTTTTAAACTTAGATCTTAGAGATGGAAATAATAATAAGCATAGATAATAGATATTAGAGAATGGAGCACAACCTGTAGAGAAATGTTAGCAGAGACATATTTTAATATAAAGAAGTTAATAATAAACAAAGATAGAATAGAGATTGATAATAAAGAATTAGAGATAAGCCTGCAATAAAGATCTTTAAACAACAACCAGATTTAAAAATGAACAAACAGATGTGAATGAGATATAATTTTGATCTGCACCAAACATTAGAGATATTAAGAAATCTAAAAAAAAATGTAGATAAAGCCTCCAGATTGATAGAGAGAGAAAAACTTTCAAATCCCTTGTAGTTGCCTGATAGAGGGAGTGATTAGTACTTTAAAAAAAAATTGAAATAGATATGAAAACAATTATATTTGCAAAAAAAAGTGAAAGAAAATCCTGCAAACAAGAATTAATTCAAAAAAAGTCTGATTTCTTCTCCTCAACGGAGATATCTTTCAACTATTCATGCATGCACACTAAAAACAAGGATTAAACTAGCTCTGATACCATGTTCTAGAAACATAAAGGAAAATGAAAAAGACAAGGAATGAATCCAAGAGAATGTGCAAAAGGAATAGCTTTAGCAAATGGAGAGAGAGAGAGAGAGAGAGAGAGAGAGATTTCTTCAATAGATCAACCACAAGTTCACCAAAATGATCCAAGAACCAAGACAAGAACATAAGGATTTTAAAGGAGAAAAAACAAGAAAAAACCCCTTGTGAATAATATGAATATGGCTCAAAGCCTGAAGAATGAGAGAAATAATATTATTACAATATTGCAAGAATGAGAATGACAGAAGAGATAATAAATCCAACTTGGAACCCCTATGAGAACCCTAAGAAGTGTGCGAGAGCCATCTCTTAAGTAGAGATGAGTGGAGGAGTTTGCATGTAACTCCCATACTCTATGTGTGGCACATTCACATTTGGTGTGTGTCATGTGTAAGAATCCTCTTAAGGAGGAATATCTAATTTCTTTATTAAAGGAATTACAAATATGAGACAAGACCTTGGTTTATAAAATAGCAAGGAAAGATTATAATTCTAACATTTTCTAATTATTAATTAATCATATATTTCCTTCTAAATTCATTCCCCAAAGCATCTAATCAAATCCCAAAAATTAATTAAATAATTAATTAACCTTAATTGATTAATCTCCATCAATTGATTAAACTCAATTTCCTAAAGTTTAAATTTAAATATTTAAACTTATTAATTAATTCTTCTAATTTAATTAATTTTATTTCATTCAACAATTCAATTCTAAATAAAAAAGAATGCAATTATCTCATATGTTGAATACTTTAATTAAAAAATGAATTAAATATTCAATTAAATATTTTATTGGTGTTCAAAAAGATAACTCTTAATCAGATCTTTGATTACATGGGTTACTCCACCCACCTCTTCAGTTCAAAAAGGTAACTCCAAATTACCTCTATAGTTCTAAAGGTAACTCATAGTTAGTTGTTCAGTTAACCAAACTCTATCTCCTCTCTCCTAGTTGAAGAGGTGGAGTTTAATGATAGCTTCTCCAGTTCCCTTTGATCTCAATCGTTCATCCTCCTATCTCTAGGACTGATCTCAACTGTTCATATCATTCTCATTTTCTATATAATAAACCCTTCATAACCATTTGAAGGATCCAAGATTTTAATCTTATGTGTGCAATTACTCTGTCAGATTGGTTCATGCATTAAGCCTTCTTGCGACCACACATCCAGGATTTCAAGCTAAAATCAGGGATTTTTTTAGTGGCGATTCTTCACCAATTGGCAAATATGTCTCGTTAGGCATATAGAAATTGGTAAAAAAATGCGTAATATACTATTTGATCAGTTCACCCAGATTTTCTAAAACACACATATAGTGGTCGGGTTGTTCCCCACTATTTGCATGTAATTTCACTACGGTAGTGGGGTTGTTTGCCCATTATCCATTGTATATTTACTATTATTCGCTATGGATTATAGGAAGGGGTATCTATCAAGGATCACCATTCATCAAAGGCCCATTGTCTCAAGTGAAATTTTTATTTGCACTAGCACCCAATTTTCCATGCATCATAATTAATTGTGTCCCAAATTCGCACCCTATTCGCCTAGTCAATTACTTGAAATTACGTGGGGTTTGCCAAATATTAGTTATCATATCCCCTTTGCCAAAATTTGAAATAAGCATTTGTATATAAGGATAATTTAAAGAGCTTTAGTAGTACAAAAATTCAGTTGATTATGAGCTCACAATTGTGATCGGTAGTGAACCAGAAAGACTACGAGTCCTTAGTATCGTATTCAAGTAAAATTTTATTGCAGCCTTAATTTGTTTGAGATGTCATAGTAAAAGTTAAATAGGAACAAGACTATTGAAGGTGGAGATGTCCAAGAGAGGCCAATGAAATGCAGAAAAATATCTTCATACTTTGGTGGAGACAGAAACAATGGTGTTGGTCAAAGTGAGGAAGGTACGTCATCAAAGGAACCTCTACAACTTCAAGGTTATCAACTTACACAGGAGTATATTTAACAAACTATGGAACCTAATAAATATGGTGATGAAGTTGCGGAACCTAATATCTCTGATGAAGATGACCTTGAAGATGAATTTATAGTAAATAACCAGTACCAGGATGAATGGATCGACTTCGGTGATGATGATGGTTCAATTAACAGTAACAGTAAAGGGAGGAAAATCAAAAGAAACAAATAATCGTCAATGGGAGATGTCCAGGAGATTTAAATTTGATTGGGTGGCATAGTATCCATTCATTGAAACCATGGACAATCCAATTGTAGGTGATCCACCAGTAGAATACAGATGTACGATTTGTAGTTGGAAGTATAAAAATGAAAAGCGGTTGCAGCTTAAACTAGAAACCATAGAGAAACATGTTGGTAAGTTTTATGAAACCTCAACTGTAGATGGAAAAAAAAAAATTGGTAAGATATAAAACAAAGGAGCAATGTAAAAATCAAAGGAATACTGAGGAATATTATTTGTTTCAGAAATAAAATCAATATTATAGTTTTTAATAAAAGAAATTCCAAATTACCTAATAAAATCACATCCCAAACATAATTGTTTCCATCAAGTTCAAGGGAGATAAATTATAGGATCTCAACACTAGATTCCAAATTAATTAACACCCTAACATTTAGGTGAGGCACGGTGACTCAGGATTCCTCAACTTGCAGAATAGAGCCAAGAGGTTTCAACATATGCAGAATGAAGGCCCATAATTCATGTTGAACATTACAAACTTCCACCCAATTGGGGGAGGAATGGGCCATGACATGATCAACATTACAGTTAGGAGACCAGGGAAAGGCTTGAAAAAGGGATTGACTAACATTCCAAAAACCTTTCTTAAGAACACACTTCTGCATACTGTGGTTTAAAAAAAAAAAACAAACAACCCCTTTTGAACCATTCTATAGAAGGAAAGAGAGATTCCATGTTTTTTTCCCGATACACTATTAAACCAATCATCTAAAAAAATTCTTGGGGGCAAGAATTTGTTATCAATACAGATAAAAAGATAGAAATGTTCTTTAAACAAGACTATTCATTCTTAATGGCTCTCAACATATCTTCATTAGGGGAAGAGCGAGTGTCTTTTTATTCAAAACAACAAGAGGATCCCTACCCATTTCTCCATTTCTAGTAGGCAAGGCATTGATGTTTCTTCTGTCTCCCCCTCTATGTTCATAAGATCTGGGTTCTGTAGCTCATCCTATCTCCATATCCTTTTTTCCTCTCAATTGTTCATGGAAGTTGGTGGTTGGAGGGCACTCTGTAACAGAGTTATCAATCACTATATTCTTGTAGGACAGTTTCTCAATGGTTTTTGCAGAATTTACTTTGTTGGGAATATTTTGGCCTGTATCCCTCATTATATCCTCCATACTATCCCCTGTAATTAATGAGACAATCCTAAAGAAGTTCAATCCAATCCAAGATTAAATGGCTCTATACTCAGAAAGGCTATCACACATACACAAGAAAACCCAAGGCAAGAAAAAGGACAAAGTAATCAGCCCTCACATGCTTCAGAGAGATGAGAGGAAAATTAAAAATATAGAAAACCAAAAACACAATAATAAAAAAAGTAGACAAAGAATACTATTGGACAAGGCACGTGGAACTACAAGTACGAGCACAAACTCCAATAGAGAAAGGCGGAGGCTCTGTCAGAGAGCGCAATTGTAGAGTGGTGTAGGATAATTAGTACATCTCCATGGAAATAAGGAATGGATACATAGGATAGGAGTGAATGAGGATCAATGAGGATCAAGAGGTGTAATAAAGTGACTATTTGTAATGTTAATTGGCTCTAAGGGGTTGTTATAAGTGTAGATGCCAAATAGAACCAAAGGTCCTAATAGGTAGAATAAGTACTTTATAATGGATTTAAATTTTTTTAGGCTTGACATAGATATATTTGGTCCATTTTGTTTTTCTATAGGTCAAATAGGTGCATTAGAGAAAAAGTGCCAATGTTATCAGGAAAAATGTAAAAAGTTGTCATGCAACATTGAAATGTTGCTCGACAACTTTTTCAAAAGTTTCTTAAAAGTGAGAAATGGTGGTTAACCATTTGAAAGTTTCTTATATCCATTGGGATTATATATTAGATACAAGAAGGTCTAACATACAAGGGGGATGTCACATTTTATGGAGATTTGTAGAAACTAATAAGTAAACCCTGAATTTATAGAAATTTCTTTGTATTCTTGTATGGTATGGATTTATAAAGTATGAAAATGATCTAAATTTGTAATTTTGTGGTAGAAGAATTTTTTTTCTTTCTAATTCTTTTGTTTTGAAGGGATTTGGAATCCATTGGTGCAAGTTATTTAAGTTTTGGCACTGACTGGTCTAAATAGCCCCGAATTTGAGGGGTTTTGTGAAATGGCCCTCTAACTTGAAATTACACTATGGAATTCTCATGGCCCTATGGGAAATAAAATTTAGGGGAGTGCTCTTATATATTCTAGAGGCTCAGGGTGAGGGTGGTTGGTTTGCTAATTTTTCAAGCTAGCCCTAGGCTAAACATCTCTATGTGAAAGTGGAGAAAAGTGGAGATAGTCTACAAATTTGAAGGAACTGACTTGGTGAGTGGATGTTTTGATCAATTTTGGATAGTAGAAGAGTTATAAAACCTTGGGAAGTTTATAGGAACCCATCTTTACACATTTTATTTGTTATCCATGCCTAGTCTAGCCAATTAGGCCTGTGAGTTCATAGTAAGTGTTGTGGGGTGCAGGATTAGAGTTATTCCAAGTCCTTTTGGAGTCTTTTTTAAATTGAAAAAGGGTATCCAAAACTATGGGCAATTCACTGAGTTGTTTAGAAGTTTTGATTGTAAAATTCAAAAAACCTGTGAATGGGGGCTAGTAGGAATACTGGTCTCATTTGAGAAATTGTTTTTTCTTGAAGATCCTAGTAGTGTGGGGTAGTTCTCACAAGTTGGGCTCATCTAGGATATTGATTCCTAAGATAAGGAATAAGACTAAAGATATTCTTAGAGGGAATTTGGGGTGTCTAAAGGACAAGTAGACCCTAAAGTGTAGTAGTGGTTGTGCACTCGGCATCACAGAGTGAAAAATCCTTTCTAAGTAGCACTCACCAATTTTATCATAATGACAATTTATTATGTAACTACACACACACACAAACACAATATTTTTGAAACATTATTATGTTAATTTATCCTAATAGTATTTTAGATATATATGTTGGAATTGGTTCCTCTTGTTGTTGTTGGCATTCACGTTTTGTCACAGATGTCAACATATGTTTCTATTGAGGCAGAACAAATTGGTTATTAGTGTTGATAAGTTGACAAACAAAAGTGTACGAGTACTGTACGGTTGATTTTTCAAGTGTGATGTTGGTTGTATTTCGTGTTTTGTTGTTTTGCCCTGTTCCTTGCTTTCCTCTCTGAAAGTTTGCAGGTTTTCATGCCTATGTCTTGTCAAAATCTTGTTAAAACCCTGCAAAAACCCTAAGGCCTAATGTTAAATGATGCATCTTAAACCCTTAGCCATGTCTTCTTTTCCTTCGTTACCTTTTTCAAGTCACTTAAGGCGTGTGCTATTTAACAAGTTAAGTCAAGTCGCTTGATCGCATGAATCAAAACGAGTATGCCAAATGATCTCCCGACTTCGCTTTTGCCTTGTGTCGCTTAGTCTCGTGAAAAAATAGAATATTCTATAAGTGTCTCCAGACTTAGCGATCTTCCTTTGGTCGGGTTGTCGCTTGATTCCATGTTATGTGATTTTCAAATGAACGGGACCCACCTCAGTCGGGTGATCGCGAGAAGTTGAGGCAAGTCAACGAAATGTCTTCCAACCTTGCGCCTTTCTTCATGTCGCGTGATCGCTAGATCAGAGAAGTCAAACAGTTAAGGCAAACCTGCAGTCGCATGGTCTCATGATTAATTGGCGGTTAGTGGATAACAGTCCCGACTCAGCGACTAACAGTTTCATGCTAAGAGGTTTCCCTCAGTCAGGATGTCGCCAGATCAGAAAGATGAGTCAGACTTCCAGAATGCATAAGGTGGATGAAGTATTAGATGAAACTTTTCACAAAGCTAATGGTTGTCGCCTGATCGCCAGATGAAGGAAAGGGATCAAGCGATAAGGAGACTAAGGTATATTGCCCTCAGTCGCGAAGTCTCCTGATGTTTTAAGGGCATATGAGATTCTAAGGCGATTAAAAGACAGCCGTCCGATGCAAAGAATAGATGATCCAACGGCGGACGCGTGGTTGGGTGATCAAAGTGCCCTACAGAGAAAGTTCTCCCAACTCAGCGCCTTGGGGCAGTCGGATTGTCGCTAGAAAGGAAAATGGGCACGTGCTTCAAGTTAAGGGTAAAGACAAGGATCACCTGACTCAGCGACTGAGGCTTGTCGTGTTATCTCGAAAAGAGGCATGAGCATCTGGCGATCAGGCGACAAGCCGTGACGGATAAGGGTAACAGTTAGTAGCATGGTCGCTAGACAGATGATGAGTTAAGTAAAATGACTCGCGACTTCGATTTCATACGGTCGCCTTGTCGCCAGAATTAACTCAGGTTGGCCAGGGGTTAAGAAAAGCACAGTGTCGCTAGGTCATGAGATATAACCATGATTAATGACTGAGTTCTGTGACTTAGAGACTAGCCGTTGTCGCGTGGTCGCCTGATTTTAAATTTAAATGACTGGCGGCAGATTTAACACTGTGAGCACTCGGCGGCCATGGTTCCTGTTTGCTGGTGTTCCAGAATTGATCAGAGGGGTTTTAATTACAGAAAGCCATGCACAGAGATTCTATTGATGTCTGAGACAGATTTGTTTTAATATCTGTAATATGAAAAGGGAAATCTTGGATGTTGTGTGTGAACAGAGTTATGGCTCAATTTTCATAGGTACAGGTACAAAGCACTCAAGGCTTCCAGTAGCCATAGGACGATGAGGTGAAAGCCTGGGAAGTGATGTTTCACCCAGAAAAGGTCGCTTAGGAGTGAAGAAATCTTGAACGGTGAATAAAGTAAATGCATGGCGTTG